>JAMPIV010008604.1:0-96856 GCA_024509875.1 Oreohelix idahoensis | reverse complement strand
GTTTTAATTCAGTATGTAACTGCTGAATGTGACAAGTATATTGAACGGGAAGATAGGAGGTTAGCTGAAGAGAAGAGGTTACAAATTGAGGCTGATAGAGAACTTAAGAGGCTGCAGATTGAGGCAGAAGAAAAACGACAGCAAAGGGAAGCAGAAGATAAAAAGGCCGAAAGGGAGGCAGAAAATAAAAGGGCCGAAACGGAAGCAGAAGATAAAAGATTGACTGCCGAAAGGGAGGCAGAAGATAGAAGGTTGCAAAGGGAGCACGAATTACGACTAAGGGAGCTGGAATTACAAGGCCAGGCTCCTGAAAATGGTGCCAGCCCTTTTGCCTCAGATGCTGCAGCTAGTCATCTCTCATCTCAACCCATAACCCGTCATGGGTCGTAGGGGTGCCATGGTGGAAGCATCAGCAGACAGGGTCCTCCACTGCTCTCTATTCTCAGCAATGCGTACAAGTGTGGAGAAACCGTGTCCTGCCCATTCTTTGATGTTATCAGCCCAGGATTTTCTTTGCCTTCCTCTTCTCCGTTTACCTTCGACTGTTCCCTAGAGGATCGTTTTCGAAAGGGAGTCATGACGAGTTACATGCCCAAACCAGGCAAGCTTTCGACGTTTCACTATTAACAAAAGTGGTTCTTGATGGCCTGCATAGGTGTTTATCTTCTCTCTAACATAGACATTTGTTTTGTGCTCTTTATAGCAGCTAGTCAGGGTGCCTCAAAATCAGCTATGGGGTTTCATTTAGACCATTTTGTTGAAAAAGACGATGACATCGAGGGGTACCTCAGTCGTTTTGAATTATTAGCTACTACATATGGGTTAGAGAGAGAGAGGTGGAGTTTAAAGTTGTCACAGGGACTGAGAGGTACTTCTTATGAAGTCTTCGCAAAAATGAACAGAGAAGACCAAGACAATTATGACATGTTAAAGCAGGCTTTGTTATTGAGGTACGAAAAAAATGGTGAATTTTATCGTAAGAAATTTAGAAATGCCAAACTGTTGTCTGGGGAGACATACCACCAATTCTCTGCCAGACTGGAAACCTATTTGGAGAAATGGACTGCTCTGGGGAAGACCCAAGATCTTAAAGAGATGATCATGATAGAGCAATTGAGAGAGTCCATGGCTCCAGACATGAGAAAATTTCTCATGGAACAAGGTGCAGAGAAGTTGGGGGAGATTTTAAATGTCGCTGAGAGGTATCAGGCAGCCCAGGCAGAGGTAAGTGGCACTAAAAAGAAGCACATAGAAACTTTTAAAGCTCCACAGCCATTTAATAAATTTGAAAATAGAGAACAGGGTAATAAAGGCAGGACAAACTTTGAACGGCCAAGAAATGACTATCGAGACAGAAACTCACAGTTCAATGACCAAAAAATACAATGAAAGAAAACCGTTTAACCAAGGAAAAAGATGGTGCAAATGGTGCAAGAAAGATAACCATAACACCGAATTTTGTAGAAGGAAACCTTCAAACATTGCTGCAATGAAGTCGGGGACTCAAAGATTAAAGGTTAATCCTAATGGACAGCAGGAACCTTATCACCCCCCAGTTTGTGAGGATGTTATTTGTAATGGGGTCACCATAAGGTGCCTTTATGATACAGGTTTGGATTATGATTCAGTTGTGAAGTCTAGCCTAGTGGACCCAAGTCAGTATACCACAGAAACAGTGGAAATACAAGGGGCGACTAAGGACATACCACTCATGACACTTCCCATCGCAAGGATAACGGTGAAAACTCGCTATGTGGAAGGAGAAATCAGAGCAGCAGTGATAGATGAACCAATCTACCCTCTGATATTGGGGTGTAGATACGTCTTCTTGGGGAATCCCGAGAGACCTGTGATCATGGCGACAGTGCAGACCAGGTCACAGAAAAAGGAGGAAGAAGGTGAACCTATAAATGCTCATCCAGAGGAGATGAGGAAGGCGCAGGCTGAGGATAGGACACTCAAGCCATGTTTTAAAAAATTGCCCAAATGCCACACACCTCCAAGCAAAGGAGAATATTTTATGAAGGACAGATTGCTATATAGGAAGACAGGAACTAGATCCACTGGTCACGGACAGTTGGTTCTTCCCAAGGTATATAGGGCAAATTTAATAAGGAGCTTACATGTTGGAAAAGATGGTGACCATGAGAAAGTCGGTACCATCTGCCAAAACGTTGCTCGAAAATACTATTGGCCCGACGTAAATGTCGATATTGAAAACTTTGTAGAAGCATGTGGCGTATTTCATGAGGGAACACCCACAAAGGGAAAATATGTGCAGGACCTAGAAACGCCACGGGGCAAATTTAGGCCTGGAAGGAAAACTAATTATACTCAGGTAGACAAAGTGCAATGGGAGCCCCCTTTTCACACCCAGTCTTCACTTGAATGGATTAACATGGCCACTATGCGACGAGTACAAAGAAGAAATTTACCCCAGAATAAACTGACAATCCCTCGGTCAGAGTTATATAAACTGGATGAAACTAAAAGAGAGCGAAGATCTCTCACAAGCAATCTAAAGTGGGGAGACAAACCCAAGAAGAAAATTGGTAGTGGTCGATTTGTGAGTGATGATTCTAGGAAGAAAAGTCCTCATTATAAAGCTTCTAATGGAAGGGACCCGACGGGTTCCATGAAAAATAAGGATTAAAAATTTAAAGGTCCAGATGTAGCACCATTAAGGACCTGGACAGATGAGAAGGCAGAAGAGACTGTTACCTCATCTTATCAATACGTGAACGAACTGACCACTCGTCTGAAAGCTGGATGGAAACTGGCAAATGATAATTTGAGACAAGCCAGGAAGAAACATGCAGCATATTTTAATAGGAAGGCAAAGGACAGAGAACTAGCTGTGGGAGAGAAGGTGCTTCTTCTACTACCCGGCAGCCAGAATAAATTACAAATTGGATGGCAAGGTCCATATACGGTTCTAGAGAAGGTGTCTAGAACAAACTATAAAATTGACAAAAAGGGGAAGGAGAAAGTTTATCATGTAAACCTTTTAAAGAAGTATCTGGACAGACCACTCCAGGAAAGCACCCCCTTATTGACCTTGGCTATCGCAACTCAAATGCAAAAGGAACCACTCACCTTGCATGAATACCCATTACATCCTTGTGAAACAGCGGCACAAGTAAAAGTCAGTAAGCACCTGACTAAAAATCAGAGGGAGAGAGTTCAACAGGTTCTGGAGGAACATACAGATGTATTAACAGATAAACCAGGACATACAAATTTGCTACAGTATGACATGAAACTGGTAGACTCCAACCCAATCTGTATGAGAGCCTATTCTATTCCGTTCGCGAAGGAGAAGGCATTGAAGGAAGAAATAGATTATTTGTTGAAGGAGGGGATTATTTCACACAGTGAATCATCTTTTAGCTCCAGTGTCGTTTTGTTGAGAAAACCGTCTGGGGAACACAGACTGTGCATAGATTACAGGAAACTGAATGCTGTCACAGAAGGACAAGTGGATCCATTACCAGACACAAAACAGTTATTTGCCAGATTAAACAAGGCAAAATACTTTTCAAAGGTGGATCTTAGTAAAGGCTATTACCAGATTCCAGTGAAGCCTGAAGTGAGACCTTATTTAGCGTTTAGCACATCGGAAGGACATTATGAATTCAACATGCTACCATTCGGATTGAAAAATGCTCCGAGTGTATTTTCAAGGATGATGCGAAAATTGTTGGATCCCCTGAATAACCCATGTATCACGAATTTCATGGATGATATTCCCGTCGCCACAGAGACATTTGAAGAACACATTGACGCTCTAAAAATGTTATTTGATAGGCTTAGGGAGGCGAACATAACTGCTAGGCCAACAAAATGTTGTATTGGATGCAAAGAGTTGGAATTCTTGGGACACACTGTATATCAGGGTAACATGACCCCTGATCCCAAGAACTTGGAGAAACTGCAGAGAGCACCTAGACCACAAACAAAAAAGGACGTGCGATCATTCGTGTCGTTATGCGGATTTTATCAAAAATATATCAAAAATTTTAACTCTATTTGTGCTCCTCTGACTGATCTGACTCGCAAGGGACTTCCAGATAAAATTATTTGGACTGTGCAATGTGAATTAGCTTTCCAAGAATTAAAGGAAAAACTCACTAGCAAACCTATTCTTAAATTGCCTGATTTGACACATGACTTTGTGGTGAGAACAGATGCAAGTAATGTAGGCCTCGGGGCGGCCTTGTTGCAGAGGTCATCTTCACCCGATGGGGAACTGAACCCAGTCGCTTATGCAAGCCGCAAATTGAATAAAGCGGAACAAGGATATTCCACAAGCGAAAATGAATGTTTAGCGTTAATCTGGGCAATAAAGAAGTTCCAAATCTATCTGTATGGTAGAACTTTTGTGGTCCAGACGGATCATCAGCCCCTCGTATTCTTATCTCAGGCTAAGCATGAAAACGCAAGATTGTTGAGGTGGTCTTTATTGTTGCAACCTTATCAGTTTATTATCCAATATATCCCAGGGTCATTGAATGTCGGTGCAGATTTCCTCAGTCGGCACCCCTGTGATCAAGATTAGAGTAGTGGTAGGCGTGAGGAGAGATTTTATCTATGTGTATCACTGGTTTTGGAACTTGCCGTAGTGCATGTTCTCAGGTGGGGACATGTGTGATGATGTCACCATGATACAACGTTAAAATATCTCCAAAATTAACGATGAAATGTAGGGTTAAAAATAATGCGTCAGATACTAGGAGACATGCTCGCCCATGCCAGCCTTTTCCACCGCCATTTAAAACTAACAAGTTAGAAGTGCAGACGAAACGTTTACCCTTTGTAGACGGGAGAGAACGGAGGACACAAAAAAGGAAAAATATGACTGAACACGTGTTTGAAGTTCGAACGGCAAAAAGACGCAAGTGGGGGTGAAAGGAGAAAAATTCACGTCCCGAGTTGACATAAAGTAAGGAAATGGACACGAAACGGACATTAGCTCTTGATCGAGACAGTCATTTCTTGGACGTGTTTCGATACTTGGTCTTTATTTGAATGCCGCGGCAAAACACATGAGGGAAGGTTCTCGAACAAATTTCAAAATTTAAACTTGAGAAAAAAATATGTTTTTTTTATTAATAATAGAGTTATGAAAATAAAACCTAGCTAGTTTGATAGCCCATCTTGAGCAGAGAAATAATATGCTTTCATTCATACAGACGGATAGATAATAAAGAAGATATTGACAAAAGACTGTATTGTTCATATCATACAAGCGACTGCACTGTTAACCCATGTCACTAAACGTTACCAAAATCTTGGCCTTGAGTCTGCAAACGTAAAAATCGAGCTGTAATTAAAGAAAGGGAATGTGGTGGAGAATTGTAGCTAAAAATAACTTAGGCAGCAGTTTCGTGTAGGAAATGCATGTAAAACCAAGTGTGTTTTTATGAAAAAACAAGTAGAGACAGACGGACTAACAGACCGTAATACATATGTCGCAAAGTGAAGATAATTTGCCTATTTGAAATTTTCTGTCCATCCTGTATATTGCTTTATTTTCTGTCTATCCTAAGTTTCCGAAAAAACTGTTTCTCACGCACCTTAACTCAGGTGAAACTTCGGTCAACACGTTCGTTAGGATTTTCCAGACTCGTCTGTGTAGAAATTTATGGCCTGTCTTCTTCCTCATTGTTAAAACTTCTGAGCTCGGAACCACCGCACGTACAAGTGACATTCAATATGTAAACTAATTTGCGGCGATACTTTTGGGCTATCGTGGGAACTTTAAAAAAATGTAGCGGGTAAATCGAAAATAATTCTTTCTTTCTTTCTTTCTTTAAGAAACTAGTTTTAGACTTCACTTGGTGATAAGAATACGGGAAGAGTAAGACGCATTTCTAAGTCTTGTAAAGTAAAATTGTGCATAGGGAGACTTGAGTTAAACACACAAAGTGCCCTCTAGTTTAACTTAACAGACTAAAATTCCGGAGCGGGTATGTATTCGCTTTTCCAGTATATAGGAAATTAGCTCAAATATATAGATATGAAATATATTATTATCATGGTGAAAGTCTAATGAAATATATTACTATCATGGTGAAAGTCTAAGTGTATTATATAAACGGGTTTCCTTTATCATGTATGTATCATAAATGCTTACGAAAATTCATTTATTTTCACTGCTTGTATTTTAAAGCGATGTTATGTTACAATGTTTGTATCATTCATAATTTCAATGATCATTTTACTTTTCAATGTTTGTAACATTAATGTATGAGCATATTATTATGAATGCGGAAAGGAATAAATGGTGGAAAGCACAGGAGGATTCTCTAGCGGACCCTCGTGTAACTTTGTCTGACAGGGCACCACAGTCTTGTTATGGTGTATGTACCTGGACTGGCCAGCTAATTCATTCACAGCAGACAGGAATGTTTAAGAATGGACTGACCTATTTTAGGAACGAGACGCATGCATGGATATCAACATGCCGACGCTGGACACTGCTTAAATTGTTTCTGTTGTAATCTGCATGTTGCAGCAGAAGAGTAGTTACACATGTATTTTTGTTTTGTCTAACAGATTTTTGCAGTGCAAGTCTTGTCTCGTATTGCTGAAAAGAGGTTACCTTTGGCCAGTGGCCATATAGTCCTCGTCCACCAGTCACAATAATTCCCTTCAATCACTTCAATCATTTCAATCATTTCAATTACTTCAATTACTGCAATTATTGCAACGATTCTCAACACCAGATATTACCCTTAACAACCATCATCCTACCATACTCCACCCATTTTAACCCTCCATACCACCTTTGGAAGCAAATTCGTTATCTGTGGATATCGCATCAACTGTGGATACGTTACACCTTTCTTGGATTTATAAAAAATCGTGTTCAGATTCTGTGCCCTTTGTGGATACCTTATTCGAACAGTGAAGTCGTTACCCCAATCTTGGATTTATAAAATCGTGTTCAGATTCTGTGCCCTTTGTGGATACCTTATTAGAACAGTGAAGTTAATTTCAAGCATTGGATTACGATATATTTTTCCAAGAGAACCCCAGGATATAAGTTGTTTCCAACATTCACACCAAAGGAACAAAGGAACAAACATTCATTTACAAACAAACAGTATTTCACTTTGCCAAGATTTTCATCTATTATTTTCCAGCAAAAGCCTATCAGGCCTGCCGGGAACTTTACTAACACAATTCATTCATAATCCTTGTTTTCACTATTGGTGTAATAATTTTTTTCTTCTTTAAAATCATCAGATTGTTGTGAGTTTGTTTTCTCGTGATAATCTTTATTATTATTTGCTGTAAAAATCCTTATTGATTTATTTACATTTCTAAATTGAATAAAATTGAGTTAACCTCGATAGGATTGTTCGTTCAGTTCAGACTACCAAATCCTCAATCTAACTTTACTTCTTTACCCTACTATTTGTGAGTGACACAGTGTGTGCTAAAGAGTAATATTGTCGCCAGAGAAAACAAGAAGAGCTGTGTGTGTGGTTTTCTTAGTGAAGAACTCACTGACTCAGCCTGTGCCTTCTGCCTATCTCTCTTGCGCATCACTATCACACGTCCGTGTGCACTATTATTCCTCACCATATACAGCTGTCAAGCTTTACTTACTATTAATTATATTTTCATGCGACAATTATTGGGGGCTCGTCCGGGATTTGAATTTCTGGATTCTTATTTCACAGTGACTATAGGGAATCTTGTCTTTAAATTGTTCTGCAGAAACTGTAAGGAATCTTGATCTATTAGTCTATACTGTGGACTATAATTTTATAACGCCCTAGACAACGACACTTCTGGTAGTATCTGAACAGAACAATTATAATTTTAAAGTAACAGAACGTTGCTGTCACTAATTTAATTCAGGGTTATTTAATTACGTTAAATAGTTAACTAAGGTAATTAAGTGGTACATTTAACAGGCAGTAGAGTGTGTATGTGTGGGAGATATTGAAGGGAATTGTTTATACTTGAGTATTACTCAAGTGATGAGACCTTAATTCAGCAGAAATAAGGAATTGTCAAAAATTCAATTATACTAAACTTCCATTAATGAGTTACATTACTTCATAGAATTAATAGTACTCCCTGGGGCTTGGTAAATTGATTATCAGTTAGTTGTATTGGTTTGTTGTAATACAATACTTCATAGAAATATTAGTAATACCCAGAAACTAGTGTAACATACTGAGAGAGCGTAACAACCTGCACAGAAATATAGAAAATGTCTGATTTACTAAAACTAAGGATGGGTCTTTTAAAATACACTAAAGAGATTGGAATGAGTGAAGAAGAAGGTAATGCATTCATAGAGGCCGAAATAGAAAAACAAAGAGAAGAAAATGAAAGGATACGGGCTCATGAGTTCCGGCTCAAAGAACTAGAGGTTCAAAATCGTCCCGCTTCTCCCACTAACGCTTCATCACCTGACAACGCCTCTGCTGGTCTAGCACTCAACTCACCTGCAATGACTTCCCTAATGGAAAAATTTTGCGAGCGAAATGAACAAATAGATCTGTTCTTAGATAGATATGAGCGAACTGCTTCATCGTATGGCCTGCCCAAAAGCATGTGGAATCTTAAACTTTCTCAAGGATTAAGAGGGACGGCTTACGAAGTTTTTACAAAATTAACCCCAGCAGAACAGAATGATTATGACGCTCTCAAGCAAGCACTGTTACGGCGTTTTCAGCTTACAGCCGACAATTACCGAAAGCGTTTTCGCCGATCTCACAAAGAAGGAGGAGAAACATTTGGCCAATTTGCTGCTAGGATTGAATCATATCTTGAAAAGTGGCGCGATTTGTGAAAATTTTCTAAGACTTACGAAGGATTACATGAACTCTTCCTGGTAGAGCAAATCAAGGAAACAATGTCACCAGAGATGAGAAAGTTCCTAGTAGAGCACGGGGCAGACCGACTCGAACCAATCCTTACGTTAGCAGAAAGGTTTCAAAATGCTATAGCAGAGACTCAAACCTTCAAACGGAAACCTGCTGAACTTCAATCTAAACCAATCACCCAGCCCACCCAAAATCAGCGATCACAGGTAAACGCTCCAACGCAGGATACACGCAGAGACCGGTCAACTAACTCAAACACGAAAAATGCACAGGAAAACCCCCCTCACTTCATGAGGAGGGAGAGGAAATATTGTCATCATTGTAAGCAGACCTCGCACAATACAAAAGAATGTAGAAATCGGCCCAGCCCGCACTTGGCGGCGTGTTTACAAGGAGACGCACCAGAACAGCGTCAAGACAAAACAAAATGTGGTAAACCAGAACGGAATTCTGTAACGGATCAGATTATCGCAAACGGGAAATTTGTGCGCTGTCTTTATGACACAGGATTACAGTTTGACTGTATAATCGCTTCACATTTGGTCACACCTGAGCAGATAACGTCGGAGACAGCTGAACTGTGTGGAGCCGTAAAAGGAGACACTCCTATGACATTGAAAATAGCAAACGTTTATATTGATTCAAAATTTGTTAAAGGATGGATTCGAGCTGCCATTATGGAGAATCCAATCTATGACGTAATTCTTGGATGTCGCTATGTGTTCTTGGGGGAACCAAGAAAACCTCTGATAGCTGCAGCAGTAACTACAAGAGGTCAGGCGAGGACAGAACAGGAACCCGGACCAGTGACAAACCTGCTACCATGGGAATTGAAGGATGCTCAACACAAGGATCCAACACTGGGACCATGTTTTAAGAAACTGCCACTTGCCAGTAACCCGCTGAAAAAAGGAAACTTTTATTCAAAATCGGGATTACTATACCGTAGGTCGGGCAACACTGGACAAGAACATAGCCAGTTGGTTGTTCCAACAACTTATAGGTCACAAATTTTAGAGATGGGACACGCTCTTCCTTTTAGCGGCCACATGGGACAAAATGCTACCATGCAAAGAATAGCAGCGCACTATTACTGGCCTGGGATGAACGGGGACATCATCCGATTTGTGAAATCCTGTGCGCAGTGCCAAAGGGTAGCACCAAGACACTGGACACCCCCTGCTCCATTGGGGGAAATGCCTATTGTCGGTACGCCTTTCGAAAGAGTAGCTGTAGATATAGTACGCCCACTCTTAAGAACAAAGCGGAGAAATTGTTGTATTTTGACTCTAGTCGACACCTGTACTATGTGGTCAGAAGCAGTGGCGCTCCCTTCTTCTGATTCTGTGCATGTCGCAGAAGCGCTCGTGAGTATTTTCACAAGGCTTGGATTTCCACAGCAAATACTCACTGATAATGGATCGCAGTTTAGAGGACATCTGATGGAAGAAGTCTTTAAGATCTTCCGTACTCAGCATATTCACACCTCACCCTATAATCCTCAAGCAAACGGACAGGTAGAGAGATATAACGGGACCCTCATCACCATGCTGCGAAAATTAGCACAAGAAAGACCCGAAAACTGGGACTTATTCTTGCCGGCTGCCTTATTTGCCTATAGGGAAGTGCCGCATGCCTCCACTGGTCTACCTCCTGCAACATTATTATTTGGACGGCCAATAAAGGGACCCCTGGAAGCATTGCTTAGGTCTTTAACCGACCAGAAAGCAGACGAATCTATTGTATCTGCATCAAAATATGTGCAAGAACTAAAGGAAAGGTTAAAGATAGGTTGGGAATAAGCCAACACTAACCTCCGACAAGCTCGTGCCAAGCATGCAAAACGGTACAATAAGACTGCGAAGGAAAGAGTACTACAACCTGGAGAGAAAGTACTGCTGTTACTCCCAACAGGGAATAACAAACTTCAGATTGGATGGCAGGGACCATTTGAAGTACTCGAGAAAATCTCTCGAACAAACTACAAAATCTCCATACGAGGGAAGGAAAAGATTTATCATGTTAACTTACTTAAAAAGTACATGGAACGCCTCGCTGCTCCTCAAGCACATCTCCTGACCTTAGCGGTTGCAATGGAAGCGGATAATGACCCCCACGAATATGCTGAATACCCGCTAAAACAGGAAGAATCACACACGGATGTGAAGCTCTGTGAAACATTAACTGAATTGCAACAGCATGGTGTCAAACAACTGTTAGCCGAATATTCAGAAGTGCTCACCGATAAACCGGGACTAACCAACCTCTTGGAGTTTGATATAAAAGTATTAGATCCTAAGCCTGTCAGGACAACGACTTACCCAGTCCCATACGATAAAGCCAACGCTTTACCAGTAGAGAAAAACGTTGACAAAATCCGAAATGCAAAGCGACCCATAACGAAAAAGGACACTAGGTCGTTTTTGTCACTCTGTGGTTATTATCAACGGTTCATTGAGAACTTAATAGTTTGACTGCACCGTTGACTGACCTCACAAAGAAAGGTCAACCTGACAAGGTAACATGGACGGCTCAATGTGAGAGCGCCTACACCACACTCAAAGAAAAGCTGACGACGAAGCCCATATTACGCCTCCCTGACCTCACAAAGACCTTTGTGCTAAGAGTAGATGCCAGTAATCTTGGAATAGGATCAACGTTGCTTCAAGCTGATGAAAACTACCCGGAAATGATTTTTCCCGTGGCCTATGCTAGCCGAAAATTGAACGCTGCAGAACGCAACTATTCAACCATTGAAAAAGAATGCTTGGCTCTAGTGGCGGGAGTAAAAAGGCACCACGAATTTCTTTATGGAGTCTCATTTGTCGTGCAAACGGATCACGCACCCCTCACGTTTCTAGCAGCTTGCAAAAACCAAAATGCAAAAGTAATGCGATGGGCTATTTTGCTAAGTGTCTATTCCTTCAGGGTCGAGTACATCCCCGGTCCTGAAAATGTAGGAGCAGATTTTTTAAGCAGACATTCAGTAGAGGAACTTGCTAGTAGTGCAGAAAATCATCTTTTAACGCCAGCAGATAAGAAACAATCTGAGTGAACCTCGGAAGAAGGAACAGAGAAGGAATTAATGGACGACACTGGGAATGATACACACTAGCCAAATTATCATCTCTCTCTGATTTAGTTGGGCAACTAACTTAAGTTCGGGGTATCTGTCGCAGAGTGAAGATAATTTGCCTATTTGAAATTTTCTGTCCATCCTGTATATTGCTTTATTTTCTGTCTATCCTAAGTTTCCGAAAAAAACTGTTTCTCACGCACCTTAACTCAGGTGAAACTTCGGTCAACACGTTCGTTAGGATTTTCCAGACTCGTCTGTGTAGAAATTTATGGCCTGTCTTCTTCCTCATTGTTAAAACTTCTGAGCTCGGAACCACCGCACGTACAAGTGACATTCAATATGTAAACTAATTTGCGGCGATACTTTTGGGCTATCGTGGGAACTTTAAAAAAATGTAGCGGGTAAATCGAAAATAATTCTTTCTTTCTTTCTTTCTTTAAGAAACTAGTTTTAGACTTCACTTGGTGATAAGAATACGGGAAGAGTAAGACGCATTTCTAAGTCTTGTGAAGTAAAATTGTGCATAGGGAGACTTGAGTTAAACACACAAAGTGCCCTCTATTTTAACTTAACAGACTAAAATTCCGGAGCGGGTATGTATTCGCTTTTCCAGTATATAGGAAATTAGCTCAAATATATAGATATGAAATATATTATTATCATGGTGAAAGTCTAATGAAATATATTACTATCATGGTGAAAGTCTAAGTGTATTATATAAACGGGTTTCCTTTATCATGTATGTATCATAAATGCTTACGAAAATTCATTTATTTTCACTGCTTGTATTTTAAAGCGATGTTATGTTACAATGTTTGTATCATTCATAATTTCAATGATCATTTTACTTTTCAATGTTTGTAACATTAATGTATGAGCATATTATTATGAATGCGGAAAGGAATGAATGGTGGAAAGCACAGGAGGATTCTCTAGCGGACCCTCGTGTAACTTTGTCTGACAGGGCACCACAGTCTTGTTATGGTGTATGTACCTGGACTGGCCAGCTAATTCATTCACAGCAGACAGGAATGTTTAAGAATGGACTGACCTATTTTAGGAACGAGACGCATGCATGGATATCAACATGCCGACGCTGGACACTGCTTAAATTGTTTCTGTTGTAATCTGCGTGTTGCAGCAGAAGAGTAGTTACACATGTATTTTTGTTTTGTCTAACAGATTTTTGCAGTGCGAGTCTTGTCTCGTATTGCTGAAAAGAGGTTACCTTTGGCCAGTGGCCATATAGTCCTCGTCCACCAGTCACAATAATTCCCTTCAATCACTTCAATCATTTCAATCATTTCAATTACTTCAATTACTGCAATTATTGCAACGATTCTCAACACCAGATATTACCCTTAACAACCATCACCCTACCATACTCCACCCATTTTCACCCTCAATCCCACCTTTGGAAGCAAATTCGTTATCTGTGGATATCGCATCAACTGTGGATACGTTACACCTTTCTTGGATTTATAAAAAATCGTGTTCAGATTCTGTGCCCTTTGTGGATACCTTATTCGAACAGTGAAGTCGTTACCCCAATCTTGGATTTATAAAATCGTGTTCAGATTCTGTGCCCTTTGTGAATACCTTATTGGAACAGTGAAGTTAATTTCAAGCATTGGATTACGATATATTTTTCCAAGAGAACCCCAGGATATAAGTTGTTTCCAACATTCACACCAAAGGAACAAAGGAACAAACATTCATTTACACACAAACAGTATTTCACTTTGCCAAGATTTTCATCTATTATTTTCCAGCAAAAGCTTATCAGGCCTGCCGGGAACTTTACTAACACAATTCATTCATAATCCTTGTTTTCACTATTGGTGTAATAATTTTTTTCTTCTTTAAAATCATCAAATTGTTGTGAGTTTGTTTTCTCGTGATAATCTTTATTATTATTTGCTGTAAAAATCCTTATTGATTTATTTACATTTCTAAATTGAATAAAATTGAGTTAACCTCGATAGGATTGTTCGTTCAATTCAGACTACCAAATCCTCAATCTAACTTTACTTCTTTACCCTAGTATTTGTGAGTGACACAGTGTGTGCAAAAGAGTAATATTGTCGCCAGAGAAAACAAGAAGAGCTGTGTGTGTGGTTTTCTTAGTGAAGAACTCACTGACTCAGCCTGTGCCTTCTGCCTATCTCTCTTGCGCATCACTATCACACGTCCGTGTGCACTATTGTTCCTCACCATATACAGCTGTCAAGCTTTACCTACTATTAATTATATTTTCATGCGACAACATACTTGACTGAGATTTGACTGAAGTGACTTTTGGTTGGCAATTTGAAAGTTAGGGGGGAAGTCGGCGATTGGTCAACGCATTTTATAGTAGCGGGATAGAGAGGTGAAAGTTTGCCATTCGACATAAGTCTGTTCAGAGACGCAGTTTGAATCCATGGTGGTGTTAATTCCATAAGAATATAACTATATAGTGGGACGTCATCATACGGCCAGCAGCTCAGCTGAGTTTTGCTAGTAAATTTAACTGTGTTCTCAATTCTGAATTCTGGTAAGAATGAACAATATTTATTCTGTATATTTTAATAATTCGAGTGATTGATACTGCCATATCATAAAAATGATTACGACAAGTAAGTGTTCGCTCTAGATCCCCAGCCCTAGATCAGGGTCTAGAGACATACATACAAAGAAAATATATAGACACGCCTAACTGAAACTATGAAAAGGATCTAGTGTTGAGATCAGTGGAACATATCACCTATCTTATTCAATAGCAGGAAGATATTGAACATATCTCAGATGTAATGTAGTCTTGGGGGACTAATACTATGTGAAACCAACTTGGTAAGATGTGCTGTGTGGTCAGAGAGATCTGACCCAGTCTATGTGGTGTTGTTGTGTGTAGTGTTGTGTGCAGAAGTGGTTCAGGAAGTAGAGTTATGACACATGACCAATACTTTTGTTTCAGAACTGTGAGTTTCTTTTTGGCACCAAAGCGGTGTCAAATGCTGTAGTAATATATACAAGTGTGGACCAGAGCAGTCTATCATTGTGTCAGAGCAGCCGTATATTGCCCCCAGCACGGAGAGGTGGGGCCACAAGACTTTTGTACAGGATCGACGCAGGCGAGATAAGTTATATCTGGCCTGCTGGACTTTCACCAACGACATTTTCAACTAAATTATCCCTAATTTACCAGTAAATAAAGCCATGACATTGGGGAAATTAAACTATATATATATTTATTCCTAAAGTCAACGGACAATGTTTGGCAGTCATAGACTGGGAGTGATTACACCATCCCAACAGCATATCTAGTAATAAGTTCTCCTGTGACTATCTTAATATAATTACTAGTAACCAGTCATTTGAAATAATTAAGTACACATTTTCCATTTTATTATGTCAAATGATTTTGCATTCCATTTATGACTCCATAATATTTTTATGTTCTGACCAACTAAACATTTGGTTCAGAACAAAATAAATTTATCAAAAGATTTAACTTTAAAAAACTAAAATAGCCTGAGTTAGTTCAGTGTGTTATAAATTTTATTAATATTATTAGACTTCTTAAATATCTGTGTGTGTGCGTGTGTGTGTGTGTGTGTAATTTACCACAACACATTACATATCAGTACCCTAGATTTTTAACGTAGCCACATTCATTAGTAAAAAAGATATGTGTGAGGTCGTAAGTGGTAGCATGAAGGGCCTTCTGTAATTCACATCTACATTTATCTCAGGAGCCTTCACAGCTGACCTCATACATTACACTAGGTGACATCAACCATACAATACCATCAAAATCCACTACATATATTGGGGTCTTGTCCAGGGATAATTAGCTTATCAGTAATATTAGGATCTCCTGGTGGGAGAATTAAATTAGGGAAACAAATTGTAAAAATTAAAAGTGTCCCTTAAAATTGAGGGTGAAAATAAAAGTTGGTGAATCTTCACAGCCAGTGGTAATTAATTAGTTAACTGGCTAATTAGAATTACTTTAGTTATTTATTGGTTGGATTTTTACCCTGATCATTGTTATTTTGTGTGATGGCTGAGCTAGCAAAGTTCAGATCAGCTGCTGTGCTAACGGCGAAGGATATGGGAATGGATGGTCAGGTTTTAATTCAGTATGTAACTGCTGAATGTGACAAGTATATTGAACGGGAAGATAGGAGGTTAGCTGAAGAGAAGAGGTTACAAATTGAGGCTGATAGAGAACTTAAGAGGCTGCAGATTGAGGCAGAAGAAAAACGACAGCAAAGGGAAGCAGAAGATAAAAAGGCCGAAAGGGAGGCAGAAAATAAAAAGGCCGAAAGGGAAGCAGAAGATAAAAGATTGACTGCCGAAAGGGAGGCAGAAGATAGAAGGTTGCAAAGGGAGCACGAATTACGACTAAGGGAGCTGGAATTACAAGGCTAGGCTCCTGAAAATGGTGCCAGCCCTTTTGCCTCAGATGCTGCAGCTAGTCAGGGTGCCTCAAACTCAGCTATGGGGTTTCATTTAGACCATTTTGTTGAAAAAGACGATGACATCGAGGGGTACCTCAGTCGTTTTGAATTATTAGCTACTACATATGGGTTAGAGAGAGAGAGAGAGGTGGAGTTTAAAGTTGTCACAGGGACTGAGAGGTACTTCTTATGAAGTCTTCGCAAAAATGAACAGAGAAGACCAAGACAATTATGACATGTTAAAGCAGGCTTTGTTATTGAGGTACGAAAAAAATGGTGAATTTTATCGTAAGAAATTTAGAAATGCCAAACTGTTGTCTGGGGAGACATACCACCAATTCTCTGCCAGACTGGAAACTTATTTGGAGAAATGGACTGCTCTGGGGAAGACCCAAGATCTTAAAGAGATGATCATGATAGAGCAATTGAGAGAGTCCATGGCTCCAGACATGAGAAAATTTCTCATGGAACAAGGTGCAGAGAAGTTGGGGGAGATTTTAAATGTCGCTGAGAGGTATCAGGCAGCCCAGGCAGAGTTAATGGCACTAAAAAGAAGCACATAGAAACTTTTAAAGCTCCACAGCCATTTAATAAATTTGAAAATAGAGAACAGGGTAATAAAGGCAGGACAAACTTTGAACGGCCAAGAAATGACTATCGAGACAGAAACTCGCAGTTCAATGACCAAAAATACAATGAAAGAAAACCGTTTAACCAAGGAAAAAGATGGTGCAAATGGTGCAAGAAAGATAACCATAACACCGAATTTTGTAGAAGGAAACCTTCAAACATTGCTGCAATGAAGTCGGGGACTCAAAGATTAAAGGTTAATCCTAATGGACAGCAGGAACCTTATCACCCCCCAGTTTGTGAGGATGTTATTTGTAATGGGGTCACCATAAGGTGCCTTTATGATACAGGTTTGGATTATGATTCAGTTGTGAAGTCTAGCCTAGTGGACCCAAGTCAGTATACCACAGAAACAGTGGAAATACAAGGGGCGACTAAGGACATACCACTCATGACACTTCCCATCGCAAGGATAACGGTGAAAACTCACTATGTGGAAGGAGAAATCAGAGCAGCAGTGATAGATGAACCAATCTACCCTCTGATATTGGGGTGTAGATACGTCTTCTTGGGGAATCCCGAGAGACCTGTGATCATGGCGACAGTGCAGACCAGGTCACAGAAAAAGGAGGAAGAAGGTGAACCTATAAATGCTCATCCAGAGGAGATGAGGAAGGCGCAGGCTGAGGATAGGACACTCAAGCCATGTTTTAAAAAATTGCCCAAATGCCACACACCTCCAAGCAAAGGAGAATATTTTATGAAGGACAGATTGCTATATAGGAAGACAGGAACTAGATCCACTGGTCACGGACAGTTGGTTCTTCCCAAGGTATATAGGGCAAATTTAATAAGGAGCTTACATGTTGGAAAAGATGGTGACCATGAGAAAGTCGGTACCATCTGCCAAAAAGTTGCTCGAAAATACTATTGGCCCGACGTAAATGTCGATATTGAAAACTTTGTTGGAGCCGCGCTAGCGTAGTGGTTACAACACCGCTCTGGCGACCGGGTGATACAGGATCAAACCCGGGCGACGGCATTTGAGGATTTTTCGTCGACCGGGATTTGGACTGGATTAACTCGAGACCTGGCGAGGACATTTGAAGGAGTGTCGTCGACCAGGGACTGGCGGCTCCTGAGCCGACCCAGCTGCAATGGGTACCTCCGAAATCGGCGGGTATTTGCCTGAATGGCGAGGGACACCTGTCTCTGTACAAGAAATAAAGGGATACTCACGTAAAATCAATGTCAGGTTAGACATAAATAATAACCTGAGATTTCGCCTCGAGTATTAGCGGGCGTACGAAAAAAAAAAAAAAAAAAAAAAACTTTGTAGAAGCATGTGGCGTATTTCATGAGGGAACACCCACAAAGGGAAAATATGTGCAGGACCTAGAAACGCCACGGGGCAAATTTAGGCCTGGAAGGAAAACTAATTATACTCAGGTAGACAAAGTGCAATGGGAGCCCCCTTTTCACACCCAGTCTTCACTTGAATGGATTAACATGGCCACTATGCGACGAGTACAAAGAAGAAATTTACCCCAGAATAAACTGACAATCCCTCGGTCAGAGTTATATAAACTGGATGAAACTAAAAGAGAGCGAAGATCTCTCACAAGCAATCTAAAGTGGGGAGACAAACCCAAGAAGAAAATTGGTAGTGGTCGATTTGTGAGTGATGATTCTAGGAAGAAAAGTCCTCATTATAAAGCTTCTAATGGAAGGGACCCGACGAGTTCCATGAAAAATAAGGATAAAAATTTAAAGGTCCAGATGTAGCACTATTAAGGACCTGGACAGATGAGAAGGCAGAAGAGACTGTTACCTCATCTTATCAATACGTGAACGAACTGACCACTCGTCTGAAAGCTGGATGGAAACTGGCAAATGATAATTTGAGACAAGCCAGGAAGAAACATGCAGCATATTTTAATAGGAAGGCAAAGGACAGAGAACTAGCTGTGGGAGAGAAGGTGCTTCTTCTACTACCCGGCAGCCAGAATAAATTACAAATTGGATGGCAAGGTCCATATACGGTTCTAGAGAAGGTGTCTAGAAAAAACTATAAAATTGACAAAAAGGGGAAGGAGAAAGTTTATCATGTAAACCTTTTAAAGAAGTATCTGGACAGACCACTCCAGGAAAGCACCCCCTTATTGACCTTGGCTATCGCAACTCAAATGCAAAAGGAACCACTCACCTCGCATGAATACCCATTACATCCTTGTGAAACAGCGGCACAAGTAAAAGTCAGTAAGCACCTGACTAAAAATCAGAGGGAGAGAGTTCAACAGGTTCTGGAGGAACATACAGATGTATTAACAGATAAACCAGGACATACAAATTTGCTACAGTATGACATGAAACTGGTAGACTCAAACCCAATCTGTATGAGAGCCTATTCTATTCCGTTCGCGAAGGAGAAGGCATTGAAGGAAGAAATAGATTATTTGTTGAAGGAGGGGATTATTTCACACAGTGAATCATCTTTTAGCTCCAGTGTCGTTTTGTTGAGAAAACCGTCTGGGGAACACAGACTGTGCATAGATTACAGGAAACTGAATGCTGTCACAGAAGGACAAGTGGATCCATTACCAGACACAAAACAGTTATTTGCCAGATTAAACAAGGCAAAATACTTTTCAAAGGTGGATCTTAGTAAAGGCTATTACCAGATTCCAGTGAAGCCTGAAGTGAGACCTTATTTAGCGTTTAGCACATCGGAAGGACATTATGAATTCAACATGCTACCATTCGGATTGAAAAATGCTCCGAGTGTATTTTCAAGGATGATGCGCAAATTGTTGGATCCCCTGAATAACCCATGTATCACGAATTTCATGGATGATATTCTCGTCGCCACAGAGACATTTGAAGAACACATTGACGCTCTAAAAATGTTATTTGATAGGCTTAGGGAGGCGAACTTAACTGCTAGGCCAACAAAATGTTGTATTGGATGCAAAGAGTTGGAATTCTTGGGACACACTGTATATCAGGGTAACATGACCCCTGATCCCAAGAACTTGGAGAAACTGCAGAGAGCACCTAGACCACAAACAAAAAAGGACGTGCGATCATTCGTGTCGTTATGCGGATTTTATCAAAAATATATCAAAAATTTTAACTCTATTTGTGCTCCTCTGACTGATCTGACTCGCAAGGGACTTCCAGATAAAATTATTTGGACTGCGCAATGTGAATTAGCTTTCCAAGAATTAAAGGAAAAACTCACTAGCAAACCAATTCTTAAATTGCCTGATTTGACACAGGACTTTGTGGTGAGAACAGATGCAAGTAATGTAGGCCTCGGGGCGGCCTTGTTGCAGAGGTCATCTTCACCCGATGGGGAACTGAACCCAGTCGCTTATGCAAGCCGCAAATTGAATAAAGCGGAACAAGGATATTCCACAAGCGAAAAGGAATGTTTAGCGTTAATCTGGGCAATAAAGAAGTTCCAAATCTATCTGTATGGTAGGACTTTTGTGGTCCAGACGGATCATCAGCCCCTCGTATTCTTATCTCAGGCTAAGCATGAAAACGCAAGATTGTTGAGGTGGTCTTTATTGTTGCAACCTTATCAGTTTATTATCCAATATATCCCAGGGTCATTGAATGTCGGTGCAGATTTCCTCAGTCGGCACCCCTGTGATCAAGATTAGAGTAGTGGTAGGCGTGAGGAGAGATTTTATCTATGTGTATCACTGGTTTTGGAACTTGCCGTAGTGCATGTTCTCAGGTGGGGACATGTGTGATGATGTCACCATGATACAACGTTAAAATATCTCCAAAATTAACGATGAAATGTAGGGTTAAAAATAATGTGTCAGATACTAGGAGACATGCTCGCCCATGCCAGCCTTTCCCACCGCCATTTAAAACTAACAAGTTAGAAGTGCAGACGAAACGTTTACCCTTTGTAGACGGGAGAGAACGGAGGACACAAAAAAGGAAAAATATGACTGAACACGTGTTTGAAGTTCGAACGGCAAAAAGACGCAAGTGGGGGTGAAAGGAGAAAAATTCACGTCCCGAGTTGACATAAAGTAAGGAAATGGACACGAAACGGACATTAGCTCTTGATCGAGACAGTCATTTCTTGGACGTGTTTCGATACTTGGTCTTTATTTGAATGCCGCGGCAAAACACACGAGGGAAGGTTCTCGAACAAATTTCAAAATTTAAACTTGAGAAAAAAATATGTTTTTTTTTATTAATAATAGAGTTATGAAAACAAAACCTAGCTAGTTTGATAGCCCATCTTGAGCAGAGAAATAATATGCTTTCATTTATACAGACGGATAGATAATAAAGAAGATATTGACAAAAGACTGTATTGTTCATATCATACAAGCGACTGCACTGTTAACCCATGTCACTAAAAGTTACCAAAATCTTGGCCTTGAGTCTGCAAACGTAAAAATCGAGCTGTAATTAAAGAGAGGGAATGTGGTGGAGAATTGTAGCTAAAAATAACTTAGGCAGCAGATTCGTGTAGGAAATGCATGTAAAACCAAGTGTGTTTTTATGAAAAAACAAGTAGAGACAGACGGACTAACAGACCGTAATACATATGTCGCAGAGTGAAGATAACTTGCCTATTTGAAATTTTCTGTCCATCCTGTATATTGCTTTATTTTCTGTCTATCCTAAGTTTCCGAAAAAACTGTTTCTCACGCACCTTAACTCAGGTGAAACTTCGGTCAACACGTTCGTTAGGATTTTCCAGACTCGTCTGTGTAGAAATTTATGGCCTGTCTTCTTCCTCATTGTTAAAACTTCTGAGCTCGGAACCACCGCACGTACAAGTGACATTCAATATGTAAACTAATTTGCGGCGATACTTTTGGGCTATTGTGGGAACTTTAAAAAAATGTAGCGGGTAAATCGAAAATAATTCTTTCTTTAATTAAAGAGAGGGAATGTGGTGGAGAATTGTAGCTAAAAATAACTTAGGCAGCAGATTCGTGTAGGAAATGCATGTAAAACCAAGTGTGTTTTTATGAAAAAACAAGTAGAGACAGACGGACTAACAGACCGTAATACATACTTGACTGAGATTTGACTGAAGTGACTTTTGGTTGGCAATTTGAAAGTTAGGGGGGAAGTCGGCGATTGGTCAACGCATTTTATAGTAGCGGGATAGAGAGGTGAAAGTTTGCCATTCGACATAAGTCTGTTCAGAGACGCAGTTTGAATCCATGGTGGTGTTGATTCCATAAGAATATAACTATATAGTGGGACGTCATCATACGGCCAGCAGCTCAGCTGAGTTTTGCTAGTAAATTTAACTGTGTTCTCAATTCTGAATTCTGGTAAGAATGAACAATATTTATTCTGTATATTTTAATAATTCGAGTGATTGATACTGCCATATCATAAAAATGATTACGACAAGTAAGTGTTCGCTCTAGATCCCCAGCCCTAGATCAGGGTCTAGAGACATACATACAAAGAAAATATATAGGCACGCCTAACTGAAACTATGAAAAGGATCTAATGTTGAGATCAGTGGAACATATCACCTATCTTATTCAATAGCAGGAAGATATTGAACATATCTGAGATGTAATGTAGTCTTGGGGGCTAATACTATGTGAAACCAACTTGGTAAGATGTGCTGTGTGGTCAGAGAGATCTGACCCAGTCTATGTGGTGTTGTTGTGTGTAGTGTTGTGTGCAGAAGTGGTTCAGGAAGTAGAGTTATGACACATGACCAATACTTTTGTTTCAGAACTGTGAGTTTCTATTTGGCACCAAAGCGGTGTCAAATACTGTAGTAATATATACAAGTGTGGACCAGAGCAGTCTATCATTGTGTCAGAGCAGCCGTATATTGCCCCCAGCACGGAGAGGTGGGGCCACAAGACTTTTGTACAGGATCGACGCAGGCGAGATAAGTTATATCTGGCCTGCTGGACTTTCACCAACGACATTTTCAACTAAATTATCCCTAATTTACCAGTAAATAAAGCCATGACATTGGGGAAATTAAACTATATATATATTTATTCCTAAAGTCAACGGACAATGTTTGGCAGTCATAGACTGGGAGTGATTACACCATCCCAACAGCATATCTAGTAATAAGTTCTCCTGTGACTATCTTAATATAATTACTAGTAACCAGTCATTTGAAATAATTAAGTACACATTTTCCATTTTATTATGTCATATGATTTTGCATTCCATTTATGACTCCATAATATTTCTTATGTTCTGACCAACTAAACATTTGGTTCAGAACAAAATAAATTTATCAAAAGATTTAACTTTAAAAAACTAAAATAGCCTGAGTTAGTTCAGTGTGTTATAAATTTTATTAATATTATTAGACTTCTTAAATATCTGTGTGTGTGTGTGTGTGTGTGTAATTTACCACAACACATTACATATCAGTACCCTAGATTTTTAACGTAGCCACATTCATTAGTAAAAAAGATATGTGTGAGGTCGTAAGTGGTAGCAAGAAGGGCCTTCTGTAATTCACATCTACATTTATCTCAGGAGCCTTCACAGCTGACCTCATACATCACACTAGGTGACATCAACCATACAATACCATCAAAATCCACTACATTAGACCAACACTGAGCTACTTATCTGAAACAAAGTCCTTCCTAGGCCTTGTACAGCAGTATGATTGGAATGAACCCCACCACTGCTGGTCTTCTACTCGTCAAGATGACAGAGTTAATACTGGCAAATGCTCTGACAAACTTGAACATCTATTTGCTGACTTGGTCACTACAGGTTTTGTATGACACTCAGGGCAGGATATAACCTGAAACATTATATACAACCTACGTAGTATCGCTCATTGTCTCCTTAGCCAGTCAGGAGGTATAATGAGACAGTTCAGACAAGCTGTGGTTAATCACAAGAGACATAGTAAGTCATGAATAACACAATTCGTTCCAGTTCTAGCACACTAGTTAAGTAATTCACTTGTTACAGTTCTGTCCATGATTTGTTTCTATAAAATCATATAGGCCTCATGGTAATCATTGTGTAATATATCAAATAATACAGAAAATCAATCTGTCATAGTCATTCCTTCTTCCAGTTTGGATAGTCCTTTCCAGCTTACATAATATCTTTAAAACGCTTTGCACAACCAACTAGCTCAATCCATTCGTTCTACTGATTTAATCCAATTAAACTAAACCAACACACTTCGGGTTTTCCTCCAGAGATAACACAATGTGATTCTACACATACCTAATTAACCATAAGTACACCTTGCTTATATATATATATATATATATATATATATATATATATATATATATATATATATATATATATATATATATATATATATATATATATATATATATATATATATATATATATATATATATATATATATATATATATATATATATATATATATATATATATATATATATATATATATATATATATATATATATATAATATATATATATATATATATATAAGCGCAAGGTGTACTTATATATATATATATATATATATATATATATATATATATATATATATATATATATATATATATATATATATATATATATATATATATATATATATATATATATATATATATATATATATATATATATATATATATATATATACTACTTGTCAAAAGTCAAGGACCACCCTATTATTTTCAATACACTTTTATATAAGCGCATAGAATGATTAAATGAAGGAAGTTTTTAGTAAAAATGGGTGCAATATCTTCCTCTGACAGTCCTCTATGCACGTTAAGCATAAAAACAACTCACCGACAACCATGGTGATCACGTGCAATTAGGTTTGCTGACCATAAATTCACATTTTTAATCTGTTTTTTCAAACTTCCGTACAACCAAACAGGTGAAGTAATCGTGCTGATTGACATTCCACGTGCAATGGCGACTTTTCGTGAACAGAGTTCACTCTTAATTTGTTTTACAATCAGCAGACTTAGGGTAGTTTCATCTCTTTCAAAAACCATGCCACCGAGAAGAAGTCTTGACACCTTACAAAGAATGAGGGCTATAGCGTGGGTTGAAAGTGGTTTATCTGTCCGTGAGGTTGCTAGACGGCTTGCAGTGTCACACTCTACTATCCAAAGAATTTTGGAGAGATTTCAGGCCACAGGAAGTGTGGAGGATCGCCACCGGCCAGGTCGCCCTAGATGCACCAATAGACATGATGACCGGTACCTCTTATTGTCAGCCCTGCGCCATCGAACAGTGACTTGTTCCACTCTAAGATGTCAGCTGAGACAAACTGTAAACGTTAATGTCAGTCAAAGCACCATTTGCAGACGTTTACATGAATTTGGACTGGCTGCTCGACGTCCTGCAGTCAGAATCCTTCTTACTCCTGCTCATCGCAGAGCCCGTGTTGCTTGGTGTCGCAAGCACATCCTATGGACAAGGCAACAATGGAGTCAAGTTCTCTTCACTGATGAATCTCGCTTTACTGTGTCATTCAATGATGGCAGGATTCGAGTTTGGAGACGACCAGGAGAGCGATTTACTGATGACACAATTCGAGAGGTGGATCGTTATGGTAGGGGTTCTGTCATGGCCTGGGGAGGCTTCTACAGACACGGCAGGACACCACTCTACATCATCCAAGGCAACTTGACCGGCCCAAGATACCAGAACGAAATCTTGAGACCAATTGTTCAGCCTACTCTGGAGGCCATAGGTGGTAATGCCATCCTCCAAGATGATAACGCTCGACCCCATCGAGCTCGTGTGGTGAATGAGTTTATTCAGCAACATGGGATCATCAGGATGGCGTGGCCAGGTCATTCACCTGACCTTTCTCAGATTGGGCACCTCTGGGATGTCCTTGGTCGAAGATTGTCAACAAATCACCCCCTTCCAATGGATGTTGCACAGCTGACTGCATTTCTGCTTCAGGAATGGCAAGCTCTTCCTCAGGATACTCTTCGGACCCTTGTGGACTCGATGCGTCTACGCTGTCTTGAATGCCTTGCTGCAAACGGTGGTTATACCCGATTTTGAAATGTCTATTTGTCCAATATCTATTGTGACTTTTGAAAAGGTGGGTGACACACTTCACAGCTTCATTGCGTTTGAATGTGTGTTTCCATTTCTTTACGTGACATGTCAATTTGGTATTCAATAAATGCCGTTTTGACTGATACCAATTACGTTTATATCAGATTTGTTTTATGGTTTCAACCAAAGTTTTTCTAAGTGGCCCTTGACTTTTGACGAGTAGTATATATATATAATTAACATTTCGCTTACCCTCAATCACAGACAGGCTTTTAATGGTTACACAGACTGCTCACACTTCTGCAGATGGCAACGGAGGTGATATAAATGCTGTGCTCTGTGTCTGTTGTTTGAATTAGGCAGTGAGTGTGTCTGTGTCATTCGTTCTCTCCCCTTATATAGTGGACTTGCGGATGTACAAGATGACAACTAGACCAAAGTACGTTTTCATGCATCCAAAATCGGGTAGGCAGGGCAAGGTGTGCTTAGATAACAAATCTAAAATAATTCTAGAATCCTTATTTCTGCACCGATTTCCTCCATCTTAGGCTTATTTTACTCACATAAATGAGCTCTATCACTTTACTTATACACTTTTTCCATAGTTTATCCGACTATTCACTGGAGCAGTCGAAACAGGGAAAACACAACATGGTTCATGCTCCACTGTCTTCTATTCATAATAGCTTCGGCTCTACAACACATCCAGTGAATCTATTGCTATCTGCCTAAGGCTAATGATCCATGTTATCGAATTGCGTCCTTCTTTATCTAGGTACTTAACGATTAGTTGCACAGTGCCTTCCGAAATATCATCAACATCTACACTTTCTTTTTCCTCCATACCTAGCGTATCTTCCGACACTATTTGTACCAAGCTGGCGTTTCATTGGTCAGTTACATCCACGGGGTTTGTGTGGTGATACATTTTTGAATGATGCCGAGATATGATTCAGACTTAATGACAGCCAACTTAAACTCTTTCAAAGACAGTGGTGGTCAGCTTGAAGCTGTCGGTATCTCCGTAGAGTTTTTCCAGGAATGTACTGGCCATATTGGATTTCTCTGTCCCTCATTATTTAGGCACTTTTGAAGTAGATGTTGAGCAGTCATTTTATCGGTGCCACAGTTACAATTGTCAGTAGTTCCTATCCTTAGCTTGTTGAATAGATGGTATTCCAATCTATTGTAGAGATATGTATCTAACATTTTGAAGAAAACAAAAGGTCGTGGCGGTGGAGGAGGGGAAGAGACTTAGTAGAACTAAACTATAAGTAATAAACCAAAATTAAAAACAAGAATCTCAAAAACTCGTAACAAAGAAGACACAAGAGGAAAAAGAATGCATAAATTCGTAAACCAAATGTCTGAAATTACCAATAACAAAATAACTGCACTTAAAATATCCAAGAAATAAAAACACAAACAATAGAATATGACGGAAGTAAATCGTACGACAAACATTAAAAATAACTGTAAATAACGCTATGATGTCAATAAAATACAAACTATACATAAGACTGTAGTATACAGACGTACACCGGGGAAGGGGGGGGGGGGGGAGAGATCTCTGACGAGACAACGAAAGAATAGGACTATTAATACCCCAGGCATCTCGTACAAGGTGACTAATATGATATTATGTATGAGGCAGGTAACCTCATCATGTCGTACAAGGTGACTAATATGAGATTATTTATGAGGCAGGTAACCTCATCATGTCGTACAAGGTGACTAATATGAGATTATGTATGAGGCAGGTAACCTCATGTCGTACAAGGTGACTAATATGAGATTATGTATGAGGCAGGTAACCTCATGTCGTACAAGGTGACTAATATGAGATTATGTATGAGGCAGGTAACCTCATGTCGTACAAGGTGACTAATATGAGATTATGTATGAGGCAGGTAACCTCATGTCGTACAAGGTGACTAATATGAGATTATGTATGAGGCAGGTAACCTCATGTCGTACAAGGTGACTAATATGAGATTATGTATGAGGCAGGTAACCTCATGTCGTACAAGGTGACTAATACGAGATTATGTATGAGGCAGGTAATCTCATGTCGTACAAGGTGACTAATATGAGATTATGTATGAGGCAGGTAACCTCATCATGTCGTACAAGGTGACTAATATGAGATTATGTATGAGGCAGGTAACCTCATCATGTCGTACAAGGTGACTAATATGAGATTATGTATGAGGCAGGTAACCTCATCATGTCGTACAAGGTGACTAATATGAGATTATGTATGAGGCAGGTAACCTCATCATGTCGTACAAGGTGACTAATATGAGATTATGTATGAGGCAGGTAACCTCATCATGTCGTACAAGGTGACTAATATGAGATTATGTATGAGGCAGGTAACCTCATCATGTCGTACAAGGTGACTAATATGAGATTATGTATGAGGCAGGTAACCTCATCATGTCGTACAAGGTGACTAATATGATATTATGTATGAGGCAGGTAACCTCATCATGTCGTACAAGGTGACTAATATGAGATTATGTATGAGGCAGGTAACCTCATCATGTCGTACAAAGTGACTAATATGAGATTATGTATGAGGCAGGTAACCTCATCATGTCGTACAAGGTGACTAATATGAGATTATGTATGGCAGGTAGTCGTACAAGGTGACAGGTAATGAGGCCTCATCATGTCGTCGTACAAGGTGACTAATATGTCGTAGATTATTTATGAGAGGCAGGTAACCTCATCATGTCGTACAAGGTGACTAATATGAGATTATGTATGAGGCAGGTAACCTCATCATGTCGTACAAGGTGACTAATATGAGATTATGTATGAGGCAGGTAACCTCATCATGTCGTACAAGGTGACTAATATGAGATTATGTATGAGGCAGGTAACCTCATGTCGTACAAGGTGACTAATATGAGATTATGTATGAGGCAGGTAACCTCATGTCGTACAAGGTGACTAATATGAGATTATGTATGAGGCAGGTAACCTCATGTCGTACAAGGTGACTAACATGAGATTATGCATGAGGCAGGTAACCTCATGTCGTACAAGGTGACTAATATGAGATTATGTATGAGGCAGGTAACCTCATGTCGTACAAGGTGACTAATATGAGATTATGCATGAGGCAGGTAACCTCATCATGTCGTACAAGGTGACTAATTTGATATTATGTATGAGGCAGGTAACCTCATGTCGTACAAGGTGACTAATATGAGATTATGCATGAGGCAGGTAACCTCATGTCGTACAAGGTGACTAATATGAGATTATGTATGAGGCAGGTAACCTCATGTCGTACAAGGTGACTAATATGAGATTATGTATGAGGCAGGTAACCTCATGCCGTACAAGGTGACTAATAAGAGATTATGTATGAGGCAGGTAACCTCATGTCGTACAAGGTGACTAATGTGAGATTATGTATGAGGCAGGTAACCTCATGTCGTACAAGGTGACTAATGTGAGATTATGTATGAGGCAGGTATCCTCATGTCGTACAAGGTGACTAATATGAGATTATGTATGAGGCAGGTAACCTCATGTCGTACAAGGTGACTAATGTGAGATTATGTATGAGGCATGTAACCTCATGTCGTACAAGGTGACTGATATGAGATTATGTATGAGGCAGGTAACCTCATGTCGTACAAGGTGACTAATATGAGATTATGTATGAGGCAGGTAACCTCATGTCGTACAAGGTGACTAATGTGAGATTATGTATGAGGCAGGTAACCTCATGTCGTACAAGGTGACTAATGTGAGATTATGTATGAGGCAGGTAATCTCATGTCGTACAAGGTGACTAATGTGAGATTATGCATGAGGCAGGTAACCTCATGTCGTACAAGGTGACTAATGTGAGATTATGTATGAGGCAGGTAACGTCATGTCGTACAAGGTGACTAATATGAGATTATGCATGAGGCAGGTAGCCTCATCATGTAAAACAAATTGTCAGAAAAAGCACCGATGCTGGAGCAAGTGAATGCTTGGTGCAGGCTTCCTGCAGTTGGACCATCTAGTGGTGGTTACATGCTCTATAAGGAGCAAACAAAAGACAATGACAATGATATAGACCTCATCATCATCATTTTCATTTGCGCTCCACACGGAGCATTGGCCCTCTACTTTAGTTGGTCGACGAGCAGGAAACCTGCACCAAACATTCCCTAATGACTATCAATTTTGAAAACGATTGACTGACGTGATGGCGGGGGAGAAGAGGTAAATCAAAGCCATATGACACTATTCCCTCTCACCCCCACCACCCCTCCCCCAAACGTTTCTATTCATTACATTTGATGTGCGCCCTGCGTCCGTGTGATTTTAAAATTCATGTCAGAAGGTTCCGACAATGTCATGAGGTAGGCGTAGTCTGAATCAGCGCGGCGGGCTGTAAGGACGGAGTCTTCATTGGGTGTCGGGTGCCTCGAGAAGGCGACAGTCCAGTCGAGGACAATAGCAGATGGAGCAAATGAGCGAGAGATGCGTTATGGTCTACGAACGGCGGTGAAGTGGTCGGAGATTGTGAATATGCGGGCACACGAATAATGGCTGACAGAGGAGAGAAGAAGTGAGGAAGATACGGCCGAGTGGCCACGCGCGTGCATTTGACAGTGACAATTGAGGTTAGCACGTGACAAGGTGAATCAAAGTTAAGTGAATGTAAATTAACTGAACACAAAGTAAATATAAGGTTAACCAAAGAAAAGAAAGCAAGGTAAATAAATTAGTGAATGATGTCAGGTGAATAAACGAAGGTGTGAAAGTAAAAGGAATCAACGAAGGTGTACAGGTTAAGTGAATCCTCGAATGTGTGAAAGTTAAGTGAGTCAACGAATGTGTAAAAGTTAAGTGAGTCAAAGAAAGTGTAAAAGTTAAGTGAGTCGACGAAGGTGTGAAAGTTAAGTAAGTCAACGAAGATGTGAAAGTTAAGTGACTCAACGAAGGTGTAAAAGTTAAGTGAGTCGACGAAGGTGTGAAAGTTAAGTAAGTCAACGAAGATGTGAAAGTTAAGTGACTCAACGAAGGTGTGAAAGTTAAATGACTCAACGAAGGTGTGAAAGTTAAGTGTGTCAACGAAGGTGTGAAAGTTAAGTGAGTCAAAGAAGGTGTGAAAGTTAAGTGAGTCAACGAAGGTGTGAAAGTTAAGTGAGTCAACAAATGTGTGAAAGTTAAGTGAGTCAACGAAAGTGTAAAAGTTAAGTGAGTAAACGAAGGCATGAAAGTTAAGTGAGTCATCGAAAGCTGTAACAATAGAAGATTGGACATCTCAGAAACTCAAAAGGTGAAATAGACCAATAGCAGATATTGCCGTTGTGGAGTGAGGCGTTAGAGACTGCACTAATTAGGTCTCAGCTTTTTTTTAGGTGAGGTGACAGTTCCCTTCCTCGCAGCCTTTGCCTTCCATAACTCAAGAGCATAGTTAAATACCCATTAACAACTTGATAAACTGGAGTGTGGCGCAACCAGTTTCCAGGCCGGTAACTTTGCCTCGATAAGACCGCGCTCTAACCACTCAGCCAGTCGACGCTAGAGAAAGGAAAGGTGAATAATTCATTTTTTTCCGCTTCTCTGGAGCGTAGAACGAACGAACGAACGAACGAACGAACTTTATTTTCAAAGGGTTGAGAATTGGGCACGCAGGCCCGTCTGACATTCTGCCCTTCCTTTCTCCCGTCTTTTATACTGATTTCATTTATTCTCACATACAATTTACCCATCAATTCAAGGAATTCAACGTTGTACAGGTAAAATAATAGCATACTCACATTCACAGTATCTAATTATAAACATGAAATAAAATATGTTGAAAAGTACAAACTAAGTATTACCATGAAACAAAATATGTTGAAAAGCACTAACATCATCATTAAACCTACACTCGATATTATACCATTTGTTCGGAAAAATAATCATATTAGGGGGGCAGATAATCAGAACTCATAAAGTATTCGAAAAGTTTACGATTGTATGAATAGGGACTGAGGTTGTTATGTTTTAGATAATGTGGAAGATAGTTCCAAAGATGAGCAGCAGAGTAAGCTAAGCTTTTCTTGAATAAGTCAAGCCTAGGCTTGGGCACTTGTATTTTGTTAAGGCGTTGACTGCGTCTTTCACTGTATTTGAACATTGGCCACAGATATGTTGGAGCATTCTGTGACAGGATTTTGTGAACAAATTTAGCTTTGTTGAACAGAAAGCGCTTTCTTAGAGGCAGTATTTTGAGATATTTATATAGATCTACACACTGTGTTTGGCAGTTGTCAGAAACTAGACGCACTGCACGCTTTTGTAGTGAATGGAGTCTTTTTGTGTTGGACATAGAACAACCATCCCAGATTGTGGAGCAATAGTCAAGGTTTGTTTGTATGTGAGATACATAGAACAATTTTCGTGCATCTTCATCTAGGAAATGTTTGATTTTAGCTAACTGGTAAACTTTCTGTGCCGTTTGCTTAGTCAGTGCATGAACATGTGAGTTCCAATTAAGATGCTGGTCAACGACTATTCCTAGAGTTTTATGTTCATTAACGTTTTCAATTGGTGAGGTACCAATATAGATCTGAAGTGTTGTTTTCTCAGAATTTTGTAATTTTTGTCTAGTTGATATTAACATGCACTTTGTTTTAATTATATTAATTAGCATGCGATTTCCGATGCTCCACTTAATCAGATTGTCTGTATCTTTTTGTAACGATAGTTCGAGTGTGTTGCAACTCGTATCACTCGTGTAGATAGTACAGTCATCAGCAAATAGGTCACAGGATGCGTGTTCGACGTGTAATGGAAGGTCATTAATGTATATGGCAAAAACGTAGAGGCCCAAGAATAGAGCCCTGAGGAACGCCGGTATTTATTATGGTTGGGTATGAGCAAGAGTTATTGTAAGAAACTACATGTTTTCTGTCTGACAGGAATGATTTAATTATCGTCACTAGTTGAAGGTTTACTTTTGATGTTTCTAGTTTTCTAATTAAAATAGCGTGATCTATCATATCAAATGCTTTTTTAAAGTCTACAAAAACTGCCCCACATATGTTATCGTTATTAATATTTAAGTGCCAGTTGTCAATCATCTTAGTTAGAGCTGTGTGACATGAATGTTTAGGTCTAAACCCCGACTGACTATCAATTAGCAAGCCGTTGTTAACTAGGTGTTGTAGTGTTATTTTATGTATGTGTTTTTCTAGTGGTTTGGATAGCGATGATATTAAGGAGATTGGCCTATAGTTACCAAGGTTATTATTGTCGGAAGAGCCAGGTTTTAAGAGAGGATATACCTTAGCGACTTTAAAGTGCCACGGAAAGTAGCTCCGTGCGATACATTGATTGTATATGTATGTAAGCGAATCACTAATAGCTGGAGCCGCATAACGCAGTATTCGATTAGAACCACCATTGCAGGTCATCCTTTTGCCGGAAGCCTGCCCGAACACATTCAGGGGCTGCTGCAGCAGCGGTGGTGTCTGTAGTTATCTGTTTTGCATCGTGAGATTGTCAGCCCCGTACATAACATCACGCCAGTCGCCTGTTACGACATGCGTGAGACCAATTCTTTCTTCGTGTCCTAGTCTATTCTATTCGACTGCTCAGAGGGTGAGCAAACGTAAAGTCGCAGGGACAAAGGTCACAGAAAGAAGTCACTATTTTGGTTAGGAAAGATAGTCACATGAAAAAAGTCATACTTTATGTGAAAAAAAACCCAGATTTATTCAGTTTCATAGGCATAGTAAGGTAATGAAAAAAAAATAAATGCACCTTTAAGTCATTAATTTATTTACACAACCAGACTTGCACAGATTGAAAACACGTAACATAAATCAGTGATGCTTACTTAACCTTAACTATATACATATATTTATGTAACAGGGGCTAGGGTGGTTGAGGCGAACGTGTATCGAAGTGGCTACCTCGCACCCAAGACCCGTGCACTAAGAAAATTTAGTTGAATCAAAGGCTTCTAGATTTCTTAGGTTTGAAGCTCATTCTGCAGCAGGTGACTAGTTTATCCAGGCGTGCTAACATTCTTCGGGCCTAGTGTTCATCTCTGATGTCAGAATTGCTGTGTCACCCATGAATGCTTTAAGCGGTGGTATGTGACACCTTCCATTGAGCTTGGACTTGTTGCAAATCCTTCAGCCGCTTTGTGGATTACCTGCATAGCCAACACGAATAGTATCGGAGAGATGGTACATCCCATCGCAATTTCAAATTGTAGGTCAATCCACTTCGTTGTGTGCTCTCTGGTTGAAAATTTGACAGACAACCCTGAGAAATACGGTGTCAGCATTGCTGCAATGTCTTGTGGAACATGGTTCATTTCCAGGGCCTGCCAGAACATGTGATGTGGAACGGATCCATACGCATTAGCTAGATCCAACCAGATTACATGGAGATTTGTTCTGTCAGACTTTGTCTTTTGAATTGATTCCCAGATCATTGTGGCATGCTCCAGACACCCTGGTGTACCTGGGATACCTCCTTTATGGATGGTAGTGTCAATGTATCCATTCTCCAGAAGGTATGTGGTGAGCCTGTTAGCCATCACTGAGAAGAATATCTTCTCTTCCACATTAAGTAGTGAAATTTGCCTGAACTGACTGATGTCTGTGGAATTTTGTTCCTTCGGGATGTAGACTCCAATCGCCTTTCTCCATTCTTTGCTTTTAAGCTGGTTTTTCCATGCATTTTATAGCAAAAGGAGCAGCCATTTCAGAACTTCACGATGTCTCTTATACACAACATATGGGACACCATTAGGACCTGGAGCTGACTTGCACCGTGCTTTCTGGACAATGCTTTCTATTTCTTGCACTGCTGGGGGCTTGGTGTTGAATTCAGCTCCTGGCTTACTAGGCCATATAAGGCTTTTAATGCTGCTGAGCGGCTCATCTTTGTGACCATTTGAATAGGTCATTCTAAGATGTTCTTGATCTTCTTTCCCGATGTTTAGTGTTCCCGACCGTGGCTGTTCAAACAGTTCTTTGACAAACTTGAAGGGCTCCCTGAAGAATCTCTCCCTATACCTCCGTGTTTTCCTTCTTTTCATGCACAACCTTTGTGCTCTGCAAAGAGCATTATGTTGGCCTTTTAGGTGCTTCCAAACCTGTCGTAAACCTTCCTTCCTCTATGTCCACTACGTTCTTGAACTGTTTTCGGGCATGCTTCTTCTGTTTCCTGATCTCTTCTATTCTGATTTGTCTTCTACTTTTCTGTGGTGGGTTACTTTCCATTGCCTATCTGACTACAAACTCTTTGCGACAGTGAAGATATATTATGTCGCCGAAGATTTCCAGCTTTGTCTCCAAGTCAGCTTCAGGTTATTATCCAACTCTTTTGACAAGGCTTCGTCCAGCTGTTCCCACAGCTCTTTTGCACTGGCAGGTGGAAATTTGATTGCATCTCTTTTCCCGACCAAGAAGTGTGTGAGATCATCATCAGACAGATCAACTCGAATATTCTCCGCGCTGTGGATTGACTCCCGGCTGAGGTCTTCTAACGTCTTACCAGTCGTAACAGAGCGCTGTTGATCTACCACTGATGAGCTCCCACACCCCTTTTTCGTTCTGTGGATTTTCATGCATATCTGAGTAGAGAATTTCCTAACACAGGCACATAGAAATTCCAGCCGCTGGTCAGAACTCAAAGTCCGTGTTATATGTATATATAAGAACCAATAAAGCAACAACATCTCTACCAACACAACAACAACATATATATATATATATATATATATATATATATATATATATATATATATATATATATATATATATATATATATATATATATATATATATATATTATATACGAATATATACTAGCGGTTCTAGATTATACGCATGCCTTTCTCTCTGTAATGATTAATTCAACTATGAATTTGTCAAAATCAACCTATACAAATTTATTGATCAATTACTTTGAAACAAATTTAAATAAATATGACTGGTGATTATGAAAAATGATTAGGTTTCTTCACCGAAAAATATTTAGGCTTAATGAATTTAGCAAAATAAATTTCGTTTGTTTTTAGCCTAAAAAATTGGGACTTGCCAAAATGCTGAAATCAAGATGCTACTTTTCTGTGGTGAGGGGCACGTGTCCAGATCAGCTTAGAAAGTAACCGCTCCGGGTCAAGGCAAGAATCTTCAGGTGTCGATCTCAAGCTTCGAACCACAATCTAGTAGTACAGCAAATGGTCTCTCCAGGTCGTACCGCAAATACTCGGGTCGCCTCGTACTGGTACAACAAACTTTAGAGGAAATAAAAGAGCAATTCCGCTGCTAAATATTTGTTTGCCTGATATTAATCATGCGCTTTTTCCCGCTGTCCGTCAGCCGTTTGTTTTCTCAGATCTTTTACTCTCCCTGAGCGTATATCAAATCACTCAGGGCATGTGATGAAAAATCACCAGTATGTCAGTTAATTTAAAGAAAAATTTGTGACTGGACAGTGGTAGAGGCTTGTGCCTGAAGGGACATATTAAATTTACATACATTCACCAAATGATCATATACAACTATTCACAAGTTGATGTAATCATTACTCACTCCCTGCTCCACTCGGAGTCTGGGGTTATCTCTGTTTTTGGTTCTTCCATGAGAACTAGCATGCATGAAGCAATCATCAGCGCTTGCTGTGATGGTTTAAGAATGTATCTTTTCACATGCTGAGGTTGCCAGCCTAGTATGAATCATCACTATGTAAAATTCACAGCATAAAAAATATGTTACACTCACCTCAATAATTGCTCAGTTGAAATAGTCTTGGCACCTTAACACAGATGCATCGAACACACGTCTGGGGTATTATTTCTATTTCAGAATCTCTCTGTGACTTGTGAGTGGTACTGTAGAAATCCGGGTTCCGAATTAATATTGGCGAGTTTTCTACTGATGTACAGAGATGCTCTTAATACGTTTTGTCCGGTCCTATTAATTCAGAATCCAAATATTCTTTTATGTGGCAAGGTCCGAGCTGTTTACGTTGACAATTTCTGGAATGCAGTGTCGTATGTCCAACATTTTCTACGGTATATCGTAGGTTCCCGGCCCACGCTTCCACCTGGCATTTTCTGACAAAACTTCCAATTACTGGAGTCTCAAATGCCAGCCAATAAATTCAAAGTACACGTTATGAAAAGTTATTCTTAGATAGTATTCTCCATGACTCATGCGTTTAAAAAATTCAAACAGTCATCCTCTGTATATGGAGTTGTGATATCCGTAAAATGTTGCCAAAGTTGACTTTTATCACACTTCCTGCTTACTCTTCCAAATGTCTTCCAAGATTACGTTTATCTATAATCACCTGTCCCAAACAGTCGAGTCGGAAGTGATTATGCAATCTTAAGCAAACGCTTCATGCTCGCATCTACCTGGAGTCATTGTGATATTAACACGTTTTAGTGATTCAATTAATCTCTCTGGAATGGGCGATACGCTTGTCTGGACATACGAAGTGAAATGTGACAAGTGGAAACAATGACTGTAGTACGGAGTTCTGTGCAGCGTAAGTTAGAAATAATAGAAAGAGGGAGAGAGAGGAAAATGGAAGACAAATTGAACGGTCCAATTTCGTGACAATAACCACAATCTAACAACACCTCTACACCAACAACTGTAATAAAACCTGTACAACAACCACAACTGTAAGAACATCTCTACAACATCAACTGTAACAACAGCTCTACAACAACAACTGTAACAACACCTCTACAACAACAACTGTAACAACACCAGTACAACAATCACAACTGTAACAACATCTTACAACCACAACTGTAACAACACCTGTACAGCAACAACAACAAAAATGTAACAACACCTGTACAACAACCACAACTGTAACAAAACTTGTACAACAACCACAACTGCGACAACACCTGTACAACAACAGCTGTAACAACTTCTTAAAACCACACCTGTAACAACACCTCTACAACAAAAGCTGTAACAACACCTATTCAACAACAACTGTAACAACACCTCTACAACAAAAGCTGTAACAACACCTATTCAACAACAACTATAACAACACCTCTACAACAACAACAACAGTAACAACACCTCTACAACCACAACTGTAATAACACCTGTACAACAATCACAACTGTAGCAAAATCTTACAACAACAACAGTAACAACACTTCTAAAACCACAACTGTAACAACACCTCTACAACCACAACTGTAACAACACATGTACAACAACCACAACTATAACAACACTTCTACAACCACAACTGAAACAGTTGACAACATTTATACCCGTCACTGCCCCGCGTAGTTCCCGGGGCCTCTGTAGAGACAGAATAGGGTTACTGTACCCTCAGGCATGTCGTACAAGGCGACTAATGTCAGGTTGTGTCTGGGGCTGGCAACCTGAAGATGTAAAACAAAATGCTTCTGAAACCACTGCTGCAAGAGTATGTCGTTGATTGGTGCGGGCTTCGTCCAATGGGAATAGCTGCAATGGTGGCCCCATTCCCCGCAAGGAGCGCAAATAAAAATGATAATGATGATACCACTCAGCTACGACAATTAACAACATCACCACCGCTGCAGCAACGACTAGTTTTTAACTAACAGCAATTAAGGTTACTTTGAAGTAATGACCAAGATAGTTTGTCATACAACAATATTTCTAGCCAAAGTGAACCGTCACGATTGGACAATAGAAAATGACAGTTCGCTGTAGCTAGCGGTTGAGTTAGCTGTCTCTGCGTGAACCGCCGTAAATTATGGTGTCTGCTGCCGTCTTCGCGACGTCGAAATGTGTCATCAAAGACTAAAGCAAAATAAATGACCTCGATTGAAGCCAATGCCTGGAAGTAGCAATAAACGTACTCAACCTCTGCACGCGCCAAGTAGCCCTCCTACATCCGTGCGCGTGTCTAGGGGTGTTTTACACTGCATTTTCTCCCGCCATCTCGGTTACGTCCCCTGCTGGGCAGATGACTCTGACAGCCATATTCCGCCGATTCACTCGTACCCCCTGTCGTCCGGAAGCCGTTACGGCCCTCCCTAAACCAAATTTTTAATTCCCTGGTTCCAATGAACAAAATTAATGTGGGATGAGGAAATATTGACTGCGCGAGTCAATCATGTTATAAGAAATAAAGGACCCACTCAGATCTTTCCAATCACCAAGCCAGATGCCCAACTCAGCAGCCGCTTGGAGTTATCTTTGTGCCCAGTGATACACTCCTTTGTAGTCATATTCGGAAATGCTTTCTTTCGCAATATTTATATCTTTGTTAAAGAATTAAAGATCGAAAATTCAACGAATTTAATATTTTTTTTTAAAAATGGTCACAGGGGTCAGGGAAACAAAGGAAGAATAGGTCTACTGCTGTGTCCTGCAGACTGTCAACGTCATTATGTAAAACAAATTGCGATTGAAACCACCGCTGCAAGAATATATGAATGCTTTAATGCAGGTTCCAGCAGAGGCATCAGTTTCAGTGATAGCTCTATGTTCTATGAAGAGTTAACAGGAAAAGAAGAAGAAGTTTCTATATTTCTGTCTGTTTTTTCTTTCAGGCGCCATGCCGGTTGGCGAAACCCTACCACATCTTCCAGATTCTATATTTCTGTCTGTTTTCTCTTTCAGGCGCCATGCCGGTTGGCGAAACCCTACCACATCTTCCAGATTCTATACTTCTGTCTGTTTTCTCTTTCAGGCGCCATGCCGGTTGGCGAAATCCTACCACATCTTCCTGTCCCTAGCATTGATTATCCATTACACTATTTCTCCTACCTACTAGACAATTGCTAAGACTATGCTGTCTGCGTGCATCTCTTATGGGGCCAGCGTTCTTGGATTTTAATTATGAAAATTATCAGCAGGTTTACCGTATTCTTCATTTCCAGCTTCTTCAAGCAAAGTCATCTGGTTCGAAACCTGGTGACGTCACTCTCCAGTCTACTTAACTTTTTTACAAATAAATAACATTTTGCCTCATTTTGGCGAGGCGCGTCCCGTTCAACCGACGCAGTTATGCCCAAATATACAAGTAAAAGACCTTTAGATCTGTTTTGTCATGACTACTCAACTGTAAATTGGCACCTGATTCAGCTCGTGAGTTAGGGATGGCAAAAATAACGAAGAAGGGCACTGATCATCGCTCTTACAAGTGTTAGGACCTAGCGTAGACGAAGTCTGTAACATTTACCTCCTCTACGACAGTATGTGCTATGAAATTACCTTCACCTGTTCTTAATACAGATTTAGCGTGTTTATGTCTTCACTTTTGATCTTCTCTGTGACACTTTTCTTTGACGCTATTTTTTATAATCCACTTAATCTTTTCAAATATTGTCCGATACAGCAATTATATAAATCTAATTCAAACCACAGAGTTTATGAGAGAGAGAGAGATAGAGAGAGAGAGAGAGAGGGGAAGAGAGAGAGAGAGAGAGAGAAAGCGAACGAACGAACTACATTTTCAAAGGGTTGAGGATTGGGCACACAGGCCTGTCTAACATTCTGCCCTTCCCCCCCCCCTCTCTCTCTCTCTCTCTCTCTCTCTCTCTCTCTCTCTCTCTCTCTCATCCTGCATAATGTGTCCTTTCATTCCCACATGTTACTTTAAGCATTAATTTAAAAGCATGCAACATTATAAAGGTAAAAAGCTCAGCATACATTTAAAATATCCAATCATAATCAAAATTAAGTATGTTTGTTTACAGGCTGCTCCACTAAATTGTTTGAAATGATAAAGTGATTCCATGAAGACATGAAGGGGCAGAGCAGTGTGCTGGAAACACAGCACTTTGACATACATAACACATAAGGAAGGGAAACCCGAGGCCTGTAAACAGTAAATTAATATTAGTAAATTAATATTAGACAAACATAAAGGTATGTTTTCAGGCACTCGTAAGAAATAAAGAAGTAGAACACTTGGACAACAGAAAAACAACAGACGTGAGTGGCTTACCCAGGGTTCGAACCCCGTACCTTCCGTACGACAACTCCTCACGTCTGTTGTTTTTCTGTTGTCCAAGTGTTCTACTTCTTTATTTCTTACGAGTGCCTGAAAACATACCTTTATGTTTGTCTAATATTAATTTACTAATATTAATTTACTGTTTACAGGCCTCGGGTTTCCCTTCCTTATGTGTTATTTATGTTCATACAATACCAGAAACCTACCCACTGTTCTATACTATTGTCCTTTAGTCTTCTACTATTTACTGGACCCAGTATCAAGGTCTTTGTCTTGTTTGGACTGACACATACTGTTAATAGGAGAACAACAGAAGTGATTGCGTCATTAGGGGGCTGTATACTTCCGGTGTTATCTTGTGTTTCTTACTGATAAATAGCCAGTAAAGCATCTTTTTTTGGGGATGCCTAGCTGGCCGTGGGGTCAGTGTGATTCGCTTGATAGCTAGGCGGAGTTGTCGTACGGAAGGTACGGGGTTCGAACCCTGGGTAAGCCACTCACGTCTGTTGTTTTTCTGTTGTCCAAGTGTTCTACTTCTTTATTTCTTACGAGTGCCTGAAAACATACCTTTATGTTTGTCTAATATTAATTTACTAATATTAATTTACACTTTGACATACGCAGTGGCGTTAAACAAGGCTGTGTTCTGGCTGTTGTGTGTGTGAGTGAGACATACAGAAAAAGAGAGAGAGAGAGAGTGAGAGAGAGAGAGAGCGAGAGGGAGATATGAGGTTATGATAGGAAACAACGAAGAAAAATAAAACTGGCAGTTGTGTGAGAGAGAGAGACAGAGAGAGAGAAAGAGAGAGAGAGAGAAAGAAAGAAAGAGAGAGAGATGAGGTTATGAGAGGAAACAACGAAGAAAAAGAAAACTGGCTGTTGTGTGTGTGTGTGTGTGTGAGAGAGAGAGAGAGAGAGAGAGAGAGAGAGAGAGAGAGAGAGAGAGCGCGAGATGAGGTTATGAGAGAAAAGAACGAAGAAAAATAAAACAGGGGATTATTCTGTTGTACAATTTATGTCCGACTTGTTTGACGTGATGAAGTTGCCACCCCTACTTAGCTGCCAAGGAGTTTGTTCTGTTCTGTTCCAGCTGATGTTTGGTTCTTTGTAGAGGGATGACTGATTCACACTCGTCACTGGTCAAGTTTGAAAGTTGTAGCACGTTCCAAGAAGTGTCATGGAGTAACTACCAAGGTGGTCCCGCGTCTCTAAGACCCGTCTGATGATGGTGTGATAAGATCTCTATGGTGTTGTTTGCTCCACTGTAGTGTATGGAATGTCAACTTGACCTACGCAGTGGTGTGTAGACATGGATTGAGTGTATAATGTGCGAATGATAATAAGGGTTCGTGGTGTTGACAAATGTTCTTTTCTCACACTCATGTATGGCTGGAAGTCATCGACACCAACGACTGTGTACCTTTTCTAAAGTTTAATTGGACGTACACACTCGACAGCACAGATAGTGACAAATCACAGGTTGGCATAATACATCATGGTACAGTGGATAACTGGTCTTGCAATGTTATGTTACATGGGCACTCATGTAGAATAATATTATAATGGACTGTCAGTAGCCAAGCACTCAGTATTGCCCATATATATATATATCAACTGAGTTTACTGACAAAGCACGTCAGATTATAAACAATATCCAAGATGGCTTCTACCTAATCTCGTCTAGCGAAGATTCTTTAACATAAGGTTCAGCACAGTTTTTTCATATAATAATATTGAACCGCTAATAACGGGTTCTCATGTGTAGCAGTGATCTCTGGACTAAACAAGCGATAATACGGGCATCCCTTTTCTCTTCTTGAAAGTCACTACATGTTTGGTTCCAAGATGGCTTCACTCGTGAGCTGTCACTCACGTTTGGATACAGATAATGAATCTGTCCTAAAGTTAGTCATTCATAAAACATTTCATTGCTCTGTAGATTTGATCATGAACAATTGACTGCATTCTACAGGATATAGTGCTGCTAGGAATCGAAGTCGTTTTCATCGAGTCAAATATATTCTCTTAGACATTCAAATCGTACCTATCGAAAATGGTGGCTTCGTACGAGAGTTCATAAGAGTGTCTATTATTACCTTGGTATCAGAAATATGAAAATGCCATTCCTTGGCAATACGAATAAACACTGGGGTAAAGCCTACACGATAGGTCTAGACGACTATCACTTTCCCCACAAATACTGAGATCACCTTTTCCCCGGCGACAAGCCGACATAGAAAACACAGTCCCTATCGGGACGAAGCCAAATCACACCACACTCTAGCGACACATCCGCCGAATAGCCTTTGACCTCTCTAGAGACAACAGAACATATAGTTCGACTTAGATATGTAAAGATATACAGATATAAGACAGACTCGTCCTACTCAGACAAACAATACACATAAATTCAGGCCATAGATATTCTGAAGCAAGAACAATCTATTATTACCCAAACAACGAATAAATCGCAGTAAAATGGATTCATCCGCGGAGTTCGATCGAAGAGACGGCACAACTTTCAAGGGAAGTAACTCAATAATGACTTTCCCTTAAGCACTAAAAAATTACCTATTTTGTTTACAAAATATTTGCGAACATAACAAGTATACTAATGTATAATATTGTAAGATATCAAAGACTGCACGTAACAGTCTTACCACACCTCCCGGGAAAAAAAAAATGGAACATTTTTTTTTTTTTTGAAATACATCTAGGAGCAACGTACAATAGGCTCACAACGCATGAATAATGCGCAGATGAAAATATCAGGAATACCTATAACGCCTAATATGAGGCTAAGTCGACTTATGGAGCGACTGGTGAGAATGTGTCTCATAAACTGAGAGAAATTATTTCTCTACAAGTATATTTTTCCAGGAAGGTGTCATCAAAGTATAATACAATTCTGGCAATTACACAATGCCTAAAAAATTCATATCATCATTTCGTATTAGATATCTTAAATTTATGATTTATGAAGAAAAAATCATCAAAGCACAGCGGTGAATAAACATCAATGAACCGCTATGTAGTGATACAATCATTATATTATTAAATTACAAATGTGTATCTATCATGATATAGAAAAGGAACTACTATAGAACTAGACATATCATGAAGTCTAAGCCCTAATAGTTATGTGGAATCATGTGGGCATCTTGACAGAATGTCTGCCATCACATTATCTGATCCACGAATAGCTCGCACAGAGAAATGAAAAGATTGAAGAGCAATTGCATATCGAGTAGACCTCGAGCTCTTCAAATTCTTACTCTGTATAGCAGTAAGAGCTTTTTGGTCGGTTTCTACTATGAAATGTGCGCCTAGAAGGAATCTCTGTAGTCTGAGGATCGACCAAACCATAGCTAATAGCTCACGGTCTAAAACCGAATAATTCCTTTCTGCCGCATTAAGTTTTCTGGAAATATACTGTTGCGTGATAAATTCTCGCAACATCGTTTTATTTCAATATCTGTTTTATAACGCAAGGGCAACAACTGCTTGGAATTTATAGTCACTTTTCTCGGTAAGCATTTGTCTTCTCGCGTTGGTATCGAATGCAGTTAAGTTTGAGCTGTGGTCGTTTTGCGCTGGACTGCGCATGACTTGTCTTGCTTCTTTGTCGATCGGTTTCCGCCCACCACTAGTGGGAGTGAGCGATTTGGAATGGCGAAAGAGATGCCTCGTTGAAGAGGGGATCTCCGCTATTTTTGTTCTGTCAGGGATGTGTAGTCCTCTTAATGGATATTTCGTTTATTCGAGATAATACCTCTAGTGTTTCCCACATGTCGGGAGGCGTGATATTTCTGTGTATTTCATGAAAGCAAGGTAAATTGACTCTTTCATTAACTCTATTGATTTTGGGTCGTGAACGATTTCGATTCATAGCCTGTCTGCGAAAGTCGTCGTCACGAGATGTTTTTTCCCAGCTCACATGTCGCTGCATTGTACTGCATCGGTTGATGCAGGTACCAAGGACCATTACTTGCTACTCTGTTAAATGAACTAGGTTTGGAAAACCTTTATTATCTAGAGGATATTTTTGAGGACATTATTTATACTTCGGCAGACGTGTCTGTCTTGCTGAAGTCAAACTAAGGAGAGTGAACTGATCTCATACATCTGGTTATCTCCTGGCTGTTATAGAAAAGGATGGAGTTGTTCACCTGACTACATTTACAGCACTTTGAAATATAACATGCATCTGACTCATCATTGTAATGCTGTCTACCGTTTATTGCTGTATTGAATGTTGCTGTGATAATGACTGTTTGATGTGCCTACACATTTGCGTAACCATTTTGTCACTGTGGCGTCCACAATAAATAATGAAGAAAAACGTCAACGGCTGTTTCAAGACTCATTGACTTTATACGTCGTGAGTTTACTGACGTCCTATGTGGATTGCCCTGTTATTGTTGCATGAACATTGTTTTGACTGAACACATCTACACACTACACAAAACCAGACATGCGGATGCCATCCATCATCATATGGCATCACACATCATTTGGTGGCCATAAGCTGGTTTGATTCTGGTACTAGCAAACACGGGGTCCCTTACCCACTTCATTTTCAACAAGAATTCATCAGCATCCTTCAAGAAATTAACATTCTTCAATACAGTCAACATCTTCAAAATTTTCAAAGTACTCGGCGTTGCCCGGTAAAAGTCAAATTTCAATTTTTTGACGGAAACAAGAATTTGACAGTACCCGGCGTTGTTACATGTTGCCGGATAACTCGGACTGCTGTTATCTTTTACGCAAGTCAAGCAAGTTGCTGCTGTCAAGGTTCCAGTGCTGTCGTTTTTTTTTTGAGAAGGTCAAGTGCCGGTTGAAACGGGTTGTTTTCTGAAGAAGGCCAAGTACCGATTTCCATCAACTTACTTTTGGATTAGAAGGTCAAGTGCCGAAACAACTCAACACACAGTATGTCAGAAGCTCTTGTACCATCGTGTTAGCAGTGGAAGCAGTTCAGATGTGCCATCATCGTTGGAGCTTCGCTCTTTAGGACGTTGATTGACATCCGTTTTTCTGCTGTTCTACGATTGGAAGCCTATAAGTTAAGTGGCCTGTTTGTATGTAAACTGTGCCCTTATACTTCTGCTGAGTCTTCTGTGTATCATCTCATTCTATATGTTATATGTTTATATGTTATTTGTATATTTATATGTTTATATTTCAGCGGGTTCTCGGTTGGGTGGTGTCTCCGTTAGATTATGCCACGTCATAGAGGTCGTCTATTGTGAGCGTTTTCTGTAAGGTTTGCAAATTTCCAATACTGGAATTTGCTAAGCGACTTCTGTTGCTATTTATGTTAGCTGTGATGACATGTTTTAATATTGTTTTCGTTATTATTTCGCATTCTTTAGTTTTGTTTTGATTTGTTTGTGTTTGTTAGCCTACTCTTGTCTATAATTTAGTTTCATACAACATTTTTGTTTATACACTGTGGTGTCATGTATTTTGTTTAATTCTATCGCAGATATCGTCACATTTTTTGTGATATTTCATTAATTTCTGCTTTATTTTTAGTTGATTTCTGCGAAAGTTTTTGTATTGTTGCTGATCTTTGTTATTGTTTACATTGTTATTGTTTACATTGTTTGTATTGTTTACATTTTCAATGTTTACATTCTGCATGTGTTTACATAGTCATTGTTTACAGTTATAGTAATTAGTTAATGGGCTATGCTAATGCACTGTTACTACTATACTGATGATAAATGAATGATGAATAGTGTCGTGCACTATTGAATGAGAAGTGCACTTATGATCAAGAATTGATTGTTGATATTTCATATACAAGTTCTTTGATTGGAGACTTGTTTCCCACAGAGACTGGGATAATATAAGGTGATGTGAATATACAAGTGCTTAATTAAGACTTGTTACACTTAGGTTTGAAATAAATTAGTTAATTATTTCAGGTTTTGGACTCATATGTTAGACAACATGTCTACATTTGAGCACTTTATTGAGCAGGGTAAATTGCTTGGGAAGACTGGTGATAAGTTAGAAGAATTTGCAACTGCTCGATATGATAAAGCAATGGAAGCTGAACAAAAGAAACTGCAGATGCAGGTGGATGAAAAAAGATTCCAAATGGAAATGGAAAAACAAAAAAGGGAATCAGAAGCTGAGGAGAGAAAACTCCAGCTACAGCTAGAAGCTGAAAGACTTCAAAAAGAGGCTGAGAATAAAAGACTTGAAAAAGAGGCTGAGAATAAAAGACTTGAAAAAGAGGCTGAAAATAAAAGACTTGAAAAAGAAGCTGAAAATAAAAGACTTCAAAAAGAGGCTCAGGCTGAGGAAAGAAGATTACAGAGAGAGTCTGATGAGAGGAAAGAGAAAGCAAAAATGGAACATGAAGAAAAGGTCTTAGCTTTAGAGTTGGAAAAATTGAAATTGACAAGCATGAGTAATGGTAATGATTCAAACAAGGGTTCATCTTCTGGTAAGGCTAATAATGATACTTTTAAGATTAAGTTACCAACATTTAGTCCTTCCATCGATGACATAATGTTCTATCTGGACAGATTTGAACAAGCATGTACAGCTCATAACATAGACAAAGCAAAATATGTTTATCAGTTATCAGGGATACTGACAGGTAAAGCTCTAAGTATATTAAATATGGTGGATGAACCTGACAAGAACAATTATGAGGTTGTCAGGGCCGCTTTGTTAAAGAAATATCAGCTTAACGAAGACGGCTATCGTCTACAATTTAAAAACATGTTACCTGAAAATGGAGTTGAATTCTCCGAGTTTATTGCAAGAATACGCATTACTTTCTCACGATGGGTTGAACTATCTAAGACGGAAAAAACTTATGAAGGACTTATGGACTTAATACTTAGAGACAAAGTCATGTCGTCTGTCAATGAGTCTTTCCTTGCTTTCCTTCATGAACGTAAACCTAAAACAATAAAAGACATGGAAGATTTCTGTTGCCAATACGTAACTGCGCACCCACACATAACCATGGGTAACTCTAAGGTGAAAGAAGGTTTACCAGTTGCTTCGGCAGCTCCGTATGGTCAAAACTTTGCTCGTAGATCCCAACAAAATTTTGATAGAAAGAGTAGCGGTAATTTCTGTCAAAATCATGGAAATCAATTTCATGGTGATTCTTCTTCGAAGAATTGGAGACAACCTGATAGTACTCGTTACTATCACCCTAATAATTATAAGCATTTCAAAAGAGGATATGGTAATAGAGGTTATTCCTGCCGAAGACCTCAGAACCAAACAAATAGATGTTCGCATCAATGTGAACATGATAGTAATCGTGGAAACTGGAATTCGAACCAGTATAACAATTACAATAGAGACAATAATAACTGCAGAGATAATAATAACTCTGATAACTTCAGAGGTAATAATAGTCGGGGTAGATCTCAACACAAAAAAAAAGAGATATCAGCAGGCTAATGCTGTACAACAGGAAACTGAGGCAGCCTGTAATCATGTTGTTGATAGTAAAAACTTTGACGCTGTCACTAGTTCTGCTTTTGACTTTGAGAGAGCAAACAAATGCCCCCAATGCAGTACTTTATTCGAACCGGGTACCATAACTACTTTGAGTTGTGGTCACCCACTTTCCGCTCTTCCTGCTGCTGTTGCGCATGACGGGAGGGGTTCTTTAATTCTACATAAGGGTCTTGTTAATGATACTCCGGTCTCACTACTTTTCGATTCCGGATGCACCACTATTGGTGTTAGACAATCGCTTGTAGATCCATCTTGTGCTACAGGAAGGGTTATTAAATGTGTCACATTTGGCGGCACTCTAGAAAAATATCCTACTGCTGTAATTCGCATTGCCACTCCTTTCTTTACTGGAGATGTGCATGCTTGTCTCTTACCTAATCCTATTGCGGACCTTATTATTGGTCGTATTCACGGAGTTAGGGAGTGTACCCCACAGCAGATTGCTGCTTGGGAAGATAATAACATGCAAGCTACAAATGCAGTAGTTACAAGAGCACAAGCTCTACAAACACCCGAAACTTCACTGAATAGTGATAATGAAGTTGATAGCCAAGATAGTCACTTAGTAATCACTCGTGACTCTTTCATAAAATTGCAAGAAGAAGATTCTTCTTTAAAAAAATTCTTCGTTCTTGCGAAGAAAGGTGATCCGAATCAGGATACAAATAGAAAATCTTGGATTGCAATGAGAAACGGCGTACTTGTACGTATGGTACAAGATTCGGCTACGTCGGCACATTCACAAATTCTTGTTCCCAAGAGCATGAGAGTCCAAATATTGCAACATGCTCATGACTCGCAATGTGCTGGACATATGGGTTTTGCCCGTACGAAGTCGAGAGTCCTTGCGGCTTTCTTTTGGCCTTTTGTCAATAAGGACATTCGTATTTACTGCCGATCATGCAAGGTATGTCAGGAGGTCAAATCTAGAGGACCACGACATGCTGCGCCTATCCAGGCTGCTGACATTCCTATTCGGCCGTTTCAGAAAATGGCCATAGATATTATTGGCCCTTTTAAGGTCAAGTCGGCCAGAGGACATCAGTTTATCCTTACATGTGTCGATATGTGCACACGTTGGCCAGAGGCTATTCCTCTTAAGAGCATATCTACTACAGATATCGCAGATGCTCTTTGGTTGATATTTTCTCGCTTGGGGTTCCCCAGAGAAATATTGTCAGACCATGGCACTCAACTCATATCTGACACTATGTCACAGGTAATGTCTACCTTACATATTGAACGATCTCTCAGTAGTATCTACCATCCTATGTCTAATGGGTTAGTTGAGCGTCTGAATAGAACGCTCAAGACTTTGCTTGGTAAGATAACTGAAGATCATCCTCAAGATTGGGACAGGGTTTTTACCCGCGGCTCTCTCTTTGCCTATAGAGAAGTCCCTAATGAACACACAGGATTTTCTCCCTTCGAACTTGTCTTTGGCGCGCGTCCACGCGGCCCTATGTCTTTATTACACGATCTCATCACTGCCGATGATATTAGCGATGAAACTCAATCCTCATATGAGTATGTCATTGCTCTTAGACAAAAGATCATTGAGGCATGTAAGCTAGCAACTGCTTCATCAGAAATTGCTAAAGAGAAGGCAAGGCAGTTTGCTAACAAGAATAGATGTCTACGACAACTTTGTCCAGGCGACAAAGCATTCGTCCTACTCCCCAGTAGGGAAAATAGACTTCTTATTGCATGGAAAGGTCCGTATGCAATAGTCTCTCGGATTTCCGATGTTGACTATGTGGTCGATATTGATGGAAAGCATAAAACTTTCCACATAAACATGCTTTCGGAATTTCACGAACGTCCGGACTATTTGCTGCCTATTTTCCAGGCAACGGATGATGCTCCTGCACCTCACGGTCATTATTCATCCCTGTCTGTCATTCAGGATGAGGAAGCTACCTTCTCTGATGTCAACCTTCCCCTTCCAGTGGTTCCATTACATTCCACGGAATCTTGGAAAAACGTTTCTGTTTTTCCTAATCTTTCTGGTGACGAACATCGACAAGTCTCGTCGATGTTACAAACATTTCAGGATGTTCTCACTGACATTCCTGGACACACAGATGTCATAGAACATGACATAATTCTTACCGACAATAATCCAATTAGGGTTAGGCCGTATCCTATTCCTATCCACTTTCAGTCGCAAGTGGAAAAGGAATTGGATGAAATGATTCAATTAAATATAATTGAACCATCGACTTCACCATATTCTTCTTCCATGGTTATTGTCCGGAAGAAGGATAAGAACATACGAATTTGCGTTGATTATCGCAAATTGAATCAGGTCACAAAGTTCGACGCTGAACCGATGCCTTTGTTAGAAGATCTACTGATTAGACTTTCTAATTCTAGATTCTTCACTAAACTTGACTTGTCTAAAGGTTATTGGCAAGTGCCTTTAGCAGAGCATGCCAAACCTCTTACTGCTTTTTCTACACCTAGGGGTCTATTTCAATGGAATGTTATGCCTTTTGGTCTCATGAACGCCCCTGCCACTTTCGTTCGCATGATGCGTCGAATTCTGTCACATCGTTCGGATGTCATCGCATACTTAGATGACATCTGTCTCTTCAGTGATACCTGGGAAGATCACTATTTAGGGTTATATGACTTACTGTCCACTCTACGTGAGAACAATTTGACAGCAAAACCTTCTAAAGCTTTTGTTGGTTTTGGTGAAATCTCTTTCCTGGGTCATCGTGTTGGTCATGGTCTCTTGAAGACAGAAGACCACAATACTTCCAAAATACTGAACATCTCTGTTCCTAAAACGAAGAAACAAGTTAGGAGTCTCTTAGGTTTAATTCAATTTTATGGGAGATTTATTCCAAATTTATCTTCGATCATGGCACCTCTATCAACATTGTTGAAGAAAGGTTCGCCTAATCTGGTCCGTTGGTCTGAAGAATGCCAATCTTCACTAGACCAAATCAAGAATATATTTTCTTCTCCTCCCATCTTAAGATTACCTACTCTTGATAGGACTTTTGTTCTTCGGAGTGATGCTTCATCCACTGGGATTGGAGCAGCACTGATGCAAGAATATGCAAATACTCTGCATCCTGTTATGTACATTTCTAGAAAACTAAATGCGGCAGAGAGGAACTACTCGGTTTTAGACCGTGAGTTGTTAGCGATGGTTTGGTCAATTCTAAAGCTACAAAGATTCCTCCTGGGCGCACATTTCATTCTAGAGACTGATCAGAAAGCTCTTACAGCTATTCAGACTAAGAATTTGAAGAGTTCGAGATCCACTCGATATGCTATAGCTCTTCAACCTTTTCACTTCACGGTACGAGCTATCCGTGGTGCGGATAATGTGATGGCTGACATTTTGTCTAGATGCCCACATGACTCCAACTAATACTTCTGTCCTATATTTCCATATATATTACAGAGTCATAACACACCTATATTTCTACAATAGATTAGCACATCTGTACTTACTTTATATGTACACACTATCGTGCTTTGTTGTCATCTTCTTCTGTTCGTTTTTTTAAGATGATAGAGGAGGACTGAGTAGTTAATATAAGGGCCGTTAGTTTACTAAACAGCCACAATTATTAATAATGTATTGTACCTTATGAAGCATATTAGTTATTAATTAGCATTATATTGCTTGTACTTTCTCAGAATGTCATTGTTGAGCTGAGGACTTACCTTACGAGTTCTAGATTGTGTACTTACCCTCGGAATACCAGAGCATATGTCCTGGATCGTCATGTAGTTTAACTTTACTATGTACTTATGTCATTACATGTCAAAGAATGTACTATTTAAATTTTCCTATCAGATTTGTACATCCATTTTTAAAGACAATATTAGAGTATGCTGTTTAATGATGATTATAGTAACTTGCATACGTATATTGTGTTTACATGCTAACGTGATGTGTGTTGGTGACACCTCCCCGATGTGAATATTTTTTGAGACATATTTATTTTTCTGTTGAGGTATATCCTCACCAGACACTCTATAATTAGCCTATTGTTTGGCAATTTAGTTAATTATCAGCGCATAATTCGTGCGTTTTGAGCCGCTTATCGCTTGCTCTTTGATATTGAAAAAAAAATATGTTCCACATTTTTTTTTTTATCGGGAGGAGGTGGTGATATGTTGCGTGATAAATTCTCGCAACATCGTTTTATTTCAATATCTGTTTTATAACGCAAGGGCAACAACTGCTTGGAATTTATAGTCACTTTTCTCGGTAAGCATTTGTCTTCTCGCGTTGGTATCGAATGCAGTTAAGTTTGAGCTGTGGTCGTTTTGCGCTGGACTGCGCATGACTTGTCTTGCTTCTTTGTCGATCGGTTTCCGCCCACCACTAGTGGGAGTGAGCGATTTGGAATGGCGAAAGAGATGCCTCGTTGAAGAGGGGATCTCCGCTATTTTTGTTCTGTCAGGGATGTGTAGTCCTCTTAATGGATATTTCGTTTATTCGAGATAATACCTCTAGTGTTTCCCACATGTCGGGAGGCGTGATATTTCTGTGTATTTCATGAAAGCAAGGTAAATTGACTCTTTCATTAACTCTATTGATTTTGGGTCGTGAACGATTTCGATTCATAGCCTGTCTGCGAAAGTCGTCGTCACGAGATGTTTTTTCCCAGCTCACATGTCGCTGCATTGTACTGCATCGGTTGATGCAGGTACCAAGGACCATTACTTGCTACTTTGTTAAATGAACTAGGTTTGGAAAACCTTTATTATCTAGAGGATATTTTTGAGGACATTATTTATACTTCGGCAGACGTGTCTGTCTTGCTGAAGTCAAACTAAGGAGAGTGAACTGATCTCATACATCTGGTTATCTCCTGGCTGTTATAGAAAAGGATGGAGTTGTTCACCTGACTACATTTACAGCACTTTGAAATATAACATGCATCTGACTCATCATTGTAATGCTGTCTACCGTTTATTGCTGTATTGAATGTTGCTGTGATAATGACTGTTTGATGTGCCTACACATTTGCGTAACCATTTTGTCACTGTGGCGTCCACAATAAATAATGAAGAAAAACGTCAACGGCTGTTTCAAGACTCATTGACTTATACGTCGTGAGTTTACTGACGTCCTATGTGGATTGCCCTGTTATTGTTTGCATCTAGATATGCAATGACATCTGACCGATAAGATAGGATTCGGCGCATCATGCGTACGAATGTAGCTGGTGCGTTCATAAGACCGAAAGGCATAAAATTCCATTGGAACAAACCTCTAGGTGTTGAAAAAGCCGTGAGAGGTTTGGCGCGTTCAGATAAAGGAACTTGCCAATATCCTTTAGACAAATCAAGTTTAGTGAAAAAAATGAGATTTGGAGAGTCGAGTAAGTAGCTCTTCCAGTAAAGGCATAGGTTCGGCATCGAACTTCGTTACTTGATTCAATTTTCGATAGTCAACGCAAAGACGTATGTTATTGTCTTTTTTACGCACAATAACCATCGGCGAAGAATATGCAGAGGTGGATGGTTCGATTATTTTCAAATCTATCATCTCATCCAACTCTTTCTCGACCTGTGCTTGAAAATGTATAGGTATAGGATAAGGTCTAACCCTAATAGGAGTATGGTCAGTTAGAACAATGTCATGTTCAATGACATGCGTTTGTCCAGGGATGTCAGTGAGTACATCCTGAAATGTTTGCAACATAGTTGAAACTTGTCGCTGTTCTCCTAGAGACAAATCAGGAGAGACAGTAACGTTCTTCCATGATTCACTAGAATGAAGTGGGATCATTGGAAGAGGAAGATTTACATCTGAAAAACTTGTTTCCTCATCCTGTATCACGGACAGTGATGAGTAATGACCATGTGGTACTGGAGAATTGTCCGTTGCTTGGAAAATGGGTTGCAAATAATCCGGACGTTCATGGAATTCAGTAAGCATATTGATGTGGAAGGTTTTATGCTTCCCATCAATATCGACAATATAGTCGACATCGGAAATTTTCGATATTATATCGTACGGACCTTTCCAAGAAATAAGTAATCTGTTTTCCCTACAAGGTAGTAATACAAATGCTTTGTCACCAGGACAAAGTTGTCGTAAGCATCTCTTCTTATTGGCAAATTGCCTTGCCTTCTGTTTCGCAAATTCAGAAGAAGAAGTTGCTAATTTGCATGCTTCGATAATCTTTTTGTCTCAACGCGATGACATATTCGTAGGATGACTTTGTGTCATCGTCAATATTGTCAGATGTTATGAGATCGTGAAGCAACGACATAGGGCCACGCGGACGCGCGCCAAAGACGAGTTCAAAGGGAGAAAATCCCGTATGTTCATTGGGTACCTCTCTGTAAGCGAAGAGGGCCGCAGGTAAAACTCTGTCCCAGTCTTGAGGATGATCCTCAGTTATCTTCCCCAGTAAGTTTTTAAGTGTTCTATTAAGGCGTTCGACCATACCATTAGACATTGGATGGTAGATACTACTTAAAGATCTATCTATCTGCAGAGTAGACATTACTTGAGACATGGTATCTGATATTAGTTGGGTGCCATGGTCTGACAATATCTCTCCGGGGAACCCCAGACGAGAAAATATAAGCCAAAGAGCATCTGCAATATCAGCAGTAGTAATGCTCTTCAGAGGAATAGCCTCTGGCCAACGTGTGCACATATCAACACACGTCAAGATAAACTGATGTCCTCTGGCAGACTTGATCTTAAATGGACCAATAATGTCTATGGCCATTTTTTTGAAACGGCCGAATAGGAATGTCCGCCGCCTGAATGGGTGCAGCATGCCGTGGACCTTTGGATTTAACTTCCTGACATACTTTACAAGATCGACAATAAATCCGTATGTCCTTGTTTACCAATGGCCAAAAGAAAGCCGCAAGGACTCTTGACTTAGTACGGGAAAAACCCATGTGTCCAGCACACTGAGAGTCGTGAGCGTGCTGCAAAATTTTAACTCTCAAATTCTTGGGAACCAGGATTTGAGAATGACTTGACGTAATGGAGTCTTGAACCATACGTACAAGTACGCCATTCTTCTTTGTAATCCACGATTTACGACTTGTGTCTTTATTCGGATCACCTTTAGTTGCAAGAATGAAGAATTTCTTCAGAGTGGGATCATCTTCTTGCTGTTTTATAAACGAGTCACGAGAAATTACCAAGGGATTATCTTGGTTATGCACTTCATTATCTTCAATAGATGAAGTTTGAGGCATATTAAGAGCCTGAGCTCTAGTGACTACAGCGTTAGCAATCTGCATGTTTTGCCTTTCCCACGTGGAAATTTGTTGCGGAGTGCATTCTTTGACTCCATGAATGCGACCGATGATGAGGTCAGCGATCGGATTCGGAAGAAGACATGCGTGTACATCTCCTGTAAAGAAAGGAAAAGCAATCCTAATGATAGCAGTAGAGTATTTCTCTAATGTGCCGCCAAATGTTACACATTTGACTACTGGATGGCCACAGCTTAAAGTAGACACTGTGGTTGGCTCAAATAACTGTTTGCATTGGGGGCACTGAGATGCTCTCCCAAAATCAAAAGCGGCACATGCCATATTACTAGCATCATTATTATCTTAACTCTGTTTTATAGGTCTTCAGATGGTACACTCTTGTTTTTTTTTGTGCAGAGAGTTTGTTGCCTGAAAAATGTGGTTTTATAAAAGTCTTTTAGTATATGAGATAACTACCTCGTTATATCACCACCTCTGTAGTTTATTGTTACCTCTATTGCGTAAACCCCAATATTTGGGATTTGAGTCAATAGTACACCCTAGTTTTAACCATTAACATATTCATTAATAATGATAGTCATCTCTGTAATTAATGAATCTTGTTTTCTTACTCCAAGACGGATAAACCCCTGATAGTTTCTATAAATTACTAATACATCCTCTAACGGAAATTCCCCTATAATTATGACCACCCCTGTGTCGAGAGCTATCAGACGTCGATCTCCTGTCTTCTTTTTGCAAGACAGAAACCCTGTAGAATGATGATTGTGTAGCCACCTTGGTTTTCTGATAACATATTAGCATGGTTACCTTCTTGATTTACATTTCAAGATCTGTTTTGAGTGGTCCCTGAAAATCTGAGTGTGAATAATTGGGTGGATTGAATAATACGTGATGTGCTGAAGCAACATGGCATACTCTCCTTAATCTTAGTGTTGCCAAAAGCGTCACGTCGGGAGTGTTTGCAGTGACATATTGGGAACAAAGTATTTCTGATCCATTTCTTTTAGAGATTTACGGTTTAAAACCGCTCATGCTATCAAATTCAAGAAAGGTTTCCTTGGGACAACACACATGACATAAATCTTTCTCTGAGAGCAACAAATCCAGTAAAGTCCATAGAGGTAGCGACGTCCCTTCATAAGTGTTATAAAAAGATTTTTATTTATGTCCGAATTCTGCGGCGAGCCAAACCTCAATTCCAACGATCAACCGACTTTAGTCGAAAGACGTGTAAAAACCTCCTTTGAACAGAATCAGAGAATACTTCTGATAAGAATCATCATTATCTACCTCCGTCTCAGCCAGTAAGTACCATCGTCCTTAAACAATTAAAAGGCGATATGAGCTCTTCCATTCCCCAAGATCACTTAGCATCAAAGAATATTTTTATTTTATTAAAGCAACCGCCCTAACAGACATCACTAATATCTATCCTTATCTGCTTCCCCTACAAGGCATATAACATCTAGTCAAAGAATTCACCTTTCAATTTTCTAAGATAATATTTGTGATTTAGCGTATTGTGATTTTATCCAACATTATGTGTACGACAAGAACGTTTATCAAATTCAAAATCTAGATCCGCCAGAATGGTAAGATATCGTCACTGGACTGATTGAACGTTGTGAACCTATAACCTTTGGACAGAGTAGAATGTAGTTACCATTCACCTGTTACTAGGATTCGCCTAGATAAACATTATACTCATAGTACAACTGTGAGTCAACATCTCATTTCTCTTCTCTCTCAACTCAAAATGATCATTGTTCACTTATAATGCTTTTTTCTCTCTCTTCAAGCATCTAACATATCTTTTTGTTCAAGCCCTCCGAGTCTAGCTTAATCTTTGTACAGTTTTCACTCCGCAGTTCTTCTCTACTCCAATTTTTTAGAATGTCACAGCTATCACTGTCCTAATCTTTTTTAGTTCAGCCGCAGCTTCCACTTTCATTCAATTTTTTTTGTTCACTTCCCTGTCTAACTTCTTTTTTGTTGTTCAAGTCGCAGGCTGCATACTTTCTGCAATCTCTAATTCCTCTTAAATTTGTATCAAAGCAGTTCATGCCCAACAGCTGTCTCTATCTATTATCTTTTTGTCTCGATTATCTCTGTCATAGCCACTTCTCTCTGTCTAGCAGGACTAATGCTTGTCTATATTCGAGCAACTTGTTTCAATGCTTCTAGGTTTCTAGTTTGAAGCTAGCTAGTTCTTATCAAGGCTTTTTCATCCATTGTAAATGAAATATTCCAATGTAGACAATATGTTTCACTAACAATAATACTAATCACCAGAAAATAATAGAAGAACACAGCACTGCAAGTTCTATAATGACATTGGAATATAAGTCCAGTATACTATCCCAATAATATCATGTGGGTCGGTTCACAATCCTATATAATAAGAGATCCGCCGCCATGGCGTTTTATTAAAAGTATTATACATGAAATGAGAATCAGGGTACTAGAAGGGATATCTAATATGATCCCTATATCAATACGTCAAAGCAGTAGTCATTGCCCTGTTCAAAAACAGGGCCAGCATATAGGTGATCTATAATAGAAAATAACAAGCTCAATATCAATAGCTTTCCGTATATCAACCGTTGAGTACCATGAAGGATAACATCTAAAGTATCGACAAATAGCCCTAGACAATGAATGCGATGGAACTAATCGACTGCAATCCCAAGAAACGTTCTGCAGAAATCAAAATACCTACCAAGTTCAACAAAAGTGTGAACCGATTAAGGCAATGAAACAGCTTAAAACGACTCTCATAATATCTTGCTGAAAAGACAAATATAACCTAATAACAAACTAAGGGGTCGTATGTACGTTCACTATGCTAAGGTGCGAATTAAATCAGTATCAGCGAGAAAGTATTAACACTCATAAAAATCGCAACGAGCAGAGTGTGGATAAGAAATAGCAACTGAAGAATAAGTTTATATTAAAGAAGAGGCGTTACCGCACGCGAATAACAATATTGGACAAACTAACAAGATTCATAAAGATCAAACTAATATTAAACAAGAGAAGCTAAAAACAAGAATTAATCGATAATTGCTAGACATCACAATAATATACAACTAATTTACAGACTTCACATGCTACAACTCAATCAGACAGTTGTCGCAGCAAAATTTTCTCAATCAAAGAAAAAGATTCAGCACCTATAGAAATAGGAGTCGCCCACAACTAGACCCTCATGAAATAAGACGTGGATCAATGTAATAGTACTCGAATTAGAACAGATTGAAGAGGACGGCCGCCCCAACCTTAAACAAACAAAATCCCGTGACATAGCAAAAGTAGCAACATGCTAGACGCAAACAAAATAACTTATATACAACTCAAATAACATATAAATTACATACAGACATGATCAGTAATAGGCTAACTGACAAAATTGGCAACAGTTTAACTTAGTTAATCAGCAAATGTATTTTTTCCATTCATAGAAACAATGCATTTATCGAGGCAAGAACTGCCCCAACAACGGTAATTTCATCAATTTACATGTAACATTTCTGGTCAACTTGTTAAACTATTTGTAAATGACGTTCCTGCCCAAATACAAAACCAAGCAACTGCACCACTGCTTGACGTCTTAGAAAACTTACTTAAACTATACACCACAGGAATCATCATTATAGTCAGATGAACAACGAATTGATCCTAACTGTCATAATAATTGAAAGTATGTGATTGCAAAAAACAGATAATGTCTAAGCAGTACACAGAAAGTCAACAACGGTCCGATAGCGATACAGATAATTTACTTGGTACCTTAATCTTCAAGTAATATCGAAACGTTGATCAGGTTACTTGTGACGTATTAAAACATGTTCTGAGCCGTTGTCATATACATATTGATGAACGCAGTTCATATATGGCATAATACTGCAAGAAAGTGTCCATTGCTCATAGTAAACATCGGCACTCACAATGTCAAGCTCATGACTGAGTCTTATATTACGCTGTTATACTCTTTACTAAGAATTTGAGTGTCTGAAACTTCTCGTGTTCAAACCCATTGCGATAATGCTAATCGTAAGCTCCAAAGATGTCAGATCGAAGTCCGTGGTGACCTACTGACAATGTCATTCACGTAATGACATCCACAACTATACGAATATTCTTTAATTTACAAAAAGAAGCAAATCCAATAAGGGCATCTATGAGTCTAGTTGATTAGATAATGCATCACAGGTAAACGGTGTATCACACAGTTCTGCGTAAAACTTGAGGATCCACTGATAGTACGGCTTCATATCGAGGTCAATCTAAATCATTAGACTCACTCAGTTGTGTCCGGTAGAATGGATTGTACAGATATAAGTGTGCGGAATGATAATAATGGATTAGTGAGTTGCGAAAGACTCGTTTCATATTCCCTCCAAGATGACAGTTCCCTATGGGCTAGAAGTCTAATATCAGACTCAGACAACGTCTCATGTACACATAAAGCAATTTGTCAAAAGATCTCTAGAACACCCCTATGGGAGGTGAATACGTCGCACTACTATTTTCGATTTATGCACCGATGAAGTGAATGTAGGTGTCAATAAGGTTAGATAGCAAGCGTTACACACTCGACAGCACAGATAGTGTGTACAGTGCGAACATACCACTCTGTTGGTTCGTTAATTGATGGTGTCCTCCCATGGGACATCAATCAGTATAAAAAAAGTGGGGGGAGAAGACGTATGTCAATAGAGTCTTAGCGAAGATTCTTTAACATAAGGTTCAGCACAGTTTTTTTCATATAATAATATTGAACCGCTAATAACGGGTTCTCATGTGTAGCAGTGATCTCTGGACTAAACAAGCGATAATACGGGCATCCCTTTTCTCTTCTTGAAAGTCACTACATGTTTGGTTCCAAGATGGCTTCACTCGTGAGCTGTCACTCACGTTTGGATACAGATAATGAATCTGTCCTAAAGTTAGTCATTCATAAAACATTTCATTGCTCTGTAGATTTGATCATGAACAATTGACTGCATTCTACAGGATATAGTGCTGCTAGGAATCGAAGTCGTTTTCATCGAGTCAAATATATTCTCTTAGACATTCAAATCGTACCTATCGAAAATGGTGGCTTCGTACGAGAGTTCATAAGAGTGTCTATTATTACCTTGGTATCAGAAATATGAAAATGCCATTCCTTGGCAATACGAATAAACACTGGGGTAAAGCCTACACGATAGGTCTAGACGACTATCATTTTCCCCACAAATACTGAGATCACTTTTTCCCCGGTGACAAGCCGACATAGAAAACACAGTCCCTATCGGGACGAAGCCAAATCACACCACACTCTAGCGACACATCCGCCGAATAGCCTTTGACCTCTCTAGAGACAACAGAACATATAGTTCGACTTAGATATGTAAAGATATACAGATATAAGACAGACTCGTCCTACTCAGACAAACAATACACATAAATTCAGGCCATAGATATTCTGAAGCAAGAACAATCTATTATTACCCAAACAACGAATAAATCGCAGTAAAATGGATTCATCCGCGGAGTTCGATCGAAGAGACGGCACAACTTTCAAGGGAAGTAACTCAATAATGACTTTCCCTTAAGCACTAAAAAATTACCTATTTTGTTTACAAAATATTTGCGAACATAACAAGTATACTAATGTATAATATTGTAAGATATCAAAGACTGCACGTAACATGGTGTCTAGCGTCGACTTCAGGCCACTTATACCCTAACTTGTTCCAGAGATAGTACCCTCAACTGGTACCATCAAGCCAATCTTTTAGGCTCACAGACTGCTGCTGGCTCAGAGAAATAGTTTAAGGCAGCTTGACGATGCCTCTTACACGTGGTCTGGGGTGTGGTTCTTTTAGCAATAAGTTCACACTTTGACTTTGTGTAACAGTTTCCTCAGATTCCGGTTTTCCGTGTTAAAATGGTAGGGTTTTCCTGGGCTCTAAGTCCTCAAGGTGCTCAAACAAGGACCAGTATGGTAAATGATATCTGCTGCTATTCTTAACTTTTGCAAGGTCTGGTTGTCTTCTTGGCGCGAGGTGAATTTTCACAGTGTTCTAAATGGACTAAAGTGTCAGGTTATATTACACTTTGCCCCCCGCAGTACTTTGTTACGATTTAAGTAGGGTCCAATCAGGAATTTTGTTCTTTCTATGTTTCGAATGCCCTACAATGTTTTCACAACCTGTGTGTTTTGGTGGGGTAATTCAAAATATTTCCACTAGGAAATTTCTGTGGGTTAATGCAAAGGCCATGTCGTCCAAATATGGATGTGAGTTTTCCGTGCTATTCCCGTCAGTGATTACAAATAATTTCTTACTTTTATCTCAAGTAATATCTTCGTAATAATTCTGCCGGAAGCTTTTTACAACATTGCGACTGTCAAATGCGTGTCTGTAATCTATCCGCAAGCGGATGATTTATCGCGCGGCACGCCTTAGGTAAACTCAACGCTCGGTCACCATATGGAACTGACCGGCTCATCTGGGTTTTTTACTTGTGCCTAATCTTAGCAAAGCCGAGAAGCTTAAAGCAGCATGACGAATTATCACCGAAGTACAATTGATTCGAAAATAACTAATATCTGCTTGATAGCAGAGAAAGAAATGTGCCGACCATGGAAATGCCACGTAATCAGTACGTACAACAAATGTCACTGAATACGGCCGGAGAGGACACGAGATCGACCCAAAAATTCCGGCACAGTAGGCCCGCACCGCCGGGCTGGCCTGTATGTGAAAACTTTCTTTCAAGAACAGCCCCACATTGCATTCAAATAAACCACTGACCCCGCGCGCCTGTTCTCTTACTATTGTTGTGCACGTTGAATATAACTGGGAACGATATATAGGTGCTTACATTCTTCATCTTGTATCCTTAGCAGATAGACAAGGCAGGCAGTGGTCATCACGCCTAGGGGCGTCTTGTAGGGCAGCAACAAACTGTCCCCATTTTGCTCGCTCGGTGGCCATCCTTCGTGCCGTACCCCAACTACATTCGTCTTCGTCTTACTCTTATTCAAGTACAATGCCTAGTTGCGTAGGTGATCATGTCTCTTGTCACGGGTTGCCTCCCCTGCTTTGCAGTAGTGGTCCAACAGTGACCAAAAATCAAGAGTATTGTCGTGATTTAGTCTGTCTCACAACACGGTTTTCTGGATACTTAGGAGTAAATCTGACCATACCGCACGCCATATGTTGAGAACTCTCTGATACACTAACCAATGGTATGTATTGTAAAACGTACTAGGCTTGAACATAGAGGCCCATTTTGTGTAACCGATGGTACAATGCCATTTAATTTTGAAAAGAATAAAGAAGTATCACCGGACAGGATTATATAATTCAAAAAACGGGAATGTTACTTTAGAGGTACGTGTAAAAACTTTCTCGAATAGTATTCTAGTAAGATAGAAATATCGAGTGAAAGAGCTTCGTTACATCAGGATTAGTCCCAACTTAGCTAGTTAAAGCATGCATATATTAAAATGCAGTTTGTAAACTAACTAATTAGTAGATAGATTAATACAGAATAATTCACCGTATAATTCAAGCTTTAGATGACCAAAATCGACCCATAAATAAGGAAGATAATTGAAAAACTAGTTTTTACTCATTGAACAGATAGGAAAATTATGCCTCAGTTTGAGATTTTTATCACCACTTTTACCCCATGTCATCCGATACGGCGGATGCACTAGTATATAAGACCTTCATTCATTCATAACCCTCCACTCCCAAAGGAGCATAGGCCTTCAACAAACACATGCCAAGTCCTCCTGTCACGTGCCATCATCTCAAGTTCTTTCCATGTTCTCCTCATCATTTTCACCTCTGTTTCCAACTCTCTTCTCCATGTACTTCTTGGTCTTCCTCTGCCTCTCTTGCCCTGGGGGTTCCAGAACAAGGACTGCCTTGTAATGCTATCAACAGGCTTCCTCAGTGTGTGTCCTATCCATCGCCATCGTCTTCTTCTCATCTCTTGTTCCACTGGCACTTGTCCAGTTCTTGTCATCAGTTCCACATTGGTAACCTTGTCATACCATTTTAATCCCTCTATTCTACGCAAGCACCCATTTATGAAAGTCTGTAGCTTTTTGGTTGTTGTCTTTGTTGTTCTCCATGTCTCTGAGCCATACAATAGGACTGACTTCACATTTGAGTTGAAGATTCTTATTTTCGTGTTGGATCCTATTTCTCTTGATCTCCATATATTTCCCAATGCAATGAAAGCTCCTCTTGCCTTTTGTATTCTTATTTTGATATCGCTGTCTGTCCCTCCAACTTTATCTATATTACTGCCAAGATATGTGTATGATTCTACATCTTGTATTGGTGTTTCTTCAAGTTCAACCCTGTTATCATTACCTGCATTTATTCGCATTATTTTTGTCTTTTCCCTGTGTATTTTCAGACCCAATTGCTGTGACCTCTCATCGAGTGTTTCCAATTTGTCCTGCATCTGATTACGGTTATGGGACAGGAGAGCCAAATCATCAGCAAAATCCAGATCATCCAACTATATAAGACCTTGCCCTTGGCTAAATTGAGGCCACAAAATTCAAAAACTGCAAGCTGAGCAGAAGAAGCGGTAACAGTGTAATAGTCGTGTAGCTTTGCCAACCGCATCTGTAGCGCAGACATTAGATGCCATTAACAGCTTGTGTGTTTTGCCTGAGGGTAAGAATGAATCTATATATAACTATGTATATATTTATGTATTTTTGCTGTGATTTAATCCAATCGTGTGTTAGGAAGTGCATAGCATGTTTAAGAAGATATTACAGGACGAGTGTGCTGCCGGTTGAAACGCAAGCATGTGTTGACTTTTAGAGACGAAAGCCAGCATTGTGAAATATGTAGAATAATCGAGACTGATGGCAAAAATACGACTGCAAGTTTGATAATGTATTTGAAGGAGTATTTCTTAAAGGAATGACATTTATCAGGAACCTAAGGAAGGATTGACAGGAATTGTTGTAATGAATCGATCAAGATATTACTTAGTAATTTATACTAGACCAAATCATTGTGTGGAAGCAGATCATGGACAAAGGAATCTAACTTAGGATTTATAAGGAAATTTTAGTCACAGTGAACTGGCTGTGATTGGTAGTGAGGTATATTGTCCAGTGCATATGTTAGCACAATGTCTGACACTGTGTGTTATGCCCATTGTATATAGGGACAGAATAGTGCTGGACCATACTGGGGTTGTGATTATTTGTATTCCATGTTTTATCCTGCAATTGTAGCCAGTCACCCATTTTCCACTGCCTGGCAATTCACAGACGTGTTAGTCCATGGCGGGAGTGTGTTTGATTTCTTAAACTACAAGATAAGTGGCAAAACATAGTTACTGGTCAGCCTATTAAGCATATACCAATAGAAATAAAATATAAAGAAATAAAGACACAGTGAAGGATGATTACTTATGGACAGAATGTATCTATTACTACCTTCACAGTTCAACTCAGTGACAAACTATAGTGAATTATAATATTAATTAGTGTAGAGAAAAATAGAAACTTAAGTACAGGATTCTGTTTGATAATTAAAGTTTCTATGTTTATTTATTTTATGCTGTAAATACCTTTGAGTTTCTTTAAATTACCTAACCGAAAAGAGAACCGGAATAGGGTAAATAAATTGTAAATACTCGTATGTACCATCAGACTTGCTGAAATTATTTAAATTGAGTTCCAAGTTTTGTTTATACATATTTAATACATATATAGATAGACCATAATTAGTACTCCTAGCATAATTAGCCATAATAAACTATAATAATAACACATAATATCAAAGGCGGATCTTGAAAGGGAGCAAATAGACTTTCAGGACATCTACTCTCATCACACCTGGAGGTTTATACAGCTTGATTCTATCCTTTGATGGCAATACACCCTTATTCTGTTCAGAAAAGGGGTATTTCTTGTGACCAGTCTCTTACCTGGCACTATCCTGGTATCATCTGATACATCTTTTTGTCCAGGAGATCTTTAAATCTTAATAACATCAACACCCTTTCGTGACACTGGTGTCCCAGTCCGGGATTTCTTTTACTACCCTGGGGTCTTTTCTTTGAGACATTCAGTCTTATGGTTAGCAGTAGGAGTAATTTAATAATAAAATAAATTTAAGTAAGAATAAAAGCTAAATAAAGCAGATTTGTAGCACCAGTGAGTACAAAGCAAAATTTTGGTGACTGAATACGCTGACAGTGGTTTTAATTAAGTATATTTATATTAATTAAGTCTGTAATTAATGTTGATAAGATTGCAAGAGAATGGCAGACTTGGCAAAGTTTAGATTTGCTACAGTGCAGTCGGCAAAGGAGTTTGGGTTAAGGGGGAACACCCACCCAGAAATGGGTTATCTTTTTAAAAAATTAACAGAAAAATAACTAACAAACTTGTTGACATAAAATTTGGCCACATGTTACAAGAGATATTATATTTTATGATAAACAAAGTTTACTTTATAAATTTTAATGTTTTATGTGAAAATAATTAATAAACATGAAGTGATGAAAAAAAAAGAAAGGAAAACCCCCAGTGCACCTGGGAATGAATTTCACTCACATAAAAGGTGCAAAGAATGCCAAACCAACAGATGATGTGCATAACATCCCTACCTATGGCGTGAACCACCCAAAAATGTCTACCCCAATGAGTTTTGTAGATATGGCTCTTGCAATATGACCCTTTTAAATAGCACAAATTTAGAACTTTGTATAGCACTATCTCTGTTTCTATACCATGTAAGAAAAAAGTGGAGGTTCATGCCATAAAGGATAACATGGGCTATAAGTGTGCAAAATTTGAAGGCTATAGCTTTAAAATTGTAGAAAATATCACCGGAACTGTGAATCGCAAGCCCTGTTTTCGTTAAAGTTTAGTTTTTAAAATGTTAAAACACTTATCTGATTCTCTTTGAACATTGATAACTCATAAACTATTACAGATAAACACATAATTCAAAAAGAATATCAAAGTAAAAAGGCTTATAAATATTTAAAACACAATTATTATATGAAAATCAAAAATAACCTTTTTTGTCTTTTTCTGGGTGTATATGCCCCCTTAAGTGGGGAGGATCTTATTAAATATGTTACTACTGAGTGTGATAAGTATATAGAAAGGGAAGATAAGAAGTTGGAAGTAGAAAGAAGATTACAAATAAAATCTGAGGCTAAAAGATTACAAATAGAATCTGAGGCTAAAAGATTACAACTAGAAGCTGATAGGGAGGCCAAGAAACTAGAAGCTGTAGGGAAGCTGAAGTTAAAAGATTACAACTAGAAGCTGATAGGAAGGCTAGGCAAATGGAGCCTGAAGAAAAAAGATTGCAAAGGGAACATGAGTTGAGACTGAAAGAGCTTGAACTTCAAGGAAACGTTCCAGTAAATTGAAGTAGCCCAACTACATCTGACACTAGTGCAAGTCATGGTACCTCAAATGGACCCATGAATTTTCACTTGGATCCACTTGTGGAGAAAGAAGATGATATTGAGTCTTATTTAAGTAGGTACGAGAGATTAGCTACTAACTATGGCCTAGAGAAAGAGAAATGGAGCCTTAAGTTATCACAAGGGCTGAAAGGAGCCTCTTATGAAGTCTTCTCAAAACTTGCCCAAGAGGACCAAGAAGATTATGACATCTTGAAGCAGGCATTGCTAGTTCGGTATGAAAAGAACTCAGAATTTTATAGGAAGAAATTCAGAACTGCTAAGCTACTTTCTGGAGAAACTTACCTCCAGTTCTCTGCCAGATTAGAAACCTACTTGGAGAAGTGGACTGCTCTAGGAAAATGTCAAGACCTAAAAGAAATGGTCATGATGGAGCAAGTGAGAGAGTCTATGCCTCCAGACATGAGAAAATTTCTTATGGACCAAGGTGCAGAGAGACTGGGGGAGATTTTAACAGTTGCTGAAAGATATCAAGCAGCTCAGAAAGAGATAGCAGGAATTAGGACGAAGCAGGTAGAAAATAGTAGGCCACCCCCAAACAAAGATGAGTATGATAATAGGGACCAACAACACAGTTACAGACAAGACTATGACAAACCAAGATTTGATCATAGAAACAGGAACCCTCAGGTACAGGATAAAAAACCCTACAGACAGGGAGATAAGTGGTGCAAAATTAGCAAATTGAACAACCACAATACACTGGAATGTGGTAGAAAAGTCCCTCCATATCACGCTGCATGTATGATAACAGTGGGAAAATGCAGGAAGGAACCGACAGCAAGTCAGGTAGATCTTCATCATCCCCCATCTGTGAAGAAGTAACATGTAATGGCAATAAGATTATGTGCCTTTATGATTCCGGATTGGAATATGACTCAGTTATGAGTGCATTCTTGGTGCACCCTGATCAATACACCACAGAAAAAGTGGAGATACAAGGGGCACTAAAAGGAACAGCCACCATGACACTTCCCATAGCCAGAATAAATGTCAAGACTCGCTACGTGGAAGGAGTGATCAGTGCAGCAGTGTGGGATGATCCTAATTACCCGCTGGTGTTAGGAAGAAGATATGTTTTCCTAGGGAACTCAATAAAACCTGTGACCATGGCAACACTCAAGGTCAGGTCAACCCCTAGGAAGGAGGAGGGAACACCACTAAATATTCATCCGAAACAGATGAAAAAGGCCCAGGCTAAAGATAGATCATTAAAACCTTGCTTTGGCAAATTGCCAGACAGCCATAACCCCCTAAGAAAGGACAGTTCTATTTGAAGGATGAATTGCTTTACAGAAAAGCTGGAGCAGGACAAAATGGATATGGACAGTTAGTACTGCCATTGAGTTATAGGGACAAGGCTATGGAATTAACACATGTTGTATCAGACGGTGGACATGGGAAAATTGGTACCACCTGTCAAAGAGCATCTGTGAAATATTATTGGCCAGGTATTGCTGAAGACATATTTCAGTATGTGAACACCTGTGCACAATGTAGTAAGGTGACATCCCCAAGTTGGGAAACTCAACAGGACCTAGAAACGCATTGCGGTGAAAATAGGCCTGAAAATAAAAAGGAACAGGTAGACATCGTGAATAGGACAACACCTTCTCACACACAGTCTTCCATAAAATCATTACCATGGCAACTCTCCGTCTCGTACCGAGAGGGGAAACAACCTATCCCGCACCGACACAATATTGCTCGGAATTCCTGGAACTGGCTAAAAATAGAGGTAGGGTTAGTCAGCCAACATTGAAACTGAAACTGCGGGGCAACCCCAGAAAAATTGGAAGTGGGAGAGTGGGCAATTGGCCTAAAGCTCAGCCCACATCACTATACGGCTATTAAATTAACATTATGAGGGCACCGGCAACAGTGGTAGTTGGCCGGTCCTACACGGTCCAGTGGAAGTATTGTTACGGACATGGACTGAGAGATATATATTATATAGCAAATGCTACAGGGAGAATTGATTTCTTGGTGCTGGAAATTCATTTCCCCATATTACATTATAGCGCCAGTGTGGGTTAGCTGAGGAACCCCTGGTGAAAATGGACTCGACCTGAATTACAGGAAAGTTTAGGATGTAACAGAGTCACTAGTGAATCTAGATAAGGGCATTTCCAGATTCCAGTCAAGCCTGAGCTCAGACTATTGCTGGCTGTTCACACTTCGGAGGGGCACTATGAGTTCCATATGTTGCTTTTGGGTTGAAGAATACTCCGAGTGTTTTATCCAGGATGATGAGGAAATTACTGGATCCCTTATGAAACTCAGCTATCACAAATTTTACAGATGACATCCTCATAACTTTTGGAACCTTGAGGAACATCTAACACCTCTGGACATGTCATTGGACAGACTCAGAGAAGAGTAATGGTGAACATTAATTGATAATCAGCAATTAGAAAGGCAGCAGCACCTGTGCTGTTTATTAACACAACATGCGGTATTATCCCTGGATCTCAGAATGTTGGGGCAGATTTCTTGAGGTGACCCACCTGCAGGAAACCAGGAGAGAAGGAAGGCAGATTGAACCCCATATTGGGAGAAAGCCGTGATTGAAAATCCAGACAGGAAAGCTCCACCAGGTCGTTCAAGCTTTTAAAATGGGGGAGCTCTGTCGTGATTTAGTCTGTCTCACAACAGGATTTTCTGGATACTTAGGAGTAAATCTGACCATACCGCACGCCATATGTTGAGAACTCTCTGATACACTAACCAATGAAAACGCGTCATTCTTGGTGTGTAATGTAAAACGTGCTAGGCTTGAACACAGAAGCCCATTTTGTGTAACCGATGGTACAATGCCACTTAATTTTGAAAAGAATAAAGAAGTATCACCGGAAAGGATTATATAATTCAACAACGGGAATGTTACTTTAGAGGTAGGTGTAAAAACTTTCTCGAATAGTATTCTAGTAAGATAGAAATATCGAGTGAAAGAGCTTCGTTACATCAGGATTAGTCCCAACTTAGCTAGTTAAAGCATGCATATATTAAAATGCAGTTTGCAAACTAACTAATTAGTAGATAGATTAATACAGAATAATTCACCGTATAATTCAAGCTTTAGATGACCAAAATCGACCCATAAATAAGGAAGATAATTGAAAAACTAGTTTTTACTCATTGAACAGATAGGAAAATTATGCCTCAGTTTGAGATTTTTATCACCACTTTTACCCCATGTCATCCGATACGGCGGATGCACTAGTATATAAGACCTTGCCCTTGGCTAAATTGAGGCCACAAAATTCAAAAACTGCAAGCTGAGCAGAAGAAGCGGTAACAGTGTAATAGTCGTGTAGCTTTGCCAACCGCATCTGTAGCGCAGACATTAGATGCCATTAACAGCTTGTGTGTTTTGCCTGAGGGTAAGAATGAATCTATATATAACTATGTATATATTTATGTATTTTTGCTGTGATTTAATCCAATCGTGTGTTAGGAAGTGCATAGCATGTTTAAGAAGATATTACAGGACGGGTGTGCTGCCGGTTGAAACGCAAGCATGTGTTAACTTTTAGAGACGAAAGCCAGCATTGTGAAATATGTAGAATAATTGAGACTGATGGCAAAAATACGACTGTAAGTTTGATAATGTATTTCTTCTTCTTCCTCGTTCGTCCTGAAAAGGACGTTGGTTGCGTTGTGTCTGTTTACGCCGGAGCTGTGATATCTCCGCCTTTCGGCCGAACATCCGACTTCAGGACGGCATTTTTTGGGACCGGGTTTGCCTTCCCTCTGCGATTCCTACTCTCTCAGCCAGACTGCAGTGATGCAGCCTGTTTCCAGGACCACCACGTGGAGGTGGAGTAGGGTCTTGGTCAGCTCTGATTCAAGCTATGGGTCGCTGACTGCATTCTCTATTTCTGCATCTTTGGGTCCTGATAATGTACTTGAAGGAGTATGTCTTAAGGAAATGACATTTATCAGGAACCTAAGGAAGGATTGACAGAAATTGTTGTAATGAATCGATCAAGATATTACTTAGTAATTTTATACTAGACCAAATCGTTGTATGGAAGCAGATCATGGACAAAGGAATCTAACTTAGGATTTATAAGGAAATTGTAGTCGCAGTGAACTGGCTGTGATAGGTAATGAGGTAAATTGTCCTGTGCATATGTTAGCACAATGTCTGACACTGTGTGTTAGGTCAATTGTATGTAGGAACAGAATAGTGCTGGACCATACAGGGGTTGTGATTATTTGTATTCCAGGTTTTATCCTGCAAACTACTAGAAGTATCTGAATCATCTAACTCTGTTGGACTCTGAGGTGCAAGTGCTTGTGAAGTCATTGTAGCCAGTCAACCATTTTCCACTGCCTGGCAATTCACAGACGTGTTAGTCCATGGCGGGAGTGTGTTTGATTTCTTAAACTACAAGATAAGTGGCAACACATAGCCACTGGTCAGCCTATTCAGCATATACCAATAGAAAATAAAATATAAAGAAATAAAGACAGGGGAAGGATGATTACTTATGGACAGAATGTATCTATTACTACCTTTACAGTTCAACTCAGTGACAAACTATAGTGAATTATAATATTAATTGGTGTTGAGAAAAATAGAAACTTAAGTACAGGATTCTGTTTGATAATTAAAGTTTCTATGTTTATTTATTTTATGCTGTAAATACCTTTGAGTTTCTTTAAATTACCTAACCGAAAAGAGAACCGGAATAGGGTAAATAAATTGTAAATATGTACCATCAGACTTGCTGAAATTATTTAAATTGAGTTCCAAGTTTTGTTTATACATATTTTATATATATATATATATATATATATATATATATATATATATATATATATATATATATATATATATATATATATATATATATATATATATATATATATATATATAGACCATAATTAGTACCCCTAGCATAATTAGCCATAATAAACTATAATAATAACACATAATATCAAAGGCGGATCTTGAAAGGGAGCAAATAGACTTTCAGGACATCTACTCTCATCACACCTGGAGGTTTATACAGCTGGATTCTATCCTTTGATGACAACACACCCTTATTCTTTTAAGAAAAGGGGGTATTTCTTGTGACCAGTCTTTTACCTGGCACTATCCTGGTATCATCTGATACATCGTTTTGTCCAGGAGATCTGTCGTGGAATATTCTAATCCACATATATAAATTATCAAGTAAATATAAAGCCTAATAAATACATATAATAAATAAAGAGAAGAGCAATGGTAAATAACAGTGCTGTCACAAAGACTGTACTCGAAATCCCCTTGTTTTCTACTGCGTAAGCAAATTGTAACGTTTCACGTTGATATTAAAGGCCTTCTGCAACATACACGCGTTTCCCAAACACACAATAAAATGTGCTGCCTTTCTAAGTAAAACCTTGAAATATGCAAGTTGACCTAAATTTTAAATTCCATTCATGTCTTTTTCTACACTGCGTTACCAAAACGAACGAACAGATGGACAAAAGGATAAAGAGAGAGGGGAGGGCTGAAAATCAGGAACGCATGCAACACGCGTCGCGCGATACACAAATGCTGCCATCACGCGTGTAAGTCTACATGCACTAATTTTTTTTTCAGACGGACAGTGATAAAATACACTACCCTTTCCCAGAGTTAGGTTTATAAATCATAAAAAACTCTTATTAGGAAAGACAACATTAGATGGGTTTACGGTTGAAAACATAACAGTACCCAGACATCACATCTTCGAAACAGGAGGTAGAAAATACATATTTTGAACGCAGCCACGTAGCTCTTTCAAATTGGTATATTTGGGTTCCTTAGGGCTTGCTGACAAATAATATGTAAAACGTTACGCAAATAGTCCAGGAATTAATAAATTATACCCAAAATAAAATAGTGAGGATGCCTGACAGCATGGAATCATTTCTGCTCATAAAATTTTTTTTATAACGTGTTTGAAAAAAACTTACGTTACATAAATAGCCTACCATGTAAACTCCCAATTGATTGGAGCGCAACAAATGAAAGCCTAACCACGATTGGTCGGACTATAAATACTATCTTTCGTTGTTAGGGGAAACGGGGAAAGGTAACATTTTTTCAAACACTTGTCGAAACGTGGCTCATTGGCCAGTCTCACTGATATACACACTTGGGAGCGTTAGTTCGAAACCACTTGTTTAAATAAGCTTGATAAAGCATCAGTGCGTTGAAGCCAGCTCACAATTTTGCTAAAATAAAAGCCTGGAACATAAGCAGATGGAAATTTGTGCCAGTAATTGTGCCAGAATTCATTGCTAATCAACGTATCTGTGTTTATTTCCATGAAATTGTGGTAAGCTTGAACCATTCAGTATCTATTAATGAAAATTGAATGTGTATTGTTGATTTATGCCTGTATATATATGTGTAGTTCAGTGGCAAACGTGAGGTAAAGCCTATAATGCTCCAGCCTGAACAGAGGGTGTCGAAGGAAAGTAAAACGGCATGGAATGGCCAAACAGTACACTGACGCCTAGATGATTGACTAGAAAGAAATAATGCTGGAATTGCAGAGGCGTAGTAACCATTAAGGAGGTTAATGCTGGTATAAAGTACTTCAGAATGAAGCTGACAGTTGGCCTAACGCTCTGAACTCAATGTTTGTGCTGTATTGTGATCAGTGTAAAAGAGAGTATAAGTTAGTTATGAAGTAGAAGGTACATCCTTCTTGATTTCAGGGACAGTGGTCTTGATGGTAGTGAGCAGCACCTGGTCAGAGCTTTGCTGAATCCTGAGTCGGACAGCATACTCCTTGGTCTTTTTAGCTATCAGTGAGGTGTCTCCTGAACCCAGAGGAGAATTCGAGCAGAGGAATCCTTTCCTGCCGCCATCACGCCAGATAAGCGAATTGGCCAGCTGAGCTCAACATTATGTCCCCTCATCTTGAAATGACTTTATAAAAATAACATTCAGAGGGGAATTTAATTGTCTTAATATCAGGAACTGAGAACATCTCCAATACTAGTCCCTAAAGACAAACTATTGAAGTCATGATGACAAATACCAACAGAGCTTGAACAAAACAAAACCAGTATTACCTCATACTACTATTACACAACTGACACACATAGGATATTTTTAATAATATATGTCACTACCAGATTCATATTAATACATTCTGTACATACTTGTAATTAACATTGATTGTGATTCCTGGTTCCTTTGTCTTTGAATCAGGACACACATATGCCTTTATGATAGAAATGAATACATATTGTTATTTGAAAAGTTACGAGTGTCTCCTGTAAGATATTCTCATAGAGTGTTATATGTATGTGAGTGTCACAGTGTTGTCAAGAGTAGTGGATTAAATTAAATTGTTTATCTGTCTGTTGTTGTGACTTACACTTCACCATACTCATACCCTAGACACATAACGTAGCATCACACTATTCCAGAATAATTCTGACTGAGATATAGAGATATGTGGTAGCAAGTAAGGTTATCTATAATACACTACTCTTAATAGATATAGATACCTTCACAGCTGATCTCAGTCAGTACACTAAGTCCCCTATAAATATTTATAACATCCCACTTCACCACATATATTGGGGTCTCGCTCTTGGGATTTTGAATCTTTCACTATTAAAAATATTGGGGGTAATTCACTTCAGGGAATATAAGAATTAAAAGGTATCCTTGGGTGGAATTGAATAAGGTTGAGCTCACGGTGCCTGTGTTGTCCATTAGATATTTAGAGATTAAATTGTTGGTTAGACATTTTATAAACTTACCTGATAGACAATGGCGGACCTGGCCAAATTTCGATCTGCTGCGGTTCAGACTGCAAAAGAGTTAGGATTAGATGGGCAAGTTATGGTTGCCTATGTCACGACGGAATGTGACAAATTTATTGAACGCGAAGAAAGAAGATTAGAAAAAGAGGCCGAAAGAAAGTTAGAGGCTGACAAGGAAATTAAGAAGTTACAGTTTGAAGCTGAGGCTGAGACTAAGAGGTTGCAGATTGAGGCTGAGGCTAAGAAATTGGAGGCAGAAAGAGAAGACAAACGATTAGCTGCAGAAAGGGAAGAGAAGAAATTAGCTGCAGAAAGGGAAGAGAAGAAATTAGCTGCAGAAAGGGAAGAGAAGAAATTAGCTGCAGAAAGGGAAGCAGAAAAGGAGGAGAAAAGATTACAAAGGGAACATGAATTACGACTAAGGGAGTTTGAGTTTCAAGGCCATGCTCCTGAAAATGGTGCCAGTCCCTTTGCCTCTGATGCTACGGTTACTCAAGGAGCCTCAACCTCAGCTATGAATTTTCATTTAGATCATTTTGTTGAGAAAGACGATGATATTGAGAGCTACCTAAATAGGTATGAACTATTAGCTACCACGTATGGGTTAGAGAGAGAAAGGTGGAGCTTAAAGTTATCTCAGGGACTTCGTGGGGCAGCTTATGAAGTTTTTGCAAAAATGAGCAGAGGTGATCAGGAAAATTATGACATGCTAAAGCAGGCTCTTTTGTTAAGGTATGAAAAGAATGCAGAATTCTATAGAAAAAAATTTAGGAATGCTAAACTACTGTCAGGTGAAACCTATCACCAGTTCTCTGCACGAATAGAGACATACTTGGAGAAATGGACTTCTCTGGGGAAAACCCAAGATCTTAAGGAAATGGTCCTTATAGAGCAATTAAGAGAGTCCATGGCTCCAGACCTGAGAAAGTTTCTCATGGAACAAGGTGCAGAGAGGCTGGATGAGTTGCTAAATGTTGCTGAAAGGTATCAAGCAGCTCAAGCAGAGGTAACAGGTAATAAAAAGAAACAGGTGGACAACTTTAGGGCACCACAGAACTTTAATAAATTTGATCCTAAGGATCAAAATAAAGGTAAGCACCAATTTGATAGGCCACGGTATGAAAATAAAAATAAATTCCCACAATTCGATGAAAGGAAATATGATGAAAGAAAATCTTTCAACCAAGGAAAAAGGTGGTGTAAAAATTGTCAGATGGACAATCATGACACTGACCGTTGCAGAAGGAAACCTGTGTATATGGCAACCCTTCAGGTCAGGTCGACCTCAAGACAGGAGGAGGATATTATGTTAGATACCACTCCAGAAGAGATGAGGAAGGCACAGGCTGGGGATAAAACACTCAAGCCTTGTTTCAGAAAATTGTCAACTTGTCATACAACTCCAGGCAAGGGAGATTTTTACATGAAAAACAAGTTGATGTATAGGAAGACTGGAGCTAGATCCAAAGGTCACGGACAGCTGGTTCTTCCAAAAGATATAGGGCAGACTTAATAAGGAGCCTACATGTGAAACCAGATGGGGACCATGAGAAAATAGGTACCATCATTCAAAAGGTGGCTCACAATTATTATTGGCCCAAAGCAAGATGGGACATTGAGAATTTTGTAGAAAGGTGTAGCATAGCACATGAGGGAACACCCACAAGTGGGAACATTGATCAGGACCTGGACACGCCACGGGGCAAAATTAGGCCTGATAATAAAAAGAAAATAAATTTGAAAAAGTGGACCAAATGGAATGGGAAGCCCCTTTTCACGGACAAGCTTCACTTAACTGTTTTACAATGGCCACTATGCGGAGAGTGCAAAAAGATGTCTTACCCCAGGATAAGCCGAAAATCCCTCAATCGGACTTAAACAAACTGGAGGAAGAGGATGTAGAGAGGAAATCTCTCATCAAGAATTTTAAGAGGGGAGAAAGCCCCAAAAGAAAAATTGGTAGCGGTCGTTTTGTGAATGATAATTCTGGGAGGAAAAAATCATCACTATAAAGCTTCGAGTGGAAGAGACCATACCGGTGCATGGACAAATAGGTCCACACAATTAAAGGTCCATATGTAGCTATGTTAAGAACGTGGACTGATGAAAAGGCAGAGGAAAACATTACATCTTCATACCAATATGTGAATGAGCTGACCACTCGGTTGAAAACTGGCTGGAAACTTGCCAATGAAAATTTGAAACAAGCCAGGAAGAAACATGCTGCCTATTATAACAGGAAGGCGAAAGACAGAAATTTGGCTGTGGGAGAGAAAGTACTGCTTCTTTTGCCGGGAGTCAGAATAAGTTACAAATTGGATGGCAGGGTCCATATACAGTTCTAGAGAAGGTGTCTAGAACAAATTATAAGATAGATAAGAAGGGGAAAGAAAAAATCTATCATGTGAATCTCCTGAAGAAATATTTGGAAAGAGAACATCAGGAAGAGACACACTTGTTGACCTTGTCCATCGCCATGGAGATGAAAAAGGAACCACTTTCATCATTTGAATATCCATTACACCCCTGTGAGACAGCAGCACAGGTAAAAATCAGTACACATTTAACGAAAACTCAGAAAGAGAGAGTGCAACAGGTTCTAAATAATCATGCAGAGGTGTTAACAGACCGACCAGGGCATACAAACCTATTGGAATATGATATGAAACTCATAGACTCCACACCTGTCTGTATGAAACCATATTCGATTCCGTTTGCTAAGGAGAAAGCTTTGAAGGAAGAGATAGACTATCTGTTGAAGGAAGGAATTATTTCGCACAGTGAGTCTTCGTATAGTTCCGGTGTTGTACTCTTAAGGAAGCCCTCTGGAGAACATAGACTCTGTATAGATTACAGGAGACTGAATGCTATTACAGAAGGACAGGTGGATCCATTGCCGGATACAAATCAGCTGTTTGCCAGACTAAATAAAGCTAAATATTTCTCAAAAGTGGATCTGAGTAAAGGATACTATCAGATTCCAGTAAAGCCTGAGGTTAGACCATACCTAGCTTTTAGTACCTCAGAAGGACACTATGAGTTTAATAGATTGCCATTTGGATTGAAGAATGCGCCTAGTGTCTTCTCTAGAATGATGAGAAAATTATTGGATCCTCTGAATAATCCCTGTATAACAAATTTTATGGATGATATCCTTATAGCAACAGAAACATTTGAGGAACACATTGACTCTCTGAACATGCTGTTTAATCGACTTAGGGAGGCAAATTTAACAGCCCGACCAACCAAATGTTGCGTTGGATGTAAAGAATTGGAATTTTTGGGACACACAGTTTATCAGGGAAACATGACCCCTGACCCAAAGAATTTAGAGAAACTACAGAAAGCCCCGAGACCACAAACCAAGAAGGACGTGAGATCCTTTGTCTCATTATGTGGTTTCTACCAGAAGTATATCAAAAACTTTAATTCCATATGTGCACCTTTAACGGAATTGACACGTAAAGGACATCCAGATCGCATTACATGGACACCACAATGTGAAATGACTTACCAAGAATTGAAGGAAAAGCTCACAAGTAAACCCATTTTGAAATTACCTGACTTAAGTCAAGAATTCATAGTAAGGACGGATGCAAGTAATATTGGACTGGGTGCAACTCTACTACAGAAATCAGATGCATTGGATGGGGAATTAAGCCCAGTGGCATATGCTAGCAGAAAGTTGAATAAAGCTGAAATCAACTACTCAACTAGCGAAAAAGAATGTCTTGCAGTAATATGGGCAATAAAGAAATTCAATATTTATCTATATGGGAAGGCATTTAAGTTGCAAACAGATCACAAACCTTTATCGTTTCTAGCACAGGCTAAGCATGAGAACTCTAGGTTACTCCGATGGTCTTTGCTTCTGGCTCCATATAATTTTAGCATCGAGTATATATCTGGAAAAAACCAATTTGGGAGCGGATTTTTTAAGCCGCCATCCGTGTGATGAGAATCACCGTAAACCCCAGAAATAATAATAAATTTCTCTATGTGAATATAGAATAAAGGACTGACATATAATGTCTGTTTTAAGAGGGGAGGTGTCGTGGAATATTCTAATCCACATATATAAATTATCAAGTAAATATAAAGCCTAATAAATACATATAATAAATAAAGAGAAGAGCAATGGTAAATAACAGTGCTGTCACAAAGACTGTACTCGAAATCCCCTTGTTTTCTACTGCGTAAGCAAATTGTAACGTTTCACGTTGATATTAAAGGCCTTCTGCAACATACACGCGTTTCCCAAACACACAATAAAATGTGCTGCCTTTCTAAGAAAAACCTTGAAATATGCAAGTTGACCTAAATTTTAAATTCCATTCATGTCTTTTTCTACACTGCGTTACCAAAACGAACGAACAGATGGACAAAAGGATAAAGAGAGAGGGGAGGGCTGAAAATCAGGAACGCATGCAACACGCGTCGCGCGATACACAAATGCTGCCATCACGCGTGTAAGTCTACATGCACTAATTTTTTTTCAGACGGACAGTGATAAAATACACTACCCTTTCCCAGAGTTAGGTTTATAAATCATAAAAAACTCTTATTAGGAAAGACAACATTAGATGGGTTTACGGTTGAAAACATAACAGTACCCAGACATCACATCTTCGAAACAGGAGGTAGAAAATACATATTTTGAACGCAGCCACGTAGCTCTTTCAAATTGGTATATTTGGGTTCCTTAGGGCTTGCTGACAAATAATATGTAAAACGTTACGCAAATAGTCCAGGAATTAATAAATTATACCCAAAATAAAATAGTGAGGATGCCTGACAGCATGGAATCATTTCTGCTCATAAAATTTTTTTTATATAACGTGTTTGAAAAAACCTTACGTTACATAAATAGCCTACCATGTAAACTCCCAATTGATTGGAGCGCAACAAATGAAAGCCTAACCACGATTGGTCGGACTATAAATACTATCTTTCGTTGTTAGGGGAAACGGGGAAAGGTAACATTTTTTCAAACACTTGTCGAAACGTGGCTCATTGGCCAGTCTCACTGATATACACACTTGGGAGCGTTAGTTCGAAACCACTTGTTTAAATAAGCTTGATAAAGCATCAGTGCGTTGAAGCCAGCTCACAATTTTTGCTAAAATAAAAGCCTGGAACATAAGCAGATGGAAATTTGTGCCAGTAATTGTGCCAGAATTCATTGCTAATCAACGTATCTGTGTTTATTTCCATGAAATTGTGGTAAGCTTGAACCATTCAGTATCTATTAATGAAAATTGAATGTGTATTGTTGATTTATGCCTGTATATATATATGTGTAGTTCAGTGGCAAACGTGAGGTAAAGCCTATAATGCTCCAGCCTGAACAGAGGGTGTCGAAGGAAAGTAAAACGGCATGGAATGGCCAAACAGTACACTGACACCTAGATGATTGACTAGAAAGAAATAATGCTGGAATTGCAGAGGCGTAGTAACCATTAAGGAGGTTAATGCTGGTATAAAGTACTTCAGAATGAAGCTGACAGTTGGCCTAACGCTCTGAACTCAATGTTTGTGCTGTATTGTGATCAGTGTAAAAGAGAGTATAAGTTAGTTATGAAGTAGAAGGTACATCCTTCTTGATTTCAGGGACAGTGGTCTTGATGGTAGTGAGCAGCACCTGGTCAGAGCTTTGCTGAATCCTGAGTCGGACAGCATACTCCTTGGTCTTTTTAGCTATCAGTGAGGTGTCTCCTGAACCCAGAGGAGAATTCGAGCAGAGGAATCCTTTCCTGCCGCCATCACGCCAGATAAGCGAATTGGCCAGCTGACTTTATAAAAATAACATTCAGAGGGGAATTTAATTGTCTTAATATCAGGAACTGAGAACATCTCCAATACTAGTCCCTAAAGACAAACTATTGAAGTCATGATGACAACTACCAACAGAGCTTGAACAAAACAAAACCAGTATTACCTCATACTACTATTACACAACTGACACACATAGGATATTTTTAATAATATATGTCACTACCAGATTCATATTAATACATTCTGTACATACTTGTAATTAACATTGATTGTGATTCCTGGTTCCTTTGTCTTTGAATCAGGACACACATATGCCTTTATGATAGAAATGAATACATATTGTTATTTGAAAAGTTACGAGTGTCTCCTGTAAGATATTCTCATAGAGTGTTATATGTATGTGAGTGTCACAGTGTTGTCAAGAGTAGTGGATTAAATTAAATTGTTTATCTGTCTGTTGTTGTGACTTACACTTCACCATACTCATACCCTAGACACATAACGTAGCATCACACTATTCCAGAATAATTCTGACTGAGATATAGAGATATGTGGTAGCAAGTAAGGTTATCTATAATACACTACTCTTAATAGATATAGATACCTTCACAGCTGATCTCAGTCAGTACACTAAGTCCCCTATAAATATTTATAACATCCCACTTCACCACAAGATCTTTAAATCTTAATAACATCAACACCCTGTCATGACAAGTATCTAATATGGGCCTTCAAAGTTGTTTACCTCCGCACAAGATTACTCTTGGCAGAGTGGTAGATAATGACGCTTCTACCTCAAGGTAGTGTTCATAAGATATTTCAGAAGTCAAGAACAATGCTGCATTGGCAGGGCAATTGTTAACTTTATATCTGATCCGCCACCTTTTATGAAGAATTAAGCAATTATTAATTTCAGTCGTCAAGCCCCAACCCTGATTTACTCAGTGGAATTCTTATTATTAAGGTATAGCTCTGTTTAGAGTGTATTTAGTAAATTGACTGAGACAAACACGCAATACATTTAAAATGATTAAGTCGAAGTTAAATTTGTATAATTACTAATATAAAATTTAATAATCATTTTGGTTTAACAAGGTTTTTAGAAAATATGAATAATTATTTAACAGAAAGTTGTCATCACTGTTGTGATGGGATGAAAGTTTATAAAGGAGAACACGTGGCAGCTTTAACGTTTAACTTATCTGCCAATGGTATGTTCTGCTCCCGCTGATGGTTTGGTTCTTGGTAGACTGGTCACTCTCGTCGCTGGTCAAGGTTGTTAGGGTGCAGCACGTTCCAAGAAATGCCAGGGAGTGTCTACGAAGTTGGTCCCTCGTCTTAAAGCTCAGGCCACTGTTCCCTTCTTGTTCCATAAATAGTACCCTCTGCTTGTACCAACAACTATGGTAAAAGAATAGAAACAAAATGCTCTCCTGAGTATTGCGTTTTCCAACCCATAGTTATGGGTGCCCTTCTCTCTATTCTACCACCCCATCTACCTCAGAATTTACCCTCGATGAGAATTAAACTTAATCCTTCGAGAGAAAACTTACTTTACATTTAAATTGAATAGCTTTATCTTTATTTTACATTTAAATGAAAAGGTTAATAGTACAGACAGAATATGTTTACATTTACATCTCCACTGATTGAAAAGTGTTCACAATATAAATTGAATATGTTTTCATTTATATCTACACTTGTTGAACAGTTTGAAACTTTCATTAATTTTAAAGTGAATATGTTTACATAGACATTTACACTGGTTTGAAATCGTAAATATTATACTTACAATGTACATAATTTCTTTTATCTGTCCCTGTTTGCTCCATATGGAACTTGGGACTACTTATGCTTTTAGTTCTGTTTAAGAAACCTGCGATTAAGCAGTTACGAGCCCTTGCAGTGGTGGTTCATGAAATCATCATTCTATACGCTGAGGTTGCCAGCCTCAAATGACTTGGACATCCACTAGCGATTTTCACATATTAATATTCAGATGGTAATATATACACTTTAACTTTTAATAATAAGAACAAATATAAAATGTAAAATGCACAACTTACGCCAATCCTGGCTCACATAGGTTTTGCTCAGATGAATAAAGGCACTGGTAGATGCTTCTTACCCGTATTCTTGGGGGTCGTTATTTTAATAATAGATTCCCTCTTTGACTCCGTGTATTTCAGTTTCCCCAGATTCTGGTTCCTTATTAAAAATGATAGTTTTCTTGGGCTGTGTAAGTCTTTCCAAAATACTCCAACAAACGTCCGGCCGGATAAATGGAATTCTGAATTCTAACTTCTGGCAGTCTGGTTGTGCCGTCTTGGCAAGCGATTTCTCACAGTGAACTAGACTTGCAAAAATTGTCAGATTAAATTGCAAGTCTGCCCCGCATTTGGTTTGTTACGATGCTAAGAAAGCGCCTTGTTTTCAAACATGCGTGTCGTGTGGGGACATTTAAAATTATTTCCGACATGGAAAAACTCTGTGCATGATGCAGAAGTCACCTCTCCCATATATGGTAATAAAACATCCGATTGCCTGATAGGCAGTCTCACCAACACATCTGTAAACTCATACGACAATGTGTTTCAGATGTAACAACTTATTACTTTCATATAAAGTAATGTCTTCGAGAAAGTCGGACAGGAAACCATTATGTCATTTATGTCTGTCCATAAGATGTCTCACAGACGAGTAATCTCGTCGTTATCTGTGGCTTGAGCATACACAACTCGTCTCTTTACCACATTGGCGAAGATGCACCCTTGCCTTATCAGCGATTAAACAAATGCGCTCGGGCGATTTTAGTGTTAATCTGTCGCAGCCAAGGTTTGGTACACGAGAATTTACCAACATGACTGTCGTTTCAATATTGCATCACCTGTCTACTATCTCAACAGGGATGGGCAGGTAAACAGACAAAACGAATTATTACTAAAAGAAGTGTAAGAATGAAGGTACAAAATATCTGCTTTATAGCAGAGAAAGAAAGAAGTGCTGACCATGGAAAAGCACGAAATTAGTCACTACAACAATTTTAAATGAGTACTACCGGAGTGAAAAAGAGATCGCGAAGGGGTCCCCCCAAATCCATCTCGTGACATCTCTCCACAACTTCATGTCTCCTGTACTGTTTATCAATTCTATTGTTGACTTTTTTCCTTGCCACGATGTCAAACTGTCCTGTGTCTTCCCTTCTTGTCGTCCTCTGTCTTTTTTTTTCCTTTATCTTTCCTGGTGTTACGATATATTTCAGCGTTTTTTCCTTTATCTTTCCTGGTGTTACGATATATTTCAGCTTTTTTTTTTCCTTTATCTTTCCTGGTGTTACGATATATTTCAGCGGTTTTTTTTCCTTTATCTTTCCTGGTGTTACGATATATTTCAGCGTTTTTTTCCCATTATCTTTCCTGGTGTTACGATATATTTCAGCGTTTTTTTTTTCCCTTTATCTTTCCTGGTGTTACGATATATTTCAGCGTTTTTTTCCCCTTTATCTTTCCTGGTGTTACGATATATTTCAGCGTTTTTTTCCCCTTTATCTTTCCTGGTGTTACGATATATTTCAGCGTCTTTTTTCCTTTATCTTTCCTGGTGTTACGATATATTTCAGCGTTTTTTTTCTCTTTATCTTTCCTGGTGTTACGATATATTTCAGCGTGTTTTTTTCCCTTTATCTTTCCTGGTGTTACGATATATTTCAGCGTTTTTTTTTTCCTTTATCTTTCCTGGTGTTACGATATATTTCAGCGTTTTTTTTCCCGTAACATTCCCGAAGAAATTTGATTGTTTCCTTCTAACGTGAGTAATAAGCTTCCTCTGCTCATTGGCTTCCATCAAGACATCCTCATTACTCTTGTTAGCTGTTAAATGTTACGGTGTTTTGCTTTTGCCTGGGCTTTTCTACTGTTCACTTTAGAGATGCATCTTCCATCCGATTGCTGTAACTTGCCTAGGTATTTAAATCAATCGACTTGTTCTTTTTACTTTGATATTGCATTCTGAATAAGTAATTTTCTTCGAGATCACCATTACTTCTGTATCAAATTACCATGGCTAAATTCGGCGTACATGTAAAAACGATTAGTTGGTCAAAGTAAAATTGTAACTGTTTGAAACTTTACCAAATTACTTTGCTTGATAATGAATTATAAATAAATAGAAGCGATACTCCTATAGCTACAACTCATTATTTGCAACTACTACACAATATATATTTGTAGATGTTTGAACTGATTTTTAATGTTTATAATATATTTTTACCAACAAACGTCCGTTTGAACTATGCTTGTAAAACGATCAGCACACGAAAAGCTGTTGCTTCCGGTGAGCCCATGAAACTGATGCTAAGCGTGTAAAGGTCAAACAATTAAAGGTGATCTCGCACTGTCAACAAAAAGCAACTTTTCACGATCGATACCTTTGTCATCCACTGAACTGATAGTGTATGCATGGAATGCATCGCTCGGCTAGGCGTTGAAGCAGCGAGATAACAGCAAGCAATATGGCGGCTCCAAAATTTCGGCCTACTTCATTTTACTCATGGTCCCTAGCTCGGAACCGCATTATATAGATTTTAAATGAGAATCTCAAAATGAGATTATTTGCAGGCATCAAATTTATCTATAAACATGGGAGCCGCGCTGGTGTAATGGCTTCGGCGTTGTACTGGCGACCAGGTGTTCATGGTTCAAACCCGGGCGTCGGCGTTTGAAGAAATGTTTACGGCCGGAAATTTGACTGAATAGCCTGAACGGCTCCTGTGATAAACCCTCTGTGGATGGGAAGGAGCGAAGCTCCTGACCGGATTGGAAGGAAAGTCCTCAGGTTCCCCAGCCTCGCAATGACATGTCATTGGGCCGAAGGGCTGAAAGCCCAAGTGCCGCTGGTTAAGGAAAAAAAAAAAAAAAAAAAAATCTATAAACATAGAAGAGGTGTTAAGAATAGACAGACCTAGGGAACTGCATAATATAGTCAAACAGTTCTTAATAAGAACAAAAGTTAATAATTCAGTAATTTAGAAGGTAATGGTTTGATGATATTCTTACAATACACATGACTTATGGCAAGTGAAAGTTAATTAAATATCTACATGTAACTGGAAACACCACGCCTTTATATCCCTCCCCCTGAATATTATTTTTAATTGGTGTTGTTTAGTTTTATTTCGTTTTTGTTTGTTTGGTTTGGTTTTTTTTTCTTTTTTTTTTAAACATACAAGCAAAATTTGTAATTTTGATTTGCCCTATTTACAATGATTTAATAGATGTGATGCCACTTTCAGCAGTTATTATTTAGAATTGAAAACAATATATACCGTATCCTGTTTGTAACCCATCAGAGGTTGAACGGGATATTTTTCACCATTAATAAAAATTATATATATATATCAGAAATGGAATCCAGCAGAATCTGACTAAAAAGCTAGATGATCTAAATTTTGCCAACGTCTTGGCTCTTTTGTCCTATAACCGCAATCAGATGCAAGACAAAATCAAAATACTGGATGAGAAGTCACAGCAAGCGGGTATGAAAATACTACGGGAAAAGACAAAGATGAGAATAAATGCAGGAAATAATAACAAGATTGAACTTGAAGAAACATCCGTATATGATGTAGAGTAATACGCATAGCTTGGCAGCAATACAGGCATCGTTTAGGGACGTACAATAATATCAAAATAAGAATACAAAAGACAAGGGGAGATATCATTGCATTGGGAAACATATGGAGATTAAGGGAGGTCAAGTCCAATACAAAAATAAGAATCTTCCACTCATATGTCAAGTCAATCCTATTCTATGTCAACAACCCAACAACCAAAATGCCACAGACTATCATAAATGGATGATTGAACAGAAGGATTGTATATGCTGTTCATAAAATATAAATTTTAAAGTGTGTAAACATAATTTTGAAATACACAGTAGAATGTTTTTCTCTCACGCTTTTACTTTCGCGTCATCACTCGCTGTAATTATCAAAGTACCAATTATCGTAATCTCGGTGTAGCTCCTTGTAGCCACTGAAGAGAAAACAAATAATAAAAAATAAGGCAACCTCATCATGTCAAACAAATTGCCACAAAAACCACACCAGTTTGTGGCTTGGTGTACGCTTCCTCAAGAGGACCATCTGCAGAGATGTTTCCATGCTCCATGAAAGAGTGAGAAAAGAAGATGATCGCGAAGAAGATGAATTATCGTCGAGAAAGTCCATAAAACGATGTAAAGGGATGATAGCCACAAAGGCATACGTAAACAACCCATTGATTATTCTGCCATGCGCTTGCCAGTTTTTGTCGACGTCCAGACAGAAAAAAAAATCCAGTTCATATGAGAAATGTCTTGAAATTAGACTAAAATGTGTGTCAAAGGAAGAGCTTATAGCGTTCTATCAAGTCCCATTTTATTTTCAAAAAAAAATTTTTTGTTAAGAATCGTTTATATAATATTTACTCAGAATCGAATAACTGTATCTGCAGATGGGATGAAGTACTCTTACGGTTTGATGCACGCAACGTATTAAAAACAATTAACAAGCTTAAAAAAAAAAAAAAAAAAAAAACTAAATTTTGAATTCTATCAAACGAATAATTAAATTGGCCTATCTAGGACCTAACGCATGAATAGGGAGCTAAGCCGAAACACAAGATTTGAATAAACATCTTATTTCCAAGCCAACATCAGCGACATCTCTAAGGGAGCAAGGATATTTCCAGCACGTTCCCATGAGAAATCTAAAGGAAATTCTGAAGTATCTCCGGTTTCAATAAGGATATAATTCTTTAATAACTTTCTTTGATTTCTTGTCCACGATATTTCTAGCAAAGATGTATAATTCGCTTTTTGTAACCGAAAGTTCGTTTGATGTTGAATAAAGCTCTCATTAAGGCCTCCGGTAAACGAAGTCTGCAGATGCAAAAGTAGAAAAACCCGCCATTCTTTCTGCAGACGATTGGCAAAATTCTGGAAATCCCTCAGGAAATCACTAGAAAGACGTCTGACTTATTGTTCAAGGGGAGACTGTCAGGAGAAAAGCTCTACATTCTGAAGAGACGTAATGTATGAGGTGAGTCAGAATGCATCCATTCTGCATCCTTGACATAATTATTTTGTTGGCAATTCTGCTGGTTGCGTCACTAGCTATAAATATGCATACTCCTAGTCGAATTGTCGCTGCTTGAAATGGCTGCTGTGATGGTATTAATATGACCTCGCGGTTTTTTCACATTGCTTGACTGAACATATACATCATCATTATCATCGTCGTCGTCATCATCATCATCATTCCTGCAGCTCTTTGACAAGAAGCCATTACCGAAGCATTCTGCACTGTTGTATCGGTGGTGTATGCACCCATTTGTTGTTTCATGATGAGATTGACAGCCCCATGCCATACCTCAAATTAGTCGCCTCTTACATGGTGTAAGAGAAAACAGAAAACCTGTTCTTTCTTCGCCTCCTCGACGATCACCAGGAACCACAAGGTGCTACAGATAGCTGCGTTATACAAAAGGTGAACCATTCCCCCCCCCCCCCCCCACACACACACACACACACACACGGCTCTCCCTTACTTAACCTTCAACCTAATGTTTCCACACAGGTGAGGCAAACGTGCAAGGGGATGACAGCGCTATAAGTGGGAAGATAACATCAAGAGATGGACAGGAAAGAGCCTATCAGACTGCACCACCAAGACAAGAGACAGGAAAGAGTCTATCAGAGTGCACCACCAAGACAAGAGACAGGAAAGAGTCTATCAGAGTGCACCACCAAGACAAGAGACAGGAAAGAGTCTATCAGACTGCACCACCAAGACAAAAGACAGAAGACGTTGGAGATCCATTACAGCCAACCTTCGTTGTGGAGATGGCACCTGATGATGATGATTCCAACGGCTTAAAAGGAAAATAGGTAGCGCTACTGGAGTATAGTGTCCGGTACTGACGATTTATTCCTGGTCTACTGCCAGGTAATAGCGTTGAGTTGCAGCGTGGCTAGAGCACTTGCTTCTCGAGCCAAAGTTTCCGGGTTCGAAACCTGGTAGCGCCACGTTGAAGTCTACCCAGCTGTAAATGGGTACCCGACTCTGCTATTGAGTTAGAGAAGGCAAGGAAGGAAGCTGGTCACCAGGCTTCATAAAGCTGAGACCTGGTGTAGATGAAGCCTCTTACACTTCACTCAAGTGCAGCCCTCTCTTCTATGTGATTACCTTTGCCTTTTGCTACCAGGTATCTATTTCGATTATAGGTTGATTTAATCACCTTTGTTTACAAAACCAGATCGCCATTTCGCACTTACGCATGAAGGTATAAATTGTGTGCCTAACCCTACTTCCATATAGTTGGAGATGCAAATAAGACGAAGTCGGGCATTGCTGGGCTCGGGAAAAGAATGATGTAGGTTATCCCATGGGACCGTTACGGTAGACACGAAGGTCGGCCCGGGTCATCGTGAAAAGACGCTGGCCATTGGGGTAGTGACACTGCTGTGACTGGCCTACCAAGCCAACACTAGTTATTTAATTTCTGAGAATTGAGAACAAGGAATTTGACTAAAACAGTGACATTGAATGTTAGTGGACTAAGTGACAAAGAACCAGAATTAATAAACTTCATGAAAAAGGACAAAGGCACAAATACTAGGCCTTGCAGGTGTAAGAAAAAAGCGATAGAGCACCATCAGATCCACGAAAATTATGTGTTAGGGTGGAGCGGGGTAGGCAAGGAGGAAGAGCAAAGTATGACGTCTAATTCTTAATACATCCATATCAAGTAAAGTCCAACACAGAAACAGGATGTATGCATGAGAGATTAATATGCACGTTGCTAACATAATGACAAAACAACAACAACAACTACTACACTGATTCAGATCTGTGGTCTCTGCAGTGACAGTTACAACGAGGAAGATAGGAAATAATTTGTTTGACTTCCTATAAGATGATATCGGAAAGGTAAATGAGAAAGATGACTTTGTTGTGATGGGTGATTTCAACGGAAGAGTATGGGAAAAAAGAGCATGACGAGAAATCTGTGTGGGAGTGTTCAGTGACGCCTCAACAAAAAGTAACATCAATGGACAAGACCTAATCGACTTATGTATTGAAATTTAACTAATAATAACAAACACCATCTTCCACCGTTGTCAAAGCCATATTAACATATGGTACATGTGGAGTAACATTGACCAAGCATCTCAGATTTATTACATATTGATTAGACAACGGCAGAAGACTTAATATAAAGATGTCAGTCATCCCAATATCAGCATGTATACTGACCAGCTACCAGTTATAATGACCTAAACAGCACCACACAGGGAGGGACAGGGAAGGCAAAGACAAGCATTCATTTTTTTAAAAATTACCCAGACCTAAAGGTCTTTTATATTTGTACATGCGCCCTAATATAACCGACTATATTGACTAGGACGCGGCTCGCCAATACGAGGCAAAATTTTATTTAAAAAAAAAAAGAATTCATTTCGAATCTAAAAAAAGTTAGATGAATAAACTTTTAGAAAAGACGCGCCAAGAAATGACAAATTTTGTGAGATTCTGCCTAAAGAAATTGGAAACGTAAACAATGAATGGTACATCTTCAATACAGTAATGATGGGGGCACTAAAAACGAAGTACTGGAAAGTGAACATAAAACAAGGAGACAGGAAAAGAACAGCATAGGGGAACGAAGAAGTCAAGGAAACAAAACATACTAAGAAAAAACTTACAAGATCTAGCTAAAACCCTAGACACAAGAAAAGCTAAAGGTAATCTTATAGCAAATACTGCCGTAAGCGGATGAAGTGTTAGAGACTTCATTTTGCTAGGTCCATCATAGAGAGGTGGGGTGATGAGTTCCTTTCCGCTCTGCTTTTTCCTTCCCTAACTCAGTCAGGTACGCATTTACAACTGTAGACTGAAGCGTGTCCATACCGTGAATCGAACACGGCACCTTTCCCGCGAGAGACTAGCGCCCTAACCGCGCTATCAATTGGACGTTCAAGACTCAAGATGGTCATATTAAATACAGAATAGCAAGAAGAAATACCAAAATTAGTAAGCCAGAGAGTAATGAAGACTCATGGAGTACATACGGAAAACAACAAACAACACTCTTCAACAAGCTTCAATCTTACTACAACCATGTGGGTGAGAGATGGAAGCTTCAATGTTACTACAACCATGTGGGTGAGAGATGGAAGCTTCAATGTTACTACAACCATGTGGGTGAGAGATGGAAGCTTCAATGTTACTACAACCATGTGGGTGAGAGATGGAAGCTTCAATGTTACTACAACCATGTGGGTGAGAGATGGAAGTTTCAATCTTACTACAACCATGTGGGTGAGATATGGAAGCTTCAATCTTACTACAACCATGTGAGAGATAGATGGAAGTTTCAATCTTACTACAACCATGTGGGTGAGAGATGGAAGTTTCAATCTTACTACAACCATGCTGGTTAGAGTGGAAGTTTCAATCTTACTACAACCATGTGGGTGAGAGATGGAAGTTTCAATCTTACTACAACCATGTGTGTGAGAGATGGAAGGTTCAATCTTACTACAACCAAGTGGGTGATGTCACGAGTGAAGAAAATTGTGTCTGTCTGCGACAGACACAAGTCTGAGTGAGGAGTGAGATAATAGATGTGTGTCTGAAATAGAGAATGTGAATGTTGAGTGGAAGTGTAACAGTGAGGAGTACAAAGTTGATAAACAATCTTTCATCTCGCCACTCGGACTTCTGTTAAATGTTAACCCCCACTCCCCCTCTCTTCCACACATATATCAACAACGGAATATATATTGAATAAGGGACTCATACACAACGCGTGCCTTCACATTCAACAATAACAAATATAGAGATAGAAAGAACATTTTGATCCGCTAATAGCTTTTCTATGTTTATTAAGATGTAAAAAACATAAAAACTAATATGTCTGAGCAATGTCAGGGAAACCAAATAAAAGCACAATCACTAACTTACAGAAAAAAACCCACACATCAAAAAAAAAAACCTCAAACCAATTCTGGTGTACAATCCAGAATGGCAGCCTAAGTTGAGTAAAATGATAGTAAATTAGGAAATCCACAGGAGGTGCCTGGAATAACACAAACACCCACAACTAATCTATATAACCCGTCAGCGGTTCCCAGTCTCTATGGCGAGATAACTACGATCTAGGGTTAATCAATACTCTTTAGCTCCCCGAGGAGCATAGGCCTTCAACAAACACTTGCCAAGTCTTCCTGTCCTGTCACGTCCGCTCAAGTTCTTTCATGTTTTCCTCATCATTTTCACCTCTGTTTCCAGTTCTCTTCTCCATGTGTTTTTGGGTCTACCTCTGCCTCTCTTTCCCTGTGGATTCCAGAACAAGGACTGCCTTGTAATGCTATCAGCAGGTCTCCTCAATGTGTGTCCTATCCATCGCCAGCGTCTTCTTCTCAACTCTTGTTCCACTGGCACTTGTCTGGTTCTTGTCATCAATTCCACATTTGTGACTTTGTCATACCATTTAAGTCCTTCTGTTCTACGCAAGATCCCGTTTATAAAAGTCTAGTTTTTGGTTGTTGTTTTTGTTGCTCTCCATGTCTCGGTGCCATATAATAGGACTGACTTCACATTTGAGTTGAAGATTCTTATTTTCGTGTTGGGCTTGATTTCTCTTGTTCTCCATATGTTTCCCAATGCAGTGAAAGCTCTTCTTTCTTTTCGGATTCTTATTTTGATATCATTGTCTGCCCCTCCAACTCTGTCTATGTTACTGCCAAGATGTGTGTACTATTCTACATCCTTTATTGGTGTTTCTTCAAGTTAAACCTTGTTATAATTTCTTGCATTTATTCTCATAATCTTTGTCTTTTCCCTGTGTATTTTCAGGCCCTTTTGTTGTGACCTTTCATCGAGAATTTTCATTTTCTATTGCATCCGATTATGGTTATGGGACATAAAAGCCAAGTCATATGCAAAATTCAGATCATCAAGCAGTTTATTCAGATTTCACTGGATTGATCTAGGCTACACAGAGAACAAAAAAAAAAAAAAAAAACCACTACCCAAACACAACAAATCCCAAAGAAACAATGCCGAGAGGTAAACACTCTCTCTTTTAAGCACAACCCAGCACCCCCTCGATAATTCATTAACTCCCACCCCGTCTCTGAGTCCCTGAGTCTATATTTTCCATTGTCCGCCCGTTGACGTATTATTCCTCTACACTTGAAAACTATCTTCTTTCCTTTCTCTCTTCTGATGAGAAGTGGAAATAAATATAATCCAAGGATGATGGACGTCAGTGGGGAATATATTCACGAGTGACTCAAATATAAATAAACTCTGATATCCAGCGGGATGAATGAGTCCAAACTCTAATATAACCGAGAGAAGCTTGGCCAGTCAGAATGTGACTGCGCGTGAATAGGGCCAAAGCTACCTACAACCGAGGTTAGGATTGGCGCACTATTCTGAAGTTTGGTGAGCTTGAGCCAAAAAAAGACAAACTGAACCCAAATCGGGAATCCAATCGGTCCAGGAACAATCCAAACAATGAAGGTGAGTCCGACTGGGACTTATGGTCTCCCAGATTCCCTTTGATAGTGCATGGAAGATTTACGATATGTACAGAATTCCAGTACCACCAACAATGTATCTGGTTGTACGTACAAGTTATTGAACAGCGCCAGTAGAGAATTCTGGCGACATTAAGTGCTAGACAAAGTGAGTTGCCCAATTACACAGGGAGCTAAAGCCTGCAGATGTTCGTCTCACCTGCGAGTCAAAGTCTCCGGAAACATGGTGCGTGTGTAATAATGACGCAAGGCCCCCGGGAACTTGGTTTCCCGTGTTTCCTGAATAAAGGCAATACTAAAGGTGGACCAACATTCTTGCGTAGTTTCTAGCCAGGCACAGTCACATGAAAGGCAGCGGCTTTCCCTGGGTTTAAAGACCTAGGAATTCTGCCGCTCTTCTACCAGAAAGAGCGAGCAATGACCAAGCTCAGTGTCAAAGAAATCTAGGAATGTCGCCGCCACCAGCAACAAAAAAGTCCCGGGACGCCTTACAACTTATGCCGACCAGCATACAGAAGACATGAAAAGACATAAGATTTTCTCCCGCTCACCCGCGCTATGGAAAGGGGAGTTAACCTGTCCAATTACAAAGTGACAGGCCAGTTTCCTCAATCTACAGCTGTCAAGAGACAAAATTAATAAGAAATGGGAGGGACTAAAAGACCATCACTACATATAGTGGACCCGAGATATATAAAGGTATAATTTGATCTGGAAAAGTAACATCAGTTTTCCTGTGAAGATCAAATTATACAAATCACTTGTATTATCTATTCTCTTGTATGGGTGTGAGGGCTAGACACTCACTGCAGATACGGAGCGAAGGATTCAGGCTTTCGAGCATAAATGTTATAGAAGAATTTTGCGCATTTGCTATAAAGAGCACAAAACAAATGTCTATGTTAGAGAGAAGATAAACACCTATGCAGGCCATCAAGAACCACTTTTGTCAATAGTGAAACGTCGAAAGCTTGCCTGGTTTGGGCATGTAACTCGTCATGACTCCCTTTCGAAAACGATCCTCCAGGGAACAGTCGAAGGTAAACGGAGAAGAGGAAGGCAAAGAAAATCCTGGGCTGATAACATCAAAGAATGGGCAGGGCACGGTTTCTCCACACTTGTACGCATTGCTGAGAATAGAGAGCAGTGGAGGACCCTGTCTGCTGATGCTTCCACCATGGCACCCCTACGACCCATGACGGGTTATGGGTTGAGATGAGATGATGAAAAGACCAGGGTGGTCTAAACCGACAGAGTGACAGAATTGTCTTAGCCAACCGTGACATACCTCCCCAAAAACGAAGTTCCAAAGTGCCTTCTTTGAGAACTAAAACTTGGCTCAGAAATTTCGGTCATTGCGTTTCCTCGACAAATTAAGTCTTTACGCTACTCTCCTCTGGCCTACACCGCTTGAAGCGTCTATCTAATTCATGGTTCACACTATCCCACGCAATTTCACCTAGGCGCGAGCTGTCCGGGCCACTATTTTCTGTGACCCCGGGATACCTGGGATCTGGTGGTTTATCTTTGAGCAAAATAGACGTAATCGCCAGTAACCAGTTACCGCTCGTCTTTTCATGTAGAGAAGGGGAGGGGATACTGCTGTCTGACATATTTAGATTTTACCTCAATGTGCACAATAGGCAGACTGTTTCAGCCGTCATCTACCCTGGCTTCCCCAAGTGTTTAGCCACGATACTAGAGAAGCCCAATCCTGTGTCAAATAAGCATTCAATCGGGTCCCATTCACATCCGCTGGCCTGCTGTTAGCGAACAACGTCCCTGACACTAGAGGTTCCAGCGTGTTCCCATTAGTCACACGCATCGGCCGTGAACAGGCCACCCGCTGTGCTGGATGTCTATTATGGCAGGCCAGCGACCAATGGGATGTGACCTTACACGTCTTACACCACTTCTCGCCTTTCCTCGACTTCCGGAGAGGTCACTTGGGGCCTCGTTGCGATGTCTGTTAGGGTGGGGATGCCTAACGTTTTGATGGGTCTAGGGGTGGTGTTCCTTGTGAGACAGCCCTGACTGTTGGTTAGGCGAAGAAGCTAAACTATCTCGAGATGGCATATCGGATGACTTTCTTTTGTGGCCCTGGGTTTCATCAAGAGTATTTTGAAAACGCTCTGCCGGTGCCAGAATGTCCTCTTGACGCTCTGCGCCGTGCTCCGCCAGAAACCTGCGCATGTCTGGTGCCATTCTTGAGTACTTCATAATTATTCTGGCCTTCTGGCATAAGCTTGCTAAGGACTTCGTAAGCTGGTCATTTCAATGACTGCGACACCTTCAGGGCCTACCTAGTAACATCCAAGCCATATGCTATCGCCATCCGTTCAAATTTTTCGAGAAAAACGTCGATTATCTCGTTCGCACTGGGGAAAGAATCTAACGGAAAGTTCAACTCTACCAGGTGTTGCGGCCAAACTACCTGAGAAGTCAGCTGCCGAGAACCGAGGGGACTCTGCATTTGCCGAACTAGCTTCGGAAGTTCGACTCTGCTATTCCAGAAGCTTCATAGCTAGTTCGTGCTGCCTAATTCTCTCTCTTTCTTCCATCTCAGCTCGTCGCATTTCTATCTCAGCTTCAGCTTGTCTCCTCGCTATCTCAGCGTAAGCTTTTCGCCTCGCTATCTCAGCTTCAGCTCGTCGCCTCGCTATCTCAGCTTGCCTTTCCCTCTCTCTTTCCACGGCTTGCATTTCTTTCTCTCTATCAGCGTCTTGTCTGTGGCGTTCTTTCTCTTTTTCTTCCATCATCTCCTTTACCTTCTCTTCAACATAGGGGTGACTCTTCTCCTCGTCCCACCCCATTTCTGTGTGATATTTCCTCAGGGTTAACCTCACTTTACTCCAGTCGGTCATTTTACCTGTATAATATCGGTAAGCAGCCCTAGTAACCAACAATTACCAATTACTCAACTGTTACCTATTACCACAACCCAAAATTTCACCAACCCACCAAACCTATTCTCAGTTCTCTAACCCAATGGGTGCTCGTAACACTCCCACTAACAATCTGTAGCGTCTTATCTGTAAAAAGATTACAAGAGCTTCTGCCTGAAATCACCTTCCCTGAAAATTGAAGAAAATATTAATTTCACTGCTTTACCACCAAACCGTGTACATCAATGGTTGTAAAAAATCAGCTACAATCTGTAAATAAAACTTATACAAGCTGTGGAAATAACCTATGCGGATCAGAATTATAGATCGTTAGTCTATGAGATTTTATAAAAGATCTACTATCATCAGCTCTCTGCAAGAATCAAGATTGAGTCTTGTGCGAGACTCCAGAATTATCAGCGAACAATGTTCACATGTTGTCACGAGTGGAGAAAAATGTGTATGTCAGCGACAGACAAAAGTCTGAGTGAGGAGTGAGGTAATAGATGTGTCCCTGAAATATAGAAGGTGAATGTTGAGTGGAAGTGTAACAGTCAGGAGTACAAAGTTGATAAACAATCTTTCATCCCGCCACTCGGACTTCTGTTAAATGTTAACCCCCACTCCCCCTCTCTTCCACACATATATCAACAAATGAATATATATTGAAAAATGACTCATACACAACAAGTAGAAAGAGAATTCC
>JAMPIV010008603.1:45000-467692 GCA_024509875.1 Oreohelix idahoensis | reverse complement strand
CAATTTTATTACAACACATAATTTTATTTAATATAACTACCTAATTTTACTAAACTACCTTCATAAATACCATAATTAATACATATTATCCCCCTACTTCTTAAAAACCCCCCCCCCCCCCATCTATCTAACTATCTATCTATCTATCTAGCTATCTATCTATCTATCTATCTATCTATCTATCTATCTATCTATCTATCTATCTATCTATCTATCTATCTATCTATCTATCTATCTATCTATCTATCTATCTATCTATCTATCTATCTCCATTAGTTATTGTCCGAAAGAAGGGCAATAACATTAGACTATGCGTCGACTATAGAAAATTAAATGCACAAACGATAGTTGATAGCGAACCACATCCACTTCTCGATGACTTACTGCCACGTCTATCGACAGCAACTATATTACTAAGATAGACTTAACTAAAGGTTATTGGCAGATACCACTAACCGAAAAAGCAAAATACTACACAGCGTTTTCAACTCCGCTAGGTCTATACCAGTGGAACGTGATGCCTTTTGGGCTGGTTAAACGTCCAGCTACCTTTGTTCGCATGATGCGACACATTTTTTCAGGTAGACCAGACATTATTACATATATAGATGACATATGCTTGTTTAGTTCATCTTTTGAGGAACATTTTTTGGGTCTTGGATACGTTTTTGATACCTTGAGAAGGTACAAGTTAACTGCTAAACCTACAAAATTACAGGTAGCATTTCATGAGATCACTTTTTTGGGTCAACAGATTGGAGCTGGATATATCGAACATTACCCATTACAGTTTTTTTTTTAAATTTCAGTTCCTCAAACGAAGAAACAAGTGAGAAGCTTGTTAGGTCTAGTCCAATATTACAGTAGATTCGTACCTAACTTGTCATCCATCACTGCTGTATTGTCCTCATTACTAAAGAAGAACATGCCAGTGAAAGTGACATGGACTGACGAATGTGACAGAATTTTTCGGCAAATAATTTCTATATTTTCAAATCCACCTATTTTGAGATTAATTGATGCTTCTAAAAAGTTCATTCTTCGTACAGATGCGAGTAACTACGGAATTGGCGCATGTTTGCTCCAATACCATGACGACATCCTCCATCCAAACTTGTACGTGTCACGAAAACTGAAACCACCAGAAGTGAAGTACTCTACGGTTGATCGCGAACTCTTAGCCGTCGTGTGGGCGATAACCAAACTAGAAAAATTCCTACTGGGAGCCCCTTTTGTAGTACAAACCGATCAAAGGGCCGTAGCATCACTACAACGAGCAAATCACAAGAGTCCAAAATTGACCAGATTTGCTATACTCCTCCAACCCTTCGAGTTTTCAATCGAGTACATCACAGGATCCGACAACATCTTGGCAGATACATTATCTCGAAATCCTAATGATGTCGATTCCTAATTTACTTTAATTTATTCTTTAAAACTAATCCACATTAAAATGACAAGTGAGTTGAATTTTAAAAAAATGAATGAAACTTAAAAAAATGAAAGAAAGAAAAGAAAACTCACATAATTCTTTGATTATATTCTTAGAATTACATGATTATATTGCATACTATTGTTTAAATTAGTTAGAAAGGTATTAATAACTTAATACTACACTTACTTGATGTTCAACACACATAACTTAGTTAAATTTATACATCATTTTTTTTCTTTCTCTAATTTATTCTTTATTCGTTATTATGTCTTTCTTTAACAGATCCTCTCATTTTTCTTACATTAGATTTTCAACAACTTATTCTTATTCCATACCTAGTATAGTTATTTAGTTTAATTTTAACACTTTAAATTAGTCTGACATGACATTTTATCACGACATATTTTAAGTTAATTAATTATTTAATTAGAGATCGACATTACCATTCTCTTTTAGTTCTTATTACCATTTATATTTATTTATGATATAAATAATGAATATATTACATGACTATTGGTTAGTCGACATGACCACGACATTGGTTCTAGACAGAACGTCGTAGGCCATATGCCGCAATCTCGTTAAATTTTTTTTTTGATATTGTTAACATATTGGTATTTTTTCAGATGGGTTTTTTGTTAAAAAAAATCTATCTAATAGATTTTTTTTTCCCCCCAGTGGACAGGGAATTGTTAAGGTATTTTATTGGCATGGTCTGCTAGAGGTTAACAGCATAAGATTAATAGGTGACTACGTTTAATATAATGTAAATAATTGTTAGTTAGTGTACGCGATACACACGATTGATTATGACGTGTATGCGTTGGTATGTCACGCACCGTGACTAGGTTACCACACCCTTTTCTTAGATGACCGTCAAACGGATAAGACGTGTCCTATAATCCTTCCAGTGGTAGGCATGATATTGCCGCACATATGTTATTGCAGTACGGACATGGGTCAGTCCGATATTCTTATGAAGAGAGGAATGTATCGAGGTTAGTAATTTTAACTAAAGTCAAGGAAGGATGAAATTATGGTCCACATTCGTTTTATATCGCCAGACGTCTAATCTCATTGTCGGCCGTTGGATGTCCCAACCGCGCGTACATATAGTTACGACGTTCTGACTATAGTGTTGCATATTATTGGACCAGGACTATAATGCATGGATAGCATTTATGATGTATGATTCAATTCTAATATATAATGTTTTCATAATCAACCTCCATGGACTGTCTACTGTTTGAAATGTATATTAAAAATTGTGTGGACTCGAGAAGAGACTTATCACGTTCATTGAAGTTACAAATTCAACAATTATGATACTGAGTTCAAACCTTGTGACAGACAGAAAGTATTAACTCACATTCGCGTAACTATTCCAACAATAGCACGATCAAGAATTAATGAATCAAATGACCAGAACTAAGAAGCTTATTGAATCAATGAGAACGGTGGCTTTCCACAACGACCACTGAAATAGAAGACGGGGCCGCAACAACAATAAAAGAAGTGAATCGTATAAAGCCCCGCAACACTCCTACTTCAGATCTAATTTATAATCTATTTCTACACTGAACACAATACAGAACAAACACTGAGTTCAGAGCGGTAGGCCAACTGCTATCTTCATCTGAAACAATTTACACCAGTATTCTCCTCCTAAATGGTTACTACGCCTCTGCAATTCCAGCATTAGTTCTTTCTAGTCAATAAGATAGGTGTCAGTGTACTGTTTGGCAATTCCATGCAGTTTTACTTTTCTCCGACACCTTCTGTTTAGGTTGGAGCACTATATAGGCCTTGCCTCATGTTCGCTACTAAACTACACACATATACAGACATAAATTATCAATTTACATTCAATTTTCATTAAAAAGATATCGAATATATCAAGCTTACCACAATTCATGGAAATAATACACAGATACGTTGACTGGCGATGAATAATGGCACAAATTCCGATCTGCCTCTGTCCCAGACTTTTATTTAGAAAAATATGATCTGGCTCTCAACGCACTGTTTCTTAGTAAGTTTATTTTAAAGTGTGGCACTGACCTGACGCTCCTAATTGACTATATTGGCGGGTCTAACCAATCGGGCCATGTTTACCCAGCTTTTCAAAAAAAGTACCCTTACTACCGTTTCCCTAACAACAAAGAATTAGTATTTATAGTCCGACTAATCGTGTGTAGCCTTACATTTATTTCTATCCAATCAAATAGAATTTTACATGGTGGCCCATTTCCCGTAAAATAGTGGGTTCAAAACATGCCACTGTGCGATTATATTTTGGTGTTGTCTGACACCCTCACTATTTTCTTTTGGCTATAATTTGTTAATTCCTAGACTATTTGCGTAACACTTAATATATTCTTTGTCAGCAAGTCCTAAGGAACCCAAATATATAAGTTTTAAGGGAGCTAGGTGGCTGCGTTCAAAATGTGCATTTTCTTCTACCTCCTGTTCACTTCGATACGATGTGGTGTCTGGGTACTGTCAGGATTTCAAACGTAAACCAGTATAATGTCATGTTTCCCAATAAGCATTTTTCAGGTTTTTAAACCTAACTCTCGTATGGGTAGTGTTTTTTTTTATCACTGTCCATCTGAAAAAAAAGTATTGCTTCTGGCCTTTCGCTTGGGGAGGGTGGCATTAATTGTATATCGCGAGACGCGTTTTAGTGTGGCCTGCGTTCCTGCTTTCAGCCCTCACTCTCTCTTTCTATCCTAAGTCCATCTGTCTTTTCATCACGCCGTGTATAAAATGAAATTAATGGAAGTATTAATTTAGGTCATTAATCAGCTTGCGTATCTCAAGGTTTTCTTAGAAATGCAGTACACGTTTTATTGTAGAAAGCGTGTAGTGATGCAGTAGGCTTTACTATCAACGTGAAACGTTACAATTTGCAGACGAAGTAGAAAACAAGGGGGATTTTTGTACGCCATTGTGACAGCACTGTACTTTTACCATTTCTCTTTCCTTTTATTGAATTTATGTGTTAGGCTTCACATTTACCTTTTAATTTATATATGTGGATTTAGAATGTGTCACGACAGGCTCTAAGTAATCAATATACTCCAACAAGGTCCGGTCTGTTACTATTCTTAACTCTGGCAAGGTCTGGTTGTCTTCTTGGCGCGAGGTGAATTTTCACAGTGTTTTCAACCTATTAAAGTGTCAGGTTATATTGTCTCTTTCATTCCTGGCACGTGTTGTTTACTATTAGACCAGGCCCCTGTAGTGGATTTTGATGGTATTGTATGGTTGATGTTACCTAGTGTGATGTATGAGGTCAGCTGTGAAGGCTCCTGAGAAAAATGTAGATGTGAATTACAGAAGGCCCTTCTTACTACCACTTACGACCTCACACATATCTTTTTTTACTAATGAATGTAGCTACGTTAAAAGTCTAGGGTACTGATATGTAATGTGTTGTGGTAGATTACATACACACACACACACAGATAATCAATAAGTCTAATAATATTAATAAAATTTATAACACACTGAACTAACTCAGGCTGTTTTAGTTTTAAAATTTAAATCTTTTGATAAATTTATTTGTTCTGAACCAAATGTTTAGTTGGTCAGAACATAAGAAATATTATGGAGTTATAAATGGAATGCATAATTGTATGACATAATAAAATGGAAAATGTGTACCTAATTATTTCAAATGACTGGTTAATAATAATTATATTAAGATAGTCCCAGGAGAACTTATTACTAGATATGCTGTTGGGGTGGTGTCATCACTCCCACTCTGTGACTACCAAAACATTGTCCATTTACTGATGGGAGGAATACAAGTTTTATTTCCCAAAAATGGTATGTTCTAGTTGATGGTAATATAGTTGGTGAGTTAGTTAGTAAATTAGTTGGTGAATGTCCAGCAGGCCAGACGCTCACGTATCTTGACTGCGTAGTTCTGGTGCTGGAATCTGGTGGCCCACTCCTCTCCGAATCTGGAGTACAACGTTAGACTTCACTGACACCAATCTTAGTCTGCACAGGCACACTCTTGTGTAGTCTTATAACAGCATTTGACACCACTTCGGTGCCAAATAGAAACTCACAATTCTGAAACAAAAGTATTGGGTCATGTGTCAGAACTCTACCTCCTGAGCCACTTCTGCACACAACACGACACCACAACACCACACAGAATGGGTCAGATCTCTCTGACCACACAGCACATCTTACCTAGTTGTTTTCACATAGTACTAGTTCCCCAAGACTACATTGCATCTGAGATATGTTCAATAGCTTCCTGCTATTGAATAAGATAGGTGATATGTTCCACTGATCTCAACACTAGATCCTTTTTCATAGTTTTATTTAGGCGTTCCTATATATTTTCTTTGTATGTATGTCTCTAGACCCTGAACTTGGGCTGGGGACCTAGAGCGAACACTTACTTGTCGTAATCATTTTTATGATATGGCAGTATCAATCACTCGAATTATTAAAATATACAAAATAAATACTGTTCATTCTTACCAGAATTCAGAATTGAGAACACAGTTAAATTTGCTAGCAAAACTCAGCTGAGCTGCTGGCTGTATGATGGCGTCCCACTATATTTTTGTATTCTTCTGGAATCAACACCACTATTAATTTAAACTGCGTCTCTGAACAGACTTATGTCAAATGGCAAAATTTCACATCTCTGTCCCGCTACTATAAAATGCGTTGACCAATCGCCGACTTCCCCCCTAACTTTCAAATCTACAACCAAAAGTCACTTCAGTCAAATCTCAGTCAAGTATGTATTACGGTCTGTTAGTCCGTCTGTCTCTACTTGTTTTTTCATAAAAACACGCTTGGTTCTACATGCATTTCCTACACGAATCTGCCTCCTAAGTTATTTTTAGCTACAATTCTCCACCATTTCCCCTCTCTTTAATTACAGCTCGATTTTTACGTTTGCATGCTCAAGGCCAAAATTTTTGAAACTTTAGTGACATTGTTTAACAGTGCAGTCGCTCGTCTGATATGAACAATACAGTCTTTTGTCAATATCTTCCTTATTATCTATCCGTCTGTATAAATGAAAGCATATTATTTCTCTGCTCAAGATGGGCTATCAAACTAGCTAGGTTTTATTTTCATAACTCTATTATTAAGAAAAAACATATTTTTTTTCTCAAGTTTAGTTTTTGAAATTTGTTCGAGAACCTTCTCTCATGTGTTTTGCCGCGGCATTCAAATAAAGACCAAGTATCGAAAAACGTCCAAGAAATGACTGTCTCGAATAAGAGCTAAGGTCCTTTTCTTGTCCATTTCCTTACTTATGTCAACTAGTGACGTGAATTTTTTTCCTTTCACCCCCAATTGCGTCTTTTTGCCGTTCGAACTTCAAACACGTGTTCAGTCATATCTTTCCTTTTTTGATCTCCGTTTCATTCCCCCCCCCCCCGTCTACAAAGGGTAAACGTTCCGTCTGCACGTCTAACTAGATAATTTGAATGGTGGCAGGAAAGGCGGGCATGGGCGAGCATGTCTCCTAGTATCTTACGCATTATTTTTATCCCTACATTTTATCGTTAATTTTGGAGATATTTTAACGTTGTATCATGGTAAATTCATCACACATCTCCCCACCTGAGAACATGCACTACGGCAAGTTCCAAAACCAGTGATACACATAGATAAAATTACTCCGCACGCCTACCACTACTCTAATCTTGATCACAGGGGTGCCGACTGAGGAAATCTGCACCGACATTCAATGACCCTGGGATGTATTCGATAATAAACTGATAAGGTTGCAGTAATAAAGACCACCTCAACAATCTTGCGTTTTCATGCTTAGCCTGAGATAAGAATACCAGGGGCTGATGATCCGTCTGGACCACAAAAGTCCTACCATACAGATAGATTTGGAACTTCTTTATTGCCCAGATTAACGCTAAACATTCCTTTTCGCTTGTAGAATATCCTTGTTCCGCTTTATTCAATTTGCGGCTTGCATAAGCGACTGGGTTCAGTTCCCCATCGGGTGAAGATGACCTCTGCAACAAGGCCGCCCCGAGGCCTACATTACTTGCATCTGTTCTCACCACAAAGTCCTGTGTCAAATCAGGCAATTTGAGAATAGGCTTGCTAGTGAGTTTTTCCTTTAATTCTTGGAAAGCTAATTCACATTGCGCAGTCCAAATAATTTTATCTGGAAGTCCCTTGCGAGTCAGATCAGTCAGAGGAGCACAAATAGAGTTAAAATTTTTGATATATTTTTGATAAAATCCGCATAACGACACGAATGATCGCACGTCCTTTTTTGTTTGTGGTCTAGGTGCTCTCTGCAGTTTTTCCAAGTTCTTGGGATCAGGGGTCATGTTACCCTGATATACAGTGTGTCCCAAGAATTCCAACTCTTTGCATCCAATACAACATTTTGTTGGCCTAGCAGTTAAGTTCGCCTCCCTAAGCCTATCAAATAACATTTTTAGAGCGTCAATGTGTTCTTCAAATGTCTCTGTGGCGACGAGAATATCATCCATGAAATTCGTGATACATGGGTTATTCAGGGGATCCAACAATTTGCGCATCATCCTTGAAAATACACTCGGAGCATTTTTCAGTCCGAATGGTAGCATGTTGAATTCATAATGTCCTTCCGATGTGCTAAACGCTAAATAAGGTCTCACTTCAGGCTTCACTGGAATCTGGTAATAGCCTTTACTAAGATCCACCTTTGAAAAGTATTTTGCCTTGTTTAATCTGGCAAATAACTGTTTTGTGTCTGGTAATGGATCCACTTGTCCTTCTGTGACAGCATTCAGTTTCCTGTAATCTATGCACAGTCTGTGTTCCCCAGACGGTTTCCTCAACAAAACTACACTGGAGCTAAAAGATGATTCACTGTGTGAAATAATCCCCTCCTTCAACAAATAATCTATTTCTTCCTTCAATGCCTTCTCCTTCGCGAACGGAATAGAATAGGCTCTCATACAGATTGGGTTTGAGTCTACCAGTTTCATGTCATACTGTAGCAAATTTGTATGTCCTGGTTTATCTGTTAATACATCTGTATGTTCCTCCAGAACCTGTTGAACTCTCTCCCTCTGATTTTTAGTCAGGTGCTTACTGACTTTTACCTGTGCCGCAGTTTCACAAGGATGTAATGGGTATTCATGCGAGGTGAGTGGTTCCTTTTGCATTTGAGTTGCGATAGCCAAGGTCAGTAAGGGGGTGCTTTCCTGGAGTGGTCTGTCCAGATACTTCTTTAAAAGGTTTACATGATAAACTTTCTCCTTCCCCTTTTTGTCAATTTTATAGTTTGTTCTAGACACCTTCTCTAGAACCGTATATGGACCTTGCCATCCAATTTGTAATTTATTCTGGCTGCCGGGTAGTAGAAGAAGCACCTTCTCTCCCACAGCTAGTTCTCTGTCCTTTGCCTTCCTATTAAAATATGCTGCATGTTTCTTCCTGGCTTGTCTCAAATTATCATTTGCCAGTTTCCATCCAGCTTTCAGACGAGTGGTCAGTTCGTTCACGTATTGATAAGATGAGGTAACAGTCTCTTCTGCCTTCTCATCTGTCCAGGTCCTTAATAAAGCTACATCTGGACCTTTAAATTTTCATACTTATTTTTCATGGAACCCGTCGGGTCCCTTCCATTAGAAGCTTTATAATGAGGACTTTTCTTCCTAGAATCATCACTCACAAATCGACCACTACCAATTTTTTTCTTGGGTTTGTCTCCCCACTTTAGATTGCTTGTGAGAGATCTTCGCTCTCTTTTAGTTTCATCCAGTTTATATAACTCTGACCGAGGGATTGTCAGTTTATTCTGGGGTAAATTTCTTCTTTGTACTCGTCGCATAGTGGCCATGTTAATCCATTCAAGTGAAGACTGGGTGTGAAAAGGGGGCTCCCATTGCACTTTGTCTACCTGAGTATAATTATTTTTCCTTCCAGGCCTAAGTTTGCCCCGTGGCGTTTCTAGGTCCTGCACATATTTTCCCTTTGTGGGTGTTCCCTCATGAAATACGCCACATGCTTCTACAAAGTTTTCAATATCGACATTTACGTCGGGCCAATAGTATTTTCGAGCAACTTTTTGGCAGATGGTACCGACTTTCTCATGGTCACCATCTTTTCCAACATGTAAGCTCCTTATTAAATTTGCCCTATATACCTTGGGAAGAACCAACTGTCCGTGACCAGTGGATCTAGTTCCTGTCTTCCTATATAGCAATCTGTCCTTCATGAAATATTCCCCCTTGCTCGGAGGTGTGTGGCATTTGGGCAATTTTTTATAACAGGGCTTGAGTGTCCTATCCTCAGCCTGCGCCTTCCTCATCTCCTCTGGATGAGCATTTATAGGTTCACCTTCTTCCTCCTTCTTCTGTGACCTGGTCTGCACTGTCGCCATGATCACAGGTCTCTCGGGATTCCCCAAGAAGACGTATCTACACCCCAATATCAGAGGGTAGATTGGTTCATCTATCACTGCTGCTCTGATTTCTCCTTCCACATACGGAGTTTTCACCGTTATCCTTGCGATGGGAAGTGTCATGAGTGGTATGTCCTTAGTCGCCCCTTGTATTTCCACTGTTTCTGTGGTATACTGACTTGGGTCCACTAGGCTAGACTTCACAACTGAATCATAATCCAAACCTGTATCATAAAGGCACCTTATGGTGACCCCATTACAAATAACATCCTCACAAACTGGGGGGTGATAAGGTTCCTGCTGTCCATTAGGATTAACCTTTAATCTTTGAGTCCCCGACTTCATTGCAGCAATGTTTGAAGGTTTCCTTCTACAAAATTCGGTGTTATGGTTATCTTTCTTGCACCATTTGCACCATCTTTTTCCTTGGTTAAACGGTTTTCTTTCATTGTATTTTTGGTCATTGAACTGTGAGTTTCTGTCTCGATAGTCATTTCTTGGCCGTTCAAAGTTTGTCCTGCCTTTATTACCCTGTTCTCTATTTTCAAATTTATTAAATGGCTGTGGAGCTTTAAAAGTTTCTATGTGCTTCTTTTTAGTGCCACTTACCTCTGCCTGGGCTGCCTGATACCTCTCAGCGACATTTAAAACCTCCCCCAACTTCTCTGCACCTTGTTCCATGAGAAATTTTCTCAAGTCTGGAGCCATGGACTCTCTCAATTGCTCTATCATGATCATCTCTTTAAGATCTTGGGTCTTCCCCAGAGCAGTCCATTTCTCCAAATAGGTTTCCAGTCTGGCAGAGAATTGGTGGTATGTCTCCCCAGACAACAGTTTGGCATTTCTAAATTTCTTACGATAAAATTCACCATTTTTTTCGTACCTCAATAACAAAGCCTGCTTTAGCATGTCATAATTGTCTTGGTCTTCTCTGTTCATTTTTGCGAAAACTTCATAAGAAGTACCTCTCAGTCCCTGTGATAACTTTAAACTCCACCTCTCTCTCTCTAACCCATATGTAGTAGCTAATAATTCAAAACGACTGAGGTACCCCTCGATGTCATCGTCTTTTTCAACAAAATGGTCTAAATGAAACCCCATAGCTGATGTTGAGGCTCCCTGACTAGGCGTAGCATCTGAGGCAAAAGGGCTGGCACCATTTTCAGGAGCCTGGCCTTGTAACTCCAGCTCCCTTAGTCGTAATTCGTGCTCCCTTTGCAACCTTCTATCTTCTGCCTCCCTTTCGGTCTTTTTATCTTCTGCTTCTGCCTCCCTTTCGGCAGTCAATCTTTTATCTTCTGCTTTCCTTTGCTGTCGTTTTTCTTCTGCCTCAATCTGCAGCCTCTTAAGTTCTCTATCAGCCTCAATTTGTAACCTCTTCTCTTCAGCTAACCTCCTATCTTCCCTTTCAATATACTTGTCACATTCAGCAGTTACATACTGAATTAAAACCTGACCATCCATTCCCATTTCCTTCGCCGTTAGCACAGCAGCTGATCTGAACTTTGCCAGCTCAGCCATCACACAAAATAACAATGATCAAGGTAAAAATCTAACTAATCAATAACTAAAGTAATTCTAATTAACTATTGAGTAAGGTAATTCTAATTAACCAATTAATTAATTAATTACCACTGGCTGTGAAGATTCACCAACTTTTATTTTCACTTTCAATTTTAAGGGACCCTTTTAATTTTTACAATTTGTCCCCCTGATTTTATTCTCCCACCAGGAGATCCTAATATTACTGATAAGCTAATTATCCCTGGACAAGACCCCAATATATGTAGTGGATTTTGATGGTATTGTATGGTTGATGTTACCTAGTGTGATGTATGAGGTCAGCTGTGAAGGCTCCTGAGATAAATGTAGATGTGAATTACAGAAGGCCCTTCTTACTACCACTTACGACCTCACACATATCTTTTTTTTTACTAATGAATGTAGCTACGTTAAAAGTCTAGGGTACTGATATGTAATGTGTTGTGGTAGATTACATACACACACACACACACACACACACACACAGATAATCAATAAGTCTAATAATATTAATAAAATTTATAACACACTGAACTAACTCAGGCTGTTTTAGTTTTAAAATTTAAATCTTTTGATAAATTTATTTGTTCTGAACCAAATGTTTAGTTGGTCAGAACATAAGAAATATTATGGAGTTATAAATGGAATGCATAATTGTATGACATAATAAAATGGAATGTGTATATCTAATTATTTCAAATGACTGGTTAATATTAATTATATTAAGATAGTCCCAGGAGAACTTATTACTAGATATGCTGTTGGGGTGGTGTCATCACTCCCACTCTGTGACTACCAAAACATTGTCCATTTACTGATGGGAGGAATACAAGTTTTATTTCCCAAAATGGTATGTTCTAGTTGATGGTAATATAGTTGGTGAGTTAGTTAGTAAATTAGTTGGTGAATGTCCAGCAGGCCAGACGCTCACGTATCTTGACTGCGTAGTTCTGGTGCTGGAATCTGGTGGCCCACTCCTCTCCGAATCTGGAGTACAACGTTAGACTTCACTGACACCAATCTTAGTCTGCACAGGCACACTCTTGTGTAGTCTTATACCAGCATTTGACACCGCTTCGGTGCCAAATAGAAACTCACAATTCTGAAACAAAAGTATTGGGTCATGTTGTCGGAACTCTACCTCCTGAGCCACTTCTGCACACAACACGACACCACAACACCACACAGAATGGGTCAGATCTCTCTGACAACACAGCACATCTTACCTAGTTGTTTTCACATAGTACTAGTTCCCCAAGACTACATTGCATCTGAGATATGTTCGATAGCTTCCTGCTATTGAATAAGATAGGTGATATGTGCCACTGATCTCAACACTAGATCCTTTTTCATAGTTTTATTTAGGCGTTCCTATATATTTTCTTTGTATGTATATCTCTAGACCCTGAACTTGGGCTGGGGATCTAGAGCGAACACTTACTTGTCGTAATCATTTTTATGTTATGGCAGTATCAATCAGTCGAATTATTAAAATATAAAAATTAAATACTGTTCATTCTTACCAGAATTCAGAATTGAGAACACAGTTAAATTTTCTAGCAAAACTCAGCTGAGCTGCTGGCTGTATGATGGCGTCCCACTATATTTTTGTATTCTTCTGGAATCAACACCACTATTAATTTAAACTGCGTCTCTGAACAGACTTATGTCAAATGGCAAAATTTCACATCTCTGTCCCGCTACTATAAAATGCGTTGACCAATCGCCGACTTCCCCCCTAACTTTCAAATCAACAACCAAAAGTCACTTCAGTCAAATCTCAGTCAAGTATGTATTACGGTCTGTTAGTCCGTCTGTCTCTACTTGTTTTTTCATAAAAACACGCTTGGTTCTACATGCATTTCCTACACGAATCTGCCTCCTAAGTTATTTTTAGCTACAATTCTCCACCATTTCCCCTCTCTTTAATTACAGCTCGATTTTTACGTTTGCATGCTCAAGGCCAAAATTTTTGAAACTTTAGTGACATTGTTTAACAGTGCAGTCGCTCGTCTGATATGAACAATACAGTCTTTTGTCAATATCTTCCTTATTATCTATTCGTCTGTATAAATGAAAGCATATTATTTCTCTGCACAAGATGGGCTATCAAACTAGCTAGGTTTTATTTTCATAACTCTATTATTAAGAAAAAACATATTTTTTCTCAAGTTTAGTTTTTTGAAATTTGTTCGAGAACCTTCTCTCATGTGTTTTGCCGCGGCATTCAAATAAAGACCAAGTATCGAAAAACGTCCTGAAATGACTGTCTCGAATAAGAGCTAAGGTCCTTTTCTTGTCCATTTCCTTACTTATGTCAACTAGTGACGTGAATTTTTTTCCTTTCACCCCCAATTGCGTCCTTTTTGCCGTTCGAACTTCAAACACGTGTTCAGTCATATCTTTCCTTTTTTGATCTCCGTTTCATTCCCCCCTCCCTCGTCTACAAAGGGTAAACGTTCCGTCTGCACGTCTAACTAGATAATTTGAATGGTGGCAGGAAGGGCGGGCATGGGCGAGCATGTCTCCTAGTATCTTACGCATTATTTTTATCCCTACATTTTATCGTTAATTTTGGAGATATTTTAACGTTGTATCATGGTAAATTCATCACAGCCCCAATCAGAAATGTGATTATTCCTACATCTCAAATGCCGGCCAATAGTTTCAAAACTTGTGTGTTTTGGTGGGGTAATTCAAAGTCTTTCCACTAGGAAAATTCTGTGCATTAATGCAAAGGTCATGTCTTCCGAATATGGAAGTGAGATTTCCGTTCTATTCTTGTCAGTGATTACAAACAACTTCTTACTTTTATCTCAAGTAATATGTAGGTAATAATTCCGGCGGATGCTATTACCTCATTCCTACTGTCAAGTTCGTGTCTGTATGTCAGTCCGAAGACTGGTAATTTATCGCCCAGCACGCCTTAGGTAAACCCAACGCTCGGTTGCTGACCGGCCCATCTGGGTTTTTACCTGTGCCTAATCTTAACAATGCCGAGAAGCTTAAAGCAAACAATGACGAATTATCACTGAAGGTAGTGTAAAATTATTAAGAAAATAGCTAATATCTAGTTGATAGCGGACATGGAATTGGCACATAATCAGTACTCACAATAAATGTAACTGACTACAGCCGGAGAGGAGACGAGATCGACCCAAAATTTATGTGACACCACCCGAAAATATTTATAGAATGTGTGATTCCTATACACACACATTTGGATTCAGCCGGTGCTACGGAGTTCGTGCTTGTGCTGAGATCTTCCTTGTGCAATCAAAAAGAGGAGATCGGAGCACTGATGGAGTTGTCCGTGCTCAATGAAGATATTCCTTCAAACCAAACCAAACCAAAAACTAATAAAGATTTTCCTTAAAAACCAACCAACCAACCAAGAATATAATAAATTGTAGAAACTTTCATAGCTATGCGTTTGCGGAGAATAGAATGATTGATGTGGTATGACAAGATCTCCAACGTGGAACTTACTTATTTAGTCGTTCCCCTTCTGCCGTGATGTGTAGAGGTTTGGAAGAGAGAGCGCCAGACTATCCTATCGGCTGTCTTCCTCCTAGCCTGGTTCCATTCTAGTACTCGGTCCTTCTAAGATTGTCTAATGTTGTCCTCCCAGCGGACTTTGGGTCGTCCTGGGGGTCTGGATCCCTGGCTCTTTGTTTCCCATGCTTGTCGTGGTAGCTGATCTTCTCCCATTCTGCAGACATGGCCAAACCATCTTAGTTGGGACTGTTCTACTTGGGTCTGCAGGGGGTGGGATTTTAGGCATTGACGTATCGTCTAGTTGAGGACCATGTCTCTTCTTGTTACTTCAACCACCTTCCTCAGATACCTCATTTCTGAGGTTTGGATCTGGCTTTTGTGGGTTGTAGTCATTGCCCATGACTCGCATCCATATGTCAAGACTGGGACATAAGTGGAGCGGTATAAAGCCATCTTCGTTTTCTTATCAACCTCTCTCTTGCTGAGGAATCCTCGATTTATGGCCTGAAAAAGTCTCCCAGCTGCTGCTTTTCGAGTGGCCAACTCTTCTTTGATGCCTCCCTTTCGGTCTACAATAGCTCCGAGGTATTGAAAGTGGTCGACCTGCTCCAGGACCTGTTCTCCCAACTTAATCTGATGTCGTCTTTTGTCTCTTGATATCACCATGGATTTTGTTTTACAGCAGCTTATGAACATTCCTCTCTTCTCCAGCTCTTCCTTCCAGACTTGCAGGTTGGATTAGAGATGTGCCTCTGATTTAGCAATAAGGGCAACATTATCAGCAAATGCCAGCTCTGAAATATAGTCCAACGTGGAACTGATGACAAGAACTAGACAAGAGTCAGTGGAACATGAGATTAAAAGAAGACGCTAGAGATGGATAGGACACCCACTGAGAAAACCTGTTGACAGAATTTCGAGGCAGTCCTTGTTCTGTGATCCCTACGGTAAGAGATGTAGAGGAAGACCAAAGAACCCATGGAGAAGAGTACTGGATACAGACGTGAAGAGGAAGTAGACGACACGCAACAACTTTGGGTTGATGGCACGGGACAGGAAGGCTTATGCTCTTTGAGTATTTGAATGGACAGGAATGATGTAGTTGCCGAACATTTCTTAATTTTCCATTTCCATAATTCTATTTGTCGAAATTTAAAAAAAAAATAATAATAAATTATCTTACATGTTATTTCACACTGAAGTGACGAAACTACGGTAATCTCCCGTAGCCAAGTGTAGAGACAATTATTTAAAAAAAAAAAAAAAAAGTTTTTTTTTTACTTACAAACTGATGTACGGAAGTCGGTCCGTCAAATTAGCAGCCTATTCGGTGTCCGTCAGTCAGTCCGCCAGTCATCATAAGGAGTACATCAGTCAGTCAATACATGTATCAGTCGGTTAGTAAATTAGACATTTAATATTTCGTCAGTCTGAGTCAGTCCGTCAGTGGGGGAGGGTCTTATAAGCAATTAATTATGTAATTATTACAAATAAAAGTCAGTTAAACAAGAAACCAAAAGCGTCATACTTTAACACATCGCTCCCTACCCCTTTTGAAAAATTAAAAATTTACGTATTTGCGATAATTGTCTCTGAGTTTTGCACATCAAATAGTGTAAGAGTTCCTAATTACAATCAATACTTGCATCATACCATACATGTCCAAGAAACACTGCCAAATCACGAAACACTGCTTAAGGGAAATAACTCCAAGTGAATATTCTGTGCGAAACGATTGGCAACGTTCTTTTGGAGATTACCGAATCTACCTTTCCAATCTTTGCTAGGGTCATTCTTCTTGAACTGGATACAAAGGTCTGGTTGCTAATACCTTGTGGGAATAAAACAACAGAAATATATAATAACAAGGCTGTACTTTGACTAGTTTGCCCCGTGTCGTCACCGGGGGTCTCTTGTGAGACAACGAGAGAATATCACTACTGCTTCCCCAGGCATGTCGTAGAAGGCGACTAACATGAGACTGTGCATGGGCCTGGCAACCTCATCAGTAAAACAAATTGCTATGGAAACCGATGCTGCAAGAGCATATGAATACTTGGTGTTGGCTTTCTGTGAAGGGAGCCAGCTCCAGTGGTCGCTCCGTGCTCCATGGGGTGCGAAGAGGAAACATGATGACTTTGATGACTAGTTTCAAATAAAATCACGTTAAGTAAAGCCACGTCGTGAAATCTGAGGCCATCAATCACAAAAGAAACATCAAAAGATGCAAGACGACAGATAACCATGTAGAGAAAGTGCATTGTGACGGTATTGTCTCCCCTGCTTCGCAGAAGTGGCCTAACAATGGCTAAACAATGAGAGTATTCAAAGGTATCAACCTTGGCTCAAGATTACTCTTGGCAGAGATAACAATAGAAGAATGATGCAGCTACTTTAGGGAGCCTTACAGGAATTAAAAAAAAAAAAAAAAATCAAGCATAACAACTGAGGTCATCAAAGGTGTCATGAACTTTAGTATTCTTTGGCCCCTTCTATGAGGTAATATGTTTTCGCTCTTATTTCTGAGCCCCAAGCTGAAGATGATTCAGCAGTTGTTAATTTCATAGCTCGCTATGTTTATGTATTTAAAACAGTATGATTCATTCGAGCGCAGACACAGAATTCACTCAAAGAGTGATTAATCAAACTATAGCTTGAAAGTTGTAGATAAACAGGTTTAATACTCACTTATAGTTTAACAATATAAAATAAATAAAGTTGTTTATAAAACAGAAGCGATGACATTTATCATCATAGGATGATTTAAACTGTGGTAGGACTTATGACAAATGCGGAAATGTCCATTGGTTGCGCGGTTGTGCTACTTAGCTTCCAGTGTGGTCGGTTGGCGTCTGCTTCAGCTGTTTCTGATTCCTACAGTTGCCTTGGACTGTATTTTAGTTCCAATAGTCACATATTGTGAAAGCAGCACGTCTCTTGCACAAGGTCGAGATAACAGCTTAGGTTGTCAAGTCAAACGTCTTCAAGACCCTTCTGATGAGGTATCTAGCGTTGACAGTTGGCAACTTGTACCATAAACTGAAAGGAGACAAATATGTCTCTGCTAACTATTGAGTCTTCTGACATAGTTATCAGACGACCACCGCTTCAATCCACTCCTTCACCTTTCTCAAACATTTTACCCTCCCTGAACGGAAGGAGACAATTGAAATATATATATATATATATATATATATATATATATATATATATATATATATATATATATATATATATATATATATATATATATATATATATATATATATATATATATATATACACATTCACCCATGACATCATCATCCACTCCCTGCTCTTTTTGGAGCATGGAGCCCCCTCTGCTGTTGGTTTCTTACGAGGAAACCAGCACGAAGCAGTCACCAGCTCTTATAGTGGTGGCTCATGTGTGAAGTTATTTGCAGTGACGAGGTAACCAGCCTCATATGCCACTGTACATTCAGAAGAAAATTATACATGCAAAATGCAAATGATATAATGTACATATTACAATTTACCCCGAGTTATTTTTCGGGCGAGCACAGACGTTTTGCACAGGAAACGTCCGAATATTGTCGGGCAACTGATTTAAGATGCCGTCTTTTTCAGCTGAGTTAAAGGTCTAACTATGAGCACTTGAAGTTGGATCCTAGAACTCGAGGTGCAAAGTGATGTCTCTGGGGTTACTCTCTTCTAATCTTAGCATTCACTTCCAGTCACATGGCCTGTCCTATATTTGAGTGCTAAAATTCCGTGTTCCTGGCTGTCAATGATTTCTTCTTGGCGAAATTAGAAGTATGTGAAGCTTTCTCTCAGTGCTATAGAATAAAAGCGGCGAAATTCTTGCCTGCACACTCACGTTGCTACTTGGAGAAGCAGTCTATCTTAGCATCTGAAGCGCCAAACCAATTGCGAATAAGTGTCTGATTTTGTTAAGGGTCCCTGTCACGGGACGTCATCCCCTTGCTCTGCATTGATGATCCAGTAGTGGCCTAACTTCAGAGTATCTACTGAGGGTCTTCAAAGGTATCTACCTTTAGTTCAAGATTACTCTTGGCAGAGAGCATGAATGCCAGACCATGTCAATGTACTTTTGTTTGTTAACCCTCTGTGATGAGGTACTGTATTTTTTATTTTCAACTCGCCCCAGTTTTCTTTTCCATGTAATTTATTTTGTTCTTTAATTATTATTCGGCGTTCGAGTTCATAGTTAGTAATTCTGGATTATTTTTTCTTGGACGCTAGGATAAATCCGACCACCCGCACCTACCCTGTTTAATTGTGCGGATGGGGGTAGGGGGAAGGGAAAGGGGGGGGGCACGACCCAGATTCATGTGGAACCAATACAATTTATTCTGGTAGCTAGAAGGTCAGAGGGTTGCCAGATATTACTTATTATTTCAGCGCGTGAGCAAAATAAATTTGCAATTGGCATGGTAAACAATGAGTCATAGGTAAGCTTATGATATGATTGGCAGGGTCCGATTTAATTTATGGGCAGGTATGATAGTTGGAGAGTTGGAAACAGAGGTGAAAATGATGAGGAGAACATGGAAAGAACTTGAGATGATGGCACGTGACAGGAGGACTTGGCATGTGTTTGTTGAAGGCCTATGCTCCTTTGGGAGTGGAGGGTTATGAATGAATGAATGATAGTAGGTCAAAGGTTGGTTAGAAACGGTTCCTGATAGCTAGTATCAGACGCGATGACTCATCGCGTCTGTTATTGCATCAGAATATTTATACTATATATTGAGCGTCAAAAAATCTTTTAGCGCTCATTAGTCCCAAGAAATTCTGCCGATCAATTGCTGATTTATACGAAACTATAGAGTGTAGTGTAAGTTGTGTCTATAATTTTTCTATGAATAAGGTAGCAGTATCTATGATTTGTGTAGCGGCTTTTGAGATAGTTTAACTGTGTAAATACTAAGCTCGGTGTAATGTAATTATGAGGTTCGTATAACTACATTTGATTATTGATAATTTGTAGTGTATATACACGGGTATGGTTGTGTATTAATTTGTTGTGTTAATTGGTCTTGTAGTCAGGAGACAGGGGGTGAAGAGGATTTAATATTTCGTAGAAGGTGTAGTAAAAGTGTGTTTAATAATTGTGTTAAATTGATAACCTTCCCGGGTCAATCTTTAATAAGAAGTTAAGGCTGGGAAATTATCCTGTACCGGGGGATTTTCGCTTCAACGAAGCTAATGTTGTGACGCCTAAAGGCGAGACCCGCACACAATAGATTTAGGTCAGCCGCGTCTGGGGTTTACATAACTGACAGCGGGTTAAATTGGTGCGGGAGAGAGATAGGAGGGGACTGTAAATTAGTTTGACCCTTGGGCAGAAATATTTGTTTATTTCTTGTGCGTAGTTTGTGTGTAGGTGAAATTTATTAATTTACGGAACACCAGGGTGTGGATGAAGTTTGGGGTGGTAATGTGTTATTGTCTTAGGAATTTTGTATTGTTGTATAGATGTGGTTATTTTTTTGTTTCTACAGCAGTCACGGCTTGGAGGAGGAGGGTATAGAGAGACCTCAGTCTGTCACGGACTTTGCCTTCTAGAGAGAAGGAGGCACGAGACATCGGCATAATTGCAGAAACCTGGATTCGCGCGTGTACCGGTGCCCAGTACGTCTGCAACACTGAAAGAAAGAAGTTCTCTTGCAGTGAGGGCACCTACCTCAGTGGGAACGGGTTCTTTAAATCAGAAGCTCTTAGCTCGTTAAGGCACACCTAACAGGCCCGTTGCCTGGTGCTTATAATACTGCCATAATAAAGCAGTAAGGCCTAAACCCGAAGAGGGATAACTCGGCATCTGAAGAATTGTCATCAGCAGTGAAACCAACTACAGCCTTAGGCAACAACATATCGCTGTAGTTAACAAGGCCCTCTTTATCAGTATTCAGGAAAAGAGAGAGGGAAAACATACCTATCCCAATGCTTACGAGAGGAGGGGCGGGACGGAGAAGCAACTAATCAGATCCTCAGACGAAGACGGTAGCGTCAGAGAGGCACTGAACCGAGACAGAGGCGAAAGGAAGGAGTTTAGATAGGAACAGTAGATTCAGATAGAAATACTTAGAGGACAGCCTCTGAGTTAGCGCTGAAGAATCAATTAACATAGGATTTTCGTGTGGTGTTAGTTAGTTGTGCAGGATCGCTACGAGCGCTTTGAAACAGTAGTTAATTGGTTAGACACCTTCAGTGAGATAGAGTGTTAGTTAGTAGCCATAGTGTAGTCAGCAGTGGTGGCTCGTACTTAGAGACCCCCACCAAGTATAGTTCTTTAATCATTAGTTGGTTTGTTTTCATGCAGGTTTGAAAGCCAGTGTGTAATTTTTTTATTGTGTCTTTCATTAGAATTGTTCTTTTTCAGGTTGTGCGAACTCGCACTTTATGGCGTTTACTGTGGTATTGATTTGTTGTTTAATAAACTATAAAATGTATACTGGATCAGTTTATCTTTAACTATACTGTACTTATATGCTTGTCTGTACAGTTGTGTCTGTGGATTTTAGTGAAACCTTATCTCCTTTCTGGTAATCAGAGGTGGTGAGACAGTTGCCATTACATAAGTCACAAGTGGCGAGGGAGAGTCAATCTCGGTTCTTACCCTCGAAACTATAAGTCTCATCCTTCCACATTCACTGTATTCACATCTAAATCTATCTTCTCAGACTTTCTCATAACTAGTGTCTTGTCTCTGTACTCAGACAGACTCTAACTTAGAGCCACTTCGTGACACCCTCCAACAGCTTGCAACATACTTACCACTGTCTCTTCCTTCTTGATCTCATCATATCGTACAATATTAGCCTCTTCAATAATCTTGAAATCTGGTGGAATATTCACAGGTGTTGATGGCTTGCAATAATTTCTAACCTGCTGACATGGAGGTAGAGCAACAGACCGTTTTCCAAGTTTATTATGAACTTCTGTTGACAGCTTTGGCGTACTGGGAATTACGCTCGGAGCTTCCTGAAATAAGACCATTACAGTATCATAGATTCCCCGCAGACTTGCAAGACTTGCCTCTTCATGGTCAAAATTATCCTAAGCACCTACAATGAAGTTGCTTCTGATAAAATGACTTTGAAGAGCAGGGTTCACCGAACATGCCTTCATTGTGTATTGTGCAAGGTTGCGACGGTTAGATTTTCATAAATCTGTTTTATTACTGCTAAAACAGTCTTATCTTATATGATATTTTATAAGGAATCCAAAAAACATGTCAGATTTGGTATAGGTATACTGACAAGAACAGAAAATTACGAAATTCACTACTAGCCACTGGACGTATATGCCAAAAACAAAATGGCGTCATATAAAACTTATGCCAGGGTGTCAGATGTCTACCCAAGATTTTACCATTCCTTTAGGCATGCCCTAACAGGATCTGAAGAGAAAATTCGTCCACCTCAAAATTCCTACGGGTCTTATGGTTAGGGTCTGTATTACATGTTTGCATTCTCACACGGGAATGGGCGATCTAGACGAAGCACACCTTTGCCATCTTTGCGGAAGACAAACGTGTGAGACGCAAAATATGTAATCGGAGACGACCCTCGGTAATGGCCATCGTGGTACTTGTGGTAAAGTGGGATGATATAAATATTTATAGGGGACTTAGTGTACTGACTGAGATCAGCTGTGAAGGTATCTGTATCTAATAAGTGTGGTGTGTTACAGATGACCTTACTTTGCTACCACATTTAGACCTCAGTCAGACTTATTCTGGAATATTGTGATGACTACGTTGAATGTCTAGGGTTATGATAGTGATGAAGTGTATGTTCACAACAACCAACAGACAGATAAACAATTAAATTTAATCCACAATACTTTACAACACTGTGACACTCACATACATAGAACACTCTATAAGACTATCTTAATAAGTCAAGTGATAACTTTTAAAATATGTATTAATTCCTTTCAACAATAGATATCCTGATTCAACTTCAAAGTGAATCAGGAATCACAATCAAATGTAATCACAAGTTGTATGTACACAATTTATAGATAGGATCTTTGTATTGACATATATTATTATTGCAATATGTGTGTAAGTTGTGGGGTAGTGCTATGAGGTAATACTGGCTTTTCAAGCTAGGTTGTTGTTTGTCATCATGACTTCATGTGTTTGTTTCTGGTGGAAATAATATTGGAAAGGTTCACAGTTTCTTTTATTTGAAACAAATAACTGTCCCTCTTGATTTTATATACAGTCAATTTTAGAGGGGGTATACACAAGATTGAGCTGCTCTGGCCAACGAAATCTTAACTTCTGTGTGGGCGGCAGGCAAACTGACTCTTCTGCTCGCTTGCTTCACCGTTTTCTTGAGAAACAACACTGGTCGATATCTTGACCAAGGAGTATGCTACCAGCCTCTGGATTCAGCAAAACTCAGACCAGGTGCTGCTTTAATACTTTAGTACCACGGTCCCTGAAACAAGAAGGTTGTACCTCCTACTTCAGAACTAATTTATAATCTATTTCCACACTGAAGCACAATACATAACAAACACTGAGTTCAGCGCTGTAGGCCAACTGCTAGCTTCTCATGTAACAATATACACCAGTATTCCTCTCCCTAATGGTTACAACGCCTCTGCAATTCCAGCATTATTTCCTTCTATTCAATAAGATAGGTGTCATAGTACTACTTGGCAATCCCATATATGCCTATACAGTTATACTCCTCTCCGACAAGTTTTGTTCATGGTGGAGCAATATCTAGGCTTTGCCTCTTGTTTGTTACTGAACCACACACATACAGACATAAATTATCAATTCACATTCAATTTTCATCTAAAAGATATCAAATATGTCTAGCTTACCACAATTCAAGGAAATATTAAACAAGTACGTTGACTGGCGATGAGTTATGGCACAATTCCGATCTGCCCCTGTCCCAGGCTTTTATTAGAAAAATATGAGCTGGTTCTCAACGCACTTGCTTCTATAAAGTTTATTTTCAAAAAGTGGCACTGAACAGACGCTCCTAATTGACTATATTAAATGGTCTAGCCAATGAGACCATGTTTACAAAAGCATTTGAAAAAATGTACCCTTCCTATCGTTTCCATTAACAACCAAAAATAGTATTTGCAGTCGATTAATCATGTTTTGCCTTACATATTATTCTAGCCAATCAAATCGGATCTAACGTGGTGGCCTCATTTCCCCTAAAGCAGTGTCCAAACATGCCATTATGAGCAAATATGATCCTGTGTTGTCAGACAACACCACTATAGTTTTTTGGCTATAATTTGTTAATTATTAGACTATTTGCTTAACACCTAGCATATTCTTTGTCAGCAAGACCTAAGGCACCCAAATATATAAGTTTAATGGAGCCAAGTGGCTTCGTTCAAAATATGTATTTTCTTCTACCACCCGTTCACTTCTATACGATGGGGTGTCTTCTGTACTGTCAGGCTAATGTCAGGATTTCAGACGTAAAACAGTATTGTGTCATGTTTCCTAATAAGAATTAACCATGTTTTTTAAAACCTTACCTCGTATTGGTAGTGTTTTTTATTACTGTTTATGTGAAAAAAGCAAGCCTGCATGCCTTTCGCGTGGGGTGGCATTAATTTTCAATCGCAAGACGACGTGGTAGTATTGCATGCGTTCCTCCTTACATCTCTCTCTCTCTCTCTTCTAAGCCCGTCTGTCTTTTCGTTTACGTAGTGCATAAAATGACATTAATGTAATATTAATCTAGGTCATTACGCAGTGTGTCTATCTCAAGGTTTTCTAAGAAACACAGTACCAGTTTTCTTTTTAGAAACGCGTGTATTTGATGCAGTAGGCTTTACTAGTAAACGTGAAAGCGTTACAATTATGCAGACGGAGCATAAAAAGGGGTTTTCTTGTTTAGCTAGTATGACGTTCTATAACACAGGCGTACGCTATTGTGACCGCACTGTTCTTTTACCATTCTTCTTTCCTTTTATTGAATTAATGCGTTAGGCTTTACATTTACTTTCTAATTTAGATATGTGGATTTAGAATTTCTCTCGACAGTACTATCTGACACGAATGGAATACACCTTGGTTGAGTAGGAAACTGTGAGACGTGTCATACAGATAACATGTGGCAAAGAGTATCTATTGTTATCCAAGCCGGGCAAAAGACATCCGATTCGCTCCTTAGAGAGAGGTGGGCGTAACGTGCCGGACATATAACGTGGCTATCATATGGCATATACTCAAAAAGTGGAAGGCTCGAGTCAGAGTTCAGAAGTAGCCAGAATCGTCTTCTTGTTCGAAATGCATACTCGTATGATATGCCAGTGAGGTTGGATGATTTGATATCGCGTATGTTGCGTCTGGCTAAGAGAACTATTGACATAGAGAGTCCCGCAGTCTGTTCTGGCTACATAGCTGGGTTATATGGTATTACATATAGAGAATACCTACATAGTAAGCTAGTAACCTTGTGGACAACATTATTCGCTGTGCGATTTATATGCTACCTGAAAGGGTTTCATGAATAAAAGTGGGACCCCTGTCATCAAGAGTGTTTTTCTGTGACTGCGGAATGTGCGTGTGTGAAAGTAGGCCAGAGAGAGTGAGGACAATATAACACACTTATTCAAACATTATTCTTCCTAAACACACATCACCGTACGCACTGTCACAATTCTATATGCTGAGGTTGCAAGCCTCGTATGAACTTGGACATCCACTAGCACTTTTCACATGTTAGTAATGCAAAACACAGAATTATAAAATGTACAACTCACCAAAAATATCTTTGGGAATATAGCCTTCTGGCTCAGATGAATAGTTTCAGCAGCTTGGTTAAGATGCCTCTTGCACATGGTCTGTGGTGTTACTTTACATTAGACTCGCACTATTACTTACTGTTCAGGTTCCTGGGATTTCGGGCCGGGCCTTCCGTATTAATATAGGTAGAGTTGTCGTTGTGTGGGTCCACAAGGTGCTCAAACACGTTGTCCGGTCCTTTAAAATGGAATCCTGATCCTATTCCTTATTCTGGCATGTCTTTCCGTCTTCTTGACGAGTTGAATTTCACAGTGCCGTAAACTCAAAAGGCGCTAGGCTATAAGTCAACATTCGGCCCACGTATCCAGGCTGGTACTATATGACAAGGCTCCAATTAGAAATGTTGTATTTTAACATCTCAAATGCCAAACTAATAGCATGCAATAATCGTATATTAGTAGGGGTATCTCCCCCTCTTCTCACGGACAATTTCTGCGTGACACACATAAAAAATGTGATGTTTACAAGTCACCTCCCATATATGGCATCTCGTTGTCCGTTTATTATCGATATTGTTTACACTCACGACTACATAATCTATCACAGGTAATTTCTTTCAAGATGGATACTTATCCTCCGACATGTCTGTCCGGAAATGATTATATCATTTACCCGATACAGCCAACTTTGTCAACGGCCTGGTCAGACAGAAACTATAATCAGTGATAAGATAATCGACGGTGGCCATCCCAAAGTTGTTTACTTATAAATCGAGCGCTCCCACATACTGTCTGCTCTTCTCGAAATGTGTTACAACATTTCACTCCACAGATTTAGGTCACAATATGGAGTCAAACGAAAGTGATTCATTACCCTAATCAGCAAAAGATGGTCGCTGAAGTCCTGACATGACGAGAATTGAGGGAAGGGAGTGTAAACCATGAACAGAAAGTACTAAATATTGTCAGAGGTGGGAAAAATAAACTGAAGAGCACAGGTAAATGTGACGTTAGAGGTTATTTTGCCTCATGCACACTAATTTTGTCTATAAGACATTCATGCAGCTCTCTCTCTCTCTGTGTGTCTCTCTCTATCTCTCTCTCTCCATGGGTGTGTGTCTTCATCAGCAAAGTACCAATAAAATCTTTAAATAGACCTTTACAGAACCGGAATTAGAGCGTTTGGTACGGTACCAGGGATGAGTGCTTTGACATCCGCTCCCTCCCGCACAGTTGTAACTGCGAAAGATACGAGCGTAATTAAATTCTACCAGAAAATCAAAACTTACGTGAATAAAACTGCAAATACAGTGTATTCCGGATAAGTAAAAGTCGCTGGGTCCACCTAAAATACTTCTCTTATCCGAAATTCTGCTTATCAGAAGTTTGCTCAGAGATGGACATTTTGCAGTTTAGAGACAGAAAGAATGCGTAAAGTTATAATGTTAATCGTTTCTTGCAACTTTTTCACTATTGAAATAACATTGTTTTATGTTTTTTTCCTCTTTTAAAAAGCAAATTAACAAAAGCACAATGTATTTGTTAGTAGCTTGTAGCATGGTTGAAAGTAGCAAAACATTAACAAGTCTGCACGTCATATTTTATTAATCTCAGATCCTGTATTGTGTTATCAGAGCATACTACAAACAAGACTCATGTATGTAGTCTACATGATCTGTGGGGAGACACAGAAATAATAAGACAGCTGCTACGTCAGAAATGACATACGAGGGATCTATTATCTTCTTCTACACAAGGCTGGTAGACTCATTATGTCAAATACATTGCTACAAAAAGCAACCCTGCAAGAACTTATGCAGTCTTTGATTCCTGCAAGGGGACCAATTACAGTGGTAGCTCTATGATCCACAAGGAGCAAACAAGGGGAAAAAAGACAGTAACATGAGTAATAGAAACACTGAATCACAAGAGATAGTAGACATTTAGTTCCTTATGGAATGGGCACATGAGAAACGAAGTGAAGAATTTTTATCCTACCGCCACGCAGCTGATGACAACTCTGAGAGCTCGACTTCTGTTCTGGCTTTGCACTTAGAAATTTATAACACACAAAGAAGTGGTGCTTAGCTGGCAGGGAGGATAATGTGATTCACTTCCATAGCTAGGCGGGGTGCCGCACGGAAGGTCCTAGGTTCGATTCCCTGGTAAGCCACTCACGTCAGTTGTTGTCTGTTGTCTAGTTTTCTACCTCTTTATTATTCACGAGTGCCTGAAAACATACCTTTATGTGTGTGTAATATTTATTTACTTAGAAATTTAGTATTAGTGAAATCTCTAAAGATTCAATACTACCCATCTCCCTAACCACCACCCCTTTCCGGAAGTATATATCACTGGACAACTATTATCTTTTTTTACAGGCATTTCTTTAACTTGCAACGTATGTCACTCTCTTGTCACCTTCAAATCTTGCAATCGATTTTTCAATCACTTCCAGATGAGCAATAGCTCTGAAACGTGGCATAGTTGTGTATTCCCCATGACAATACAATAATCAGTTGTAAAAATAATAAAATGAATAAAATTACAATTAATATAAATTTTGTGTGTGTATAAATGGGCGATAACTGCAAATAATCTAGGTGTATTCTTTCCAACAAGATTGTCTCTCTTGAGAGAAATATTGAAACTTCTTCCCCCCCCCCCCCTTTCCACACACACACTATCGCACGCGCGTGCACAGACATACACACAACTGACAACTACATTTTAAAAAAATGTAATTTACAACTCTTATCAAAATTTTTAAAAAAATAAAACAAAAAAAAAATTAACTTTCAGTGTAATATACTGTATAATGAAATCCGCCTCCTGTGCACTGGACTCGTTTATCGCAAACTGATAATGTCATTAGCGGATCGATAACTTTTGACTTAAATTTAAAAAAAAAAAAAATATATATATATATATATATATATATATATATATATATATATATATATATATATATATATATATATATATATATATATATATATATATATATATATATATATATATATATATATATATATATATATATATATATATATATATATATATATATATATATATATATATTAATATTTAACACAGGCTTTTAATGCACTAAAAAGCCACAAATAATTTTTCAAGGAGTTTATACCTTGCAGTCAAAAAATGTAACATCAAATTGACAAAGAGACTGGGGCGCTGATTCTACATGAAATTAATTTCTGCTTTATACTTCATTACACACTTGTGGATAAAATATATGATAAGCGCTTAAGCACCCCAGGCTTTTTGTCAATTTGATGTTACATTTTTTGACTGCAAGCTATAAACTCCTTGAAAAATTATTTGTAGCTTTTTAGTGCATTAAAAGCCTGTGTTTAAAATATTTGTTTTTATATTTTTTATTTATATTAACTTTACGGGTTCTTCTTCTTATTCGTACACTCTCAGACGTCGTACACTCTCAGACGTCGTCCACTCTCAGACGTCGTCCACTCTCAGACGTCGTCCACTTGAATGTTCTCAAAGAAAGCAGTAGTCAGTTTGAGGCTATTTGAATCCCCGTAAAGCTTTTCCACGAAAGGAGCTGGCGTCGGCCATATGCGCTTTCTCTGTACCGCATATAAGGGGCAACTTTGAAGCAGATGTTCAGCAGTCATTTTATCAGTGCTATACAGACTATTTATAGCCATGGAGGGAACAACTGTGGTTACACGGAAATCGTTAGTATGAGTTACCCTAACTTAGGTCATTTCCGAAGCCTGTGATCGCAGCCGCTCGTCCTGAAGTCGTTGTCTTCTACTTCTTCGTTCGCTGTCATAAACAGACGTCAATTTCTTTCATCAAGTTATCGGTATGTCTCCGATTGGGATAACGCTTTCGGTGTTAACCCCCTAACAATCCTCGAGTCTGGTCGTTCACAAACATCTAAAGACTGGCGCTCGACATCAAACAGTTGTTAGCAATGTATTTTCTTCTTTGTGAAAGCATTTTGCTCCGTCGCACATATTTATAACTAATTCTTCTGAGAGGGTAAAGACAGAATTTCTACTTACGCGAGACAAAATGTGAGTTAGGACTGAAAAGTCACCTCGACTTATCGGAAAATTCTAGTTATCATAATTCGACTACCAAAACCAAAGAAGTCTTTTGGCCGGGACCTCCATAAATGCTGCTACGTAAGCGAAATGCGATTTAACACATTAACTACCGCAAGCCGATGTGACCGGCTTTTGACATCCTATCATTTGGACCGCGAGCCGCTTAGAGCGTCAATCTAATTTTAGTAATAAAACGAATGAAAAATGTACTGAAACACTTTCTGATCTGGTTCGAGATTTTAAGTTGCCACCGGAAAACAAATTCCCAAAGCATGGTTGTTGTAGAACACTGGAAAATTGATATTATGTTCATATTTTTCAGCGTTTTGGTTCAGTTACCAAATCGTGTAAAACTGTTTACCGTGGCAACTAGTGATAGGACCACAAACAATGCGTGTTCATCTCGTCTAACGGCTGAATAGGCTAGAAACTTGTTTCAACAATTGACTGATAGATCCAACGACGAGGACAAGAGTGAAAACGGTGTGCACATTGTTTGAAACAGTGATTTTGATAGAGATGGGGCGCAAGCGGTTATAATTGTGAAAATATTGCAAGTCCTCGGCAATTGGGCAGCCGTTAAATAGCAACAACCAATATTACAGTTACAAATGGTGCTTATTGTAATAGTACATTCATTTATCTTTAAAATGACTTGTAATTCATAAGAATATGTAAACAATTACGAAAACTACAGCTTACTTTGTGCAAACACCTACAGGATGAAAATGGGAAAAAAATTTAATTCGGCCACAGTGTGTTTTTCAATTCGGTAGTTAATGTGTTGCGAATTCCATCTAGGTGGTCTGCACTGTAGTTTTACATAATAACTGTTAAAGTTCATGCATCATGCTGACAACACGAACAGATACGGGTATGGTCATCACAGGACATAACTGGCCGAAGAACATAAGACATCTGGTCCACGATACGATTTGTATAACATTTATTTATTTCAGGCAAATGGCAAATTTGGAGAATCTTGAAACATCAGTCTTCTCAAATATACAAGTGCATGGTCAGTCCATAAGTACATAATTATCCATAGTGGTATAACATCAATGTATCGTCTCAACTATTTAGTTCTGGCCGCTGTACTAATATAGGTGAGTGTCAGCCATCGACACCCAAGTAATTTGGACCGAAAACGTGAATGTAAAAAATCTTGAATAAATACTTCTCTACAAGGTGCGGAACTTCTTTATAAGTTCGGGGCCATCTTAGAAGCAAGTGACGGCCTTCGAAGTTAAATTAATGTCACATAAAATGCAATATTCCTCCACGATTCTGGGAGCTTGAAAAAACACGTCTTGCTTTGACGACTTGAAGTATACGAAAGGCCTCGAATATTAGCCGTTAGAATAAATTAGTGCAAACGCGTTACGTCATTACGGTGACGTATTAAATATGCAGTGTTCAATTCAAGTTAAAAAGCGTGCAAAAACATGAGTTACCACAAATAGACATATTTCCTCAATAACAATGGCTATATGCCTGTGTGTGGCAATATACCATGACATATTAACTTTTGTTCTTTAACAGGGCCTATGCACAGTAACAATGAAATCAATACAAAAGTTTATACACGGTAATTAGTGAGAAGGTTATGCTCATGGTGGTGTTGCGCACATATTCTTTTGTGTGGAATTATGCGACGCACGGATTACTGTAAGTAGGAATGTACAGTATGACTATTTGATATGAAAAGAAATATTTCTCGGTCAAAGTTAGACTACCCATGATTAATTTATACTTTTGTTGTATGGGTGATCTCTCTTGAATATCGATCTGGCGTATGAATGCTAGATCTATGTCATTTCTCATTTGTTATGGCCAGAAAACAAATTGGTCTGGCTTAGAATGTTTATGGCCCGGACATATATGTATTCCGTGTCTATTTAAGAAGATTCGGTCTTATATCGTATATTTTTGTATTTTTATGTCGGCCTATTTCTCGGTCTGACGCTAAGGGGTGAATAGGCTTTTCTACGCATGCGTCGAGAGTGTCGACGAAAACTGCCTGATGTCATGGCGGTGTGTTTCTGGGCTGGTCCTTTAGGGATGTTGAAAAGTGATCTCTGTGAATGATTTTTAGGAAGGAGATAGTGTCTCTGCAAGATCATATGGTCAGAGATTCTCCTAATGTTCAATATTGTGTTTATTCCTAAATCAAGGTAATACCAGACCCTTTGTTTTGATGAACTCTGTTTTGCTAGGCCTAGATGGCAAGCTTATCTTCGTACAGCTAGGATTGTTTGAATGCTGATGAAGATGACAGGTTATCCAACAGCTCTAAGGTATTTTCATGAAGCAACCTTATAGATTTCAGAACTGGATGGAAACCCATGGAGAACATTTATGTTCAGATTTTGAATTAATTGTGGCTCATCATTTATCCTCCTGGGTGAGTGAAACTCAAGGAGGTAGCCATTTTGAATTCCCGTTACCACAACGGATCATTGTCAAGAGAACAGAAAACAACTCTTATTATCGGACGATGATGCAGAGATCTTTCTATTATGGAAAACCCATTACTGTGGTTGAACATGGTTGCTATGAACTTTCGATGAATGTACAACCTAAGAAAACTTAGCCAAGAAAAGGTTCGATCAGTGAACCATTATTGATGTTTACATATTCATTTTCACTGACGCGTTCAGTCAGCTGAAGTATGAGGCGATAGCCCACCAGTACAGTGAATGCTTGACTTATATCGCCCATTGTATTTATATGCTACATGAAATATGTCTGATGTTGCCACCTACTATTCAAGTACCTAATGATTTGCTGTGTCAACATGTACCTATGACTGTATCCGTGCTGTCGGAATGTGTGTCACCTTATTAAACACATGAAATGGTCAACAGCAGTTCAAACATCATTGACTTGCATACGAGTGTATGAATGTACCATTACTAAGTTGTCAACTTCACCGAACATTCCATCATTCGCGTAACTGACACTTTACACCTTCACTCTATGTCAACATGACCTGTAGATTCAACGCTGTGTAAGGTTGGGAAGTTGACCAGTATAACCACATAACTTACATTGGTCAGTAACGTCCAGTGATAAGCATCAAACAGTAACGACATCTTCAGTGGTAGGCCAGATTCCTGGGTCCAACCTGCACAGCATACATCTTGAGAAGTCAACTATTGTTACCAGAACGTTTCTTTTAGTCCCATATGACACACAACAACACCAGTAGTACAGTCGATGTCAGCTTGACCTGTTCTAGCAAGTGTATGCATTATCTAGGTCGCCGCTTGTTGACATTTTTCTCCGTACAGGCAATATTAAACAGAACACTTGGATCAAGTGAATAGTTGACCGTGTTAGCAGGAAATGCAGTATAGACCAGAACTTTATTATTATTATTGCTGTACAAGGAAGTATACAAGACCTTTGTAAGGCTTGTCTCCCACAGAGATTGGGATTGTGAGCTAATTAATCAAGTTCATTGAGAACTTGTTCCTGTTTATTTGGAAATAGATTACATTTTTGTGTCAACTGATTGCTATCATTATTAGACATCATGTCTACATTAGATTTCTTCATTGCACAAGGGAAATCCCTTGATAAGACTGGTAAGAAATTAGAGGAGTTTGCAACTGCTCAATTTGCCATGGTATTAAAGTCAGAAGAAAAGAAGCAAAAAGAGGAAAATAAATGGAAAGCAGAAGTTGAACAAAAGAAGATAGATGCTGAAAATTTAAGATTGCAGATGCAAGCTTAGGAGAGAAAAGCTGCTGCTGAGGAGAAAAAAGCTGCTGCTGAGGAAAGAAGATTCCAGATGGAAGAAAAAAGATTAGAAAGAGAAGCTGAAGCTGAACAACAGAGATTAGATAGAGAAGCTGAAGCTGAACAAAAGAGATTAGACAGAGAAGCTGAACAAAAGAGATTAGACAGAGAAGCCGAGGAGAGTAAGGCAAAACGAGAACATGAGGAAAAACTGTTAGCATTTGAATTAGAAAAATTGAAATTGACAAATATGAGTGATGTCAATCAGTCAAGTGGTAACAATGGTAATCCCTTTACTTATAAGGTCAAGGTACCAGCGTTCAATCCTTGCAGTGACCATATCACATTCTGGCTGGATCGTTTTGAACGTTCTTGTCAAGCTCATAATGTGGATAAATCACAGTATGCTAATCAGTTGTCAGAAAATTTGAAAGGTGATTCTCTAACTAGTTTAAGTTTGGTTGAAGAGGCTGACAAGGATAATTATGATGTTATTAGATCAGCTTTATTGAAAAAATACCAGTTGACTGAGGAAGGTTACCGTATTTTGTTTAAGAAAATGGTACCTGAATCAGGGGTAGAGTTCTCAGAATTCATTGCAAGGACACGTCTTACATTTAATCGTTGGATTGAATTGTCCAAAACAGAAAAGACATATGAAGCCCTTATGGACTTGTTGCTCCGGGACAAAATTATGTCAAGTGTTAATAAACCATTCCTTGAATTCCTACATGAGCGTAAACCCAAGACACTAAAAGAAATGCAAGAATATTGTGACCAATACGTCACTGCACACCCTGACATAACTCTTAGCAACACTAAGATTAAAGAGAGTATGCCAGTTCCATCAGCAACACCATACAACACTAATTATTCACACAAATTTCAGGGACTACAAAACAAGTTTGGGAAAAAAGGTAACCATAATAGTTATCAAAACCAAGGAAACCAATCATTTCAGGATTCTTCTGCGAAGAACTGGAGACGAGCTGACAGTCCTCGATACAGAGGTGGTCATAATTATAGAAATTTCCGCAGAGGAAGTCATTATAGGAACTATCCAAGTCATCCATCATGGAGACAACAAGACCATAATTATAGAGATACTCATTATAATGAATATGATAATGGTAACCATGAGAATTATGACTCAAACCCAAATAGGGGTTACAATAGAGGAAATAATAATGATTACAGAGGCAATAATAATCGAGGTAGATCACAATACAAAAAACATAAATCATATTATCATGGAAACTCTGCACAGCAAGAGTCACATGAAGACTATAAACAGACCAAAGATAATAATGATGCTAATAATATGGCGTGTTCTGCTTTTGATTTTGGGAGAGCATCTCAGTGCCCCCAATGCAAAACATTATTTGAACCAACTACGGTGCCCACTTTAAGTTGTGGCCATCCTCTTCCCGCTCTTCCTGCGTCAGTCGCGCATGATGGAAGAGGTTCTCTTGTTTTACATAGAGGTTTAGTAAATGACAATCCAGTCTCAGTTCTTTTTGATTCTGGATGCACCACAATTGGTGTTAGGCAGTCGCTTGTAGATCCTTCTCGGGCCACTGGAAAAGTAGTCAAATGTGTAACATTTGGCGGCACCTTAGAGAAATACTCTACTGCTATCATTAGAATTGCTACTCCTTTCTTTACAGGAGATGTACACACATGTCTTCTGCCGAATCCGATCGCTGATCTTATCATCGGTCGTATTCACGGAGTCAAAGAATGCACTCCACAACAAATTTCCGTTTGGGAAAAACAAAATATGCAAACTGCTAATGCTGTAGTCACTAGAGCTCAAGCTCTTAATATGCCTCAAACTTCATCTATTGAAGATAATGAAGTGCATAACCAAGATGATCCCTTGGTAATTTCTCGTGACTCGTTTATAAAACAGCAAGAAGGGGATCCGACTCTAAAGAAATTTTTCACTCTTGCAACAAAAGGTGACCCGAATAAAGATACAAATCGTAAATCTTGGATTATAATGAAGAATGGCGTACTTGTACGTATGGTGCAAGACTCCGCTAAGTCAAGTCATTCTCAGATTCTTGTGCCCAAGAATTTGAGAGTTAAAATTTTGCAACACGCACACGACTGTCAGTGTGCTGGACATATGGGTTTTTCCCGTACAAAGTCAAGAGTTCTTGCTGCTTTCTTTTGGCCTTTTGTGAACAAAGACATACGGATTTATTGTCAATCTTGTATAGTATGTCAAGAAGTCAAATCCAAAGGTCCACGCCATGCTGCACCTATTCAGGCTGCAGACATTCCTATTCGACCATTTCAGAAAATGGCGATAGACATCATTGGTCCATTTAAGATCAAATCTGCTAGAGGACATCAGTTTATTTTAACGTGTGTGGACATGTGCACACGTTGGCCAGAGGCTATTCCTCTGAAGAGCATTACTACGGCTGACATTGCAGATGCTCTTTGGCTTATATTTTCTTATCTGGGATTCCCCGGAGAAATATTGTCAGACCATGGCACCCAACTGATATCGGATACCATGTCTCAAGTGATGTCGACTCTGCAGATAGAGAGATCTTTGAGTAGTATCTATCATCCTATGTCCAATGGGATGGTCGAACGGCTAAATAGAACACTCAAAAACTTGCTAGGGAAGATAACTGAGGATCATCCTCAAGATTGGGACAGGGTTTTACCCGCGGCCCTCTTCGCTTACAGAGAGGTCCCCAATGAACATACAGGTTTTTCTCCCTTTGAACTTGTCTTTGGCGCGCGACCGCTCGGCCCTATGTCTTTGCTTCATGATCTCATAACCGCTGATAATATTACCGATGACACAAAATCTTCTTACGAATATGTCATCGCGCTGAGACAAAAGATTATTGAAGCATGCAAATTGGCAACTTCTTCTTCTGAATTTGCTAAACAGAAGGCAAGGCAATTTGCCAATAAGAAAAGAACCTTACGACAATTTTGTCCTGGTAACAAAGCATTTGTTTTGCTACCTTGTAGGGAAAACAGACTTCTTATTTCTTGGAAAGGTCCGTACGATATAATCTCGAAAATTTCCGATGTTGACTACATTGTCGATATTGGTGGAAAGCATAAAACCTTCCACATCAATATGCTTACGGAATTCCATGAACGTCCTGATTATTTGCAGCCTATTTTCCAGGCAACGGACGATTCACCAGTCCAACATGGTCATTATTCATCACTGTACGTAATACAGAATGAGGAAACAAGTTTTTTCGGATGTTAATCTTCCGCTTCCGATGATTCCACTTCATTCTAGTGAATCCTGGAAAACTGTTACTGTTTCTCCCGATTTATCTCTAGGAGAACAGCGACAAGTTTCGATTATTTTACAAACATTTCAGGATGTCCTTACTGACATCCCTGGACAAACTCATGTCATTGAACATGACATTATTCTAACTGACCATAATCCTATTAGGGTCAGACCTTATCCTATCCCTATACATTTTCAAGCACAGGTTGAGAAGGAGTTGGATGAGATGATAGATTTAAAAATAATTGAACCATCCACTTCTGCATATTCTTCGCTGATGGTTATTGTTCGGAAAAAAGACAATAACATACGTCTTTGCGTTGACTATCGCAAATTGAATCAAGTTACGAAGTTCGATGCTGAACCTATGCCTTTATTAGAAGAGCTACTTACTAGGCTTTCTAAATCTCATTTTTTCACTAAACTAGATTTGTCCAAAGGATATTGGCAAGTTCCTTTATCTGAATGCGCCAAACCTTTTACGGCTTTTTCTACACCTAGAGGCCTTTTTCAATGGAATTTCATGCCTTTCGGCCTTATGAACGCTCCAGCTACATTCGTACGCATGATGCGTCGAATTCTATCTTATCGGTCAGATGTCATCGCGTATCTAGACGACATCTGTCTTTTCAGCGATACTTGGGAAGACCACTATTTAGGGTTAGTTGAATTACTGTCTACTCTACGCCAGTATAACCTGGCAGCGAAATCCTCTAAAGCCTGCATTGGTTTTAGCAAAATTTCTTTCTTAGGCCATCGAGTGGTTCATGGTTTCCTAAAGACAGAGGACCATAATATCACTAAGATACTTAACATCTCTATTCCAAAGACTAAAAAGCAAGTGCGAAGTCTCTTAGGTCTTATTCAATTTTATGGAAGATTCATTCCGAATCTATCCTCTATCATGGCACCTCTTTCTACACTACTAAAGAAAGGGTCGCCTAATATGGTCCACTGGTCCCAAGAATGCCAATCCTCTTTGGATAAGATCAAAACTATGTTTTCTACTGCACCTATTTTAGTGTTACCTACTAAAGATAAAACATTTGTTCTTCGTAGTGACGCTTTATCCACAGGGATTGGAGCGGCACTAATGTAAGAGTACTCTGGAACTCTGCATCCTGTGATGTATATTTCTCGAAAACTTAATGCTGCAGAAAGGAATTATTTGGTTTTAGACCGTGAACTATTGGCTATGGTTTGGTCAATACTCAAACTACAAAGATTCATTCTAGGCGCACATTTCATAGTAGAAACCGATCAGAAAGCTCTTACGGCTATACAGAGTAAAAATTTGAAGAGCTCGAGGTCTACTCGATATGCAATTGCTCTTCAACCTTTTCATTTTTCGGTACGAGCTATCCGTGGATCAGATAATGTGATGGCAGACATTCTGTCTAGATGCCCACATGATTCCACTTAACTGTTGAGTCTTGGACTTCTTAACACTTCCAACTCGACAACAGATTTTTCTTTTCTATATCAAGATAGATACACATTGTGATTTGTAATATAGTGATTGTATCACTACTATCACTACGTTCATTGATATATATATTCACCGGTACTCGTTGATGATTTTTCTTTTTTGTAAATCATGTACTTATAATGCTTAAATATGAAATTGTTATATGCATTGTGTCATTGCAAGTATAGTAGTATGCGTTGGTGACACCTCCCTGGAAACATTTATGCTTAAGAGAAATGCTTTCTCTGAGAGGTTGAGATGTATTCTCACCAGTCGATCTATATTTCGACTTTGCCTTAATTTGGCTTATAAATTCCAGATATTTCTCATCTGCGCAGTATTTGTGCGTTGTAAGCCGATTGTATGTTGCTCTTAGATGTATTTTTTTTTTTAAATGTTCCATTTTTTTTCTCCCGGGGGGTGTGGTAATCTGTTGCGCACATATTATATTGTGTGGAATTATGCGACGCACGGATTACTGTAAGTAGGAATGTACAGTATGACTATTTGATATGAAAAGAAATATTTCTCGGTCAAAGTTAGACTACCCATGATTAATTTATACTTTTGTTGTATGGGTGATCTCTCTTGAATATCGATCTGGCGTATGAATGCTAGATCTATGTCATTTCTCATTTGTTATGGCCAGAAAATAAATTGGTCTGGCTTAGAATGTTTATGGCCCGGACATATATGTATTCCGTGTCTATTTAAGAAGATTCGGTCTTATATCGTATATTTTTGTATTTTTATGTCGGCCTATTTCTCGGTCTGACGCTAAGGGGTGAATAGGCTTTTCTACGCATGCGTCGAGAGTGTCGACGAAAACTGCCTGATGTCATGGCGGTGTGTTTCTGGGCTGGTCCTTTAGGGATGTTGAAAAGTGATCTCTGTGAATGATTTTTAGGAAAAAGATAGTGTCTCTGCAAGATCATATGGTCAGAGATTCTCCTAATGTTCTATATTGTGTTTATTCCTAAATCAAGGTAATACCAGACCCTTTGTTTTGATGAACTCTGTTTTGCTAGGCCTAGATGGCAAACTTATCTTCGTACAGCTAGGATTGTTTGAATGCTGATGAAGATGACAGGTTATCCAACAGCTCTAAGGTATTTTCATGAAGCAACCTTATAGATTTCAGAACTGGATGGAAACCCATGGAGAACATTTATGTTCAGATTTTGAATTAATTGTGGCTCATCATTTATCCTCCTGGGTGAGTGAAACTCAAGGAGGTAGCCATTTTGAATTCCCGTTACCACAACGGATCATTGTCAAGAGAACAGAAAACAACTCTTATTATCGGACGATGATGCAGAGATCTTCCTATTATGGAAAACCCATTACTGTGGTTGAACATGGTTGCTATGAACTTTCGATGAATGTACAACCTAAGAAAACTTAGCCAAGAAAAGGTTCGATCAGTGAACCATTATTGATGTTTACATATTCATTTTCACTGACGCGTTCAGTCAGCTGAAGTATGAGGCGATAGCCCACCAGTACAGTGAATGCTTGACTTATATCGCCCATTGTATTTATATGCTACATGAAATATGTCTGATGTTGCCACCTACTATTCAAGTACCTAATGATTTGCTGTGTCAACATGTACCTATGACTGTATCCGTGCTGTCGGAATGTGTGTCACCTTATTAAACATATGAAATGGTCAACAGCAGTTCAAACATCATTGACTTACATACGAGTGTATGAATGTACCATTACTAAGTTGTCAACTTCACCGAACATTCCATCATTCGCGTAACTGACACTTTACACCTTCACTCTATGTCAACATGACCTGTAGATTCAACGCTGTGTAAGGTTGGGAAGTTGACCAGTATAACCACATAACTTACATTGATCAGTAACGTCCAGTGATAAGCATCAAACAGTAACGACATCTTCAGGTGGATATTACGCACACTTATAGCATTACATGACAGTCATTGTTCTGAAATCCCCAGGGGAAGAGATGTAGAGGCGTACCGAAAAATACATGGACAAGAGAGCTGGACAGAAATTATAGAGATGAGGAAGATACGGAAAGATCTTGAACTGATGGCACGTGACAGAAGGAATAGGCTTATGGTTGTTGAAGGCCTATGCTTCTTGGGGAGCTGAAAGGTAATTAGTGAATAAAAAATGAATACGGATAATTAAGTCCTAAGCTTGTTTCTTGTTACGTCAGACTTGAGCGACTACAGAGATGAAAAGTTTCGTCAATGGCTTCACAATAGCGCCGAAAGTCATTTGCTTTTTAATGAGCGGGCGGCGGATTACAGTTAAAGCTTCGAGGCTTTCATCTGTTATCGGCAAATGCAAATTCTTCTCCTGTCTCTTTAAATGGTCTATTCTCCTCTTCATAGTTTCGCAGTGATATGCTGATAAGGGCTTTTGGGAAAAAAAAAAAAAAAACACAAAAAAACGTAAATTCACAATTGAAAAAAAAAAACCAGTAAGATTGCGTAACAAAGACGAGCAAAGGAAATAAACAAGTAAATAATGTCTTTGGGGTCGTCCATATAGGGCGTCATGTATTGATTTTACTTATTTATTTATTTATTTTAATTGTGTGACGACGTGTGACGGTAAGATAAGCAGTGGTGATCGATTCTTTCACAAATGATATGGGAACAAAGTAGATTTTGTAACCTCCTTCCTCATTGTCTACTTTTGTTTGCAACAGTTAACAACTCCCTCGTGGACGGTGTTATTAATATTATAATCTCAGTCTGTTTTTAAAAATATCATATAACTGTTATAGCTTTTACCTGCTTTAAAATGTTTTTAAGTATAACGGTATACACACATTAAAAATGTAAATGCAAACTAAATAATCTGTATAGGATTAAAATTAGATATTATAAAATAAAACAACAACACTTATCATCCAGACAGCAATCCGATGAGGTCAAAGACATACAAGTAGCGAATTAATAGACAGGTGTTCTGGCTTGTGTGAATGTTTATTTTTGTTATGTTTTTATTCATTTGTTGTTGTTGTTGTTTTTGCCAGGGACGGGTTATGTGCAAATGCATTTAGCAGGTTAGGGCAAAGGCTGGACCCTGTCTCTTGTTGGAAGGTGCCTGTGACGGTATTGCCTCCCCTGCTTTGCAGTAGTGGTCCAACAGTGGCCAAAACTCAAGAGTATCTAATATGGGCTTCAAAGGTGTCTACCTTCGCACAAGATTACTCTTGGCAGTTATGTAAATAGAAGAAACAAAACGCTTCTATCTCCAGGGTGTCTTCACAGGATATTAAGAATAAGCGAGAACAATACTGCTTTGGCTGAGTATGTTAACTCTGTAATTCTGCCGACGCTTTTGTGAAGAATTTAAGCACTATTAATTTCAGCTCGTTTAAGCCCCCACCCCTGATTTACTCAGTGGAATTCTATTATTCTAGTATAGCTCTATTTAGAGTGTGTATAGTAATTTGACTGAGACAAACATGCAGTAACTTTAAAATGATTAAATCGAAGTTAAATTTGTAACATTACAAATAACAAAATTTAATAATCACTTTAGGTTTTAACAGTTTGAAAATAATTTGAATAGTTTAGAATCAAGAAAAGTAATCATCATGGTCGTTATGGATTGTGAAATGGTATAAGTAGATCAAGTGGCAGCATAGATTTAAACTTTGCTGCCAATGACGGGTCTGCTCCTTCTTATGGGTTGGTTCTTTTCACACTGCTCAAGCTCGTCCCTGATCAAGATTGTCGGGTGTAGCTCGTTTCCCAGAACTGTCCTTCAGTTTCCTCAGTCCCGGTTTCCTTATTTAATATGAAAGAGATTTCCTGGGCTATGAAAGTCCGTCCAAAATTCTCCACTAAAAGCTGTTTGGTATGTTAAGAAGGAATTCTGAATTCTTATTCTTCAGTCTAGGAAAGTCTGGTTTCTTGGCGAGTGATTTCTCAAGTGAAATAGGTTGAGAAAATGGTCAGATTATATTCGCTGCCTTCCCACGCATTTGTTATGTGCGCCTCACAGGATCAGCCAATCTGATTTGAATATGTTGCATGACTCAGCCAATGCAAAATTTCAAACATTACTTCTCTGAAAATGGGTTGTACACATCCGCTTGCCCTTGGGTACAAACGTACGAACATGTCGATAACCTCTTATAACAACGTGTTCCCAATGTAACAATCATTACTTTTATCAGAAAGTAATTTCTTGTCTGTGTCTGTCCATCAGTTGTCGCCCCGTATTCCAAGCTTTGGTGATGCGCGTACCCGCGTCTTGTCAGTGATTAAGCACTGCGCTGAGGCGATTTACGTGTTATCTGTATACTAATATCGCTGCGTCAACAATAGCCAACATGGTTAGGTCGCTGCCACTCCTTGCAACGTAGGGAGAAATGGATAACAACCAGACATGTCTACTTATCCCTGAGAACGGTGTAAGAAGGAAAATACATATTGTATACACGCCGGATGCATCCGGTCATACGTTCATCCCTGGTGGTTTTCGGTTTGATACCAGACTCCAGCAATCTTAGACTTGATGATTTATCGATTGCAGTGTCATTCTATAATAGGCGATCAATAATTGTCTTCGGTATCTCTCTCTTGTTCATATCCAATCCACCTACTATAGGTGCTCTTGAAGCTAGTCCATCAGCTCTTTCATTGTCGCGTACTCCTGCATGTCCATGGCAGTAGATCCACGCCAGTTCTTGAAGATTCGAGGCGTATATAGAAGTTTTCCATTCATGCCGTAGCCATCCATTTTGGATTTTCCGAAGCATTGACTGAGAGTCTTACACAATAACTGCCCTTGTTAATGAAGTCTCAGACAGCCACCTTAAGACTGCAGTAGCTGCCTCTACCTCCATTCTCATGCTGGAGGTTGCTATCATGTAAGCCGCGCTATGTTCAGCGACGACTCTGCCCTTTACTCTAGCCGAGAAGCCCCATCCTGGTTTCTCACCACGGACTACAGACCCATCAGTGTACACAATGGCATCATCATAACTGGCATTATCATTTATCAGTTGATCAATTTCCAGCTTTGGTTTCCCATTGCTCCAAACTCTGTATTCTCTACCGAGGTTGGTGACGACTTGTTGGTAGGTCGTCAAGTTCTCATCTGACTTACTCCACTCTTCTCCCTTAAATATATTTTCATTTGTGAAGAAAAATGTAAGGATTTTGTACGGATGGCACTTGAAAGTAGGATTTGGCCTGCATTTGTTGAACGCCAATGCTCTTTGGTTAGGTAAAGAGAAATGATGTCGGATATATAACTAACAGCTTATGTATTATCTCCTTCAAGAGTATTCTATCTGGCCCCCATCCAAGAAGCTTGCGTCAAAACACTCTGCAGTTGTCTCATGCAGTTGTAGCATCTATACCAATGTGTTTACATGGCGAGGTTAGGGGAGGAGCTACAGGGCATTTTAACACAGCAGAAACATTGAAAATTGGGATTAGTCTATACTGTTCTCGTATAATTTATATTTCCCTGAATCTAAATCTGTGAAAATTATTTGTCAGAATATGTTCCAAGTAGGTATATTTTGATTTTGTAAATAGTATTTTCTTCAGAAATGGTGCTTTTCCTATGAAGAAAATCTAGATTTTCTCAGAACCTTGTTTTACGCTACTAACGTTCTTATAATGTCTGCAGTTTTTTTTTTTTTGGTCATTCAATATCATATTTGGCACAAATGCATTCCATAGGATACTTTTTTGATATTTTACCAACATTTTGATTTATTGCAAGTAATATTGAATGTGACGATACGGTTGTGCGATCTCACGTCCGCTCCGTCTATATCATTTTTTTTCTTCATTTTTCTCTTTCTCCCATTCAATTCGCTTATTATTTGGCAATTTTTGACCTTTCATTTATTATTTTACTCTCTTTGCTGAATCTAGTAGGGTGAAGTCTCTAACATTCTACTACTCTACGGCCGCATTGTTTTTACACGCAGAATTGTTTACGTTCCCCAAGGTACATGCGATAATACCAGGTAATTATGCCGGTCAACCGCTTATCTCTTTCTCTCAGTCTGACCACCTGTTGAGGATTGCTTCATGTCTGCAGCATGACGCGGTCCTCAAATGAATATATTAATGATCGATGATGTCGGGAATTGTTGCATGTGTGCAGGCATTTGGATTTGAGCTCGATCCAAATGGGTGCACCATGGAACACCGCAAATGAATATTAACGACATAGAATGTATATCTCTATGCATGACGCGTAGGACTTAGTAACTTCATTCGAATCGTGGGTTTTGACCCTAACGGCAGCGTGTTTTTACAAGTGTGGCCTAGCCACTATGATATGTGTGGTATAACCACTGAGGATTGCGTGGCATTGTCCACCGAATTTATATGTGTGGCTGGGAAGCCAATTTAGCAGTGTGTTCTTGGATTAAGCGTAAGTCGTATTGTTATTAACGCAGTTTGTAATTATGGCAGATTAGCCTGGCATTGGATGCCAAATGAACATTCGTACTAGCAGTAGGAGTAAGACTAGTGTAAAACGAATATTATATAGCTAGCAGCAGACGTAAGCCTAGTGTAACAAGGATATTAGACGACTAGCAGCAGATGTAAGCCTAGAGTAAGGAGGATATTGCAAAAACTAGCCGTAGAAGTAAGTCTAGTGGAAAAAGGGCTATTATGAAACTAGCAACAGGAATAAGTCTAGTTAGCCTATGAATTTATGCCACGGGATGTTGGCCAAAAAGAACTGACCGTTATACAGAACTATATATTAGTGAACATATGCTTTAATGAAGAATAAGAACTCAGGCAACACGTACATGGAACTGTGTTTTATGAACTATGTCTGTGAATAGTTGTGTCTACTCATGAAATGAGAGTGTTAATTAAACATGTTTAAGTCGTCAAATACTGGTCTTATCAAATGCCGTATTCTGAGTTGAATTCCATACTGTTTGATTCATTCATAATGACCAGTGACACTTAATTGCCTAAACACGCTGCATCTCACACTGCTGATATTAAGAAGGCAAGAATAGACAGGTCAGTCAATACTTATAATTTTAATATGAAGCATGTTCCAGTATCAACGCATCACACGGGTTACTAGAGACAATATCGATACTAATGTAGTGCCCAACGGAATCCTGTAAAATATATATATGAACCCGGCGGACTTTGACATTATAAGATCAGAATACGCACACAACATCTTGGTCATCCTTAGCATTTAGAGCCTTACTATAAACTGGTGTCAAAGGTTGTCAAATAGTCCGTAACACCACCCTTTGAAACTCCGGCGGTCCAACATTTGACCCCAGTGAAAAGCTGATGACCGTGTTGACACAAGCTTGTATTGTGCATACGATGAAAGAAGACAAAATATTCTGACCAGACATCTGCCTGGCGAAGGCACGCAGGTAAAGGCAATAATTGGATAACCTGTCGGGGTAGACATCTTGGCGGAAGACATTACGCCAGGAAAACATGGTCACAATATTGTGGGAGGCAGATAGGTGCAGCCGGAACAATATTACGTCTTATTATAAAGAGGTCACGCGTGGAATTTTAAATTTAATATTAAAACACACGAGGGGATAATTTGAATTAAAACTTCCCCACCCAAACAGTGCTAGAAAGATTTGATTGGTTTGAATTGAAAGCCGGAATATACAATTAATTCTTTTGGAACATTCGGCGGAAACACCATCTGTGATTTGAACTGAGAATGAGAGATATAATCTAGTGAACTCAGAAACACAGAACAGACAGCTTCGCAACTTCATACGAGTAACTCCCAACAGCCAGGAAGAGAAGAATCGTACCTAGAATTTCAATATCAGAAGTGACAGATCGACAGTATTTGGGCAACTCTGAAACCCCAAGAGTAAACCCGTATATTTAAATGCACATACTGTAAAACATCAGGACCAGGACCTTATAAATACAAGACTAGAAACCTAGGAATTGGATCATCAGTCATAAGAGAAATAGTATCCCAGACCAAGTGTATCACAGAACACCCGTCGAAGAAGAATTACTAGTTTCTCAGGCCAAGTGTATCACAGATCACCGTCCTAAGAGGAATTTCTCAGACAAAATTGATTCGAGAGCATATGCACAGAAATTGCTCGCGTCCATCTGAAAACCTGTGCAAGGATAATTGTGTATTCCCAAAAATGTGGAGTAAGTTGTGAACATTTCTAATACAAACGTGAATTTAACGTGTTTTCTTGCTAGTGGATATATATATATATATGAGGCTGGCAACCTCAACATATGACAATAGTATATTCATGAACCACTACAGCAAGAGCTGGTGATTGTTTCTGACTAGTCGTGCAGGAAACCCTACAGCAGAGCGACCCCAGACTCCGACTGGAACAGTGATGAGTGATGACTACATCATATGTGCCTCCAGTGTAAAATATTATCTTATGAGATTTATGTACCTTTTTTAATTGTAATTCAGGCAAATCATTATTCACGCACTCGAGACGCAATTTCCTAGTTAACACCCAGAAGGAAATGGGTAAATTTTCATCATATTCCCTGAGTTACACTGTGTGCTCGGGAATTTAATTCTTCTGACAGGTTAACAGTGGTGGGTGGAACGCATGACAAAGGGCCTGTTAGGTTGCGGCGAACAAATGTACTTAGCAGGCATTTGTTTCTTTCTATTTGTCTAATGTTCGTGGTTACAAGCCATCAGACGATTTATGGCACTAACGCCGCTAGTGTGAGAGAAGAGCATCCACCATATCCGCCTACAGTGGAAGAGAGTGCGGAGAAGGCTTTCGTCATCACAGAATTGATGAACCACAGCTGCAGGACTCACTCAAACAAGCTAAGTGCTAACTAAAAAGCACCAGCAAAAAGGACATTTCAGTTAAACTTTAAGTATAATGTTAAATTTCCACCTACGTCTCAATGACTAGAACTTTATATCCATCAAAATTTCACTAATCTTTCCATATTTATTTTAACGTGTTAAATACTATTTCACTATTAAACTTTTTACGTTTTAAAACTAAACAATAATAGTTGATTCAGTTATATGTATGAAAGCAAACGTATGAGCCAGAATATTCAATCTATATATAAATACTTAGACATATATTTACACTAAACAGAGCTATACCTTATAAGAAGATTTTGTTGGATTACACAAACTGGGGGCTTGAACGGGCTAAACCATTGCTTAAATCCTTCACAAAAGGCGACGGACCAGATATAATACGTTAACAATTGCTCAGCCCATGCAACATTGTTCGTGACTTCTGGAAATAACTTGAGAATGTTCCCTTAAGGTAGAAGTGTCATTAATCTTCTATCTACATCTCTGCCAAGAGTAATCTTGTGCGCAGGTAGATACTTTGGAAGCCAATATTAAATACTCTTGAGCTTTGGTTAATGTTGGACCACTACTGCAAAGCAGGGGAGGCAATCCGTGACATTGAACAATTTAAAAAAAAATGGTAGGCTAATTATTTTTAGATACGAACGTAAAAATTATATATCTCAAAATCTACTTATGGTATTAAAAATCCAGTCTGACAAAAGTCTTAAAATATAATGATTAACCTTCTGTTTAAATTTGGTAATGATAGCTCAAAAAATTAAAAAGCCTTAGGAAAGTAAAATAGAACAAGATAATCCAATATATCCGCCGTTTCCATGACAACCGATGATGTAATACCATCAAACTCTTCATTATGCGTATCTATGTAAGTCTGTGCATTTTCATTGAAATCCTGTGATTAATAACGAAAATAGCATTTCAATGTAGCTTCTCCCCTTAATAGCCACAAGCATCATCTTACAATAGTTGTCACATGCGATATACATGGAGGAGCCGTCGTCGTAGTCTTCCTTTGTCTCCATAGAGACCACCGTAAACAATAAGACGGGTGTATTGTTTTCACGTGGGAACTCATTATTACAAAAAGGCATGAGTTACAGAGTAATTGGCGAATGAGTGTGATCATAAAGCAAGGATGGATGGTTCTCTGTGCAGTATTGTTTTCATCAAAGCTTGAAAATTTAAGTGGGTTTTTGAACATACCACTTATAACCTTCGTCGCGAAAACAAATTTATGGAAAATACGTAGTGTATCAAGGGTCCTTTGGTTTTGAGTTATAATTGTTCAAAAAGATTGTCTTTTTTTTTCTGTTAGATATTGTGTATTCATTCGATACCTCTACACCTCACGGTAGAAGGGGAACGACTAAGTAAGTATTCATTCGATTCGAATGCTCAGTTTACAAAATAAGATATCTCTCTCTCTCTCTCTCTCTCTCTCTCTCTCTCTCTCTCTCTCTTTTCTATTGTTCTACTTATTTTAGTATAGTGTGCACAACCAGAGAGGAATTTAAAAAAAGAAGTGGCACCGAATTTGGGCGACCAAAGTTTAAGATAACCCTATTATTTTATCTCATTACAGTAAAGTCTCCAAGCACGGCGGTCGCAACGTACGGCTACCCCGCCGATACGAAAAAGCCCATGACATCCATTAATTTGTAATTTTGATTAAAGTACAAATAATATTCAGCTACTGTGGGGATATCCGTTTGGTGCTTACAAACATGGCAAACTAGTGCTGACGCGAGTGGATAGCAGAACAATGCCAGGCTTCACTGACGCTAACGCATCAATCAATCAATACCCTTTAGCTCCCCGAGGAGCATATGCCTTCAACAAACACATGCCAAGTCTTCCTGTCCCGTGCCATCCGCTCAAGTTCTGTCCATGTTTTCCTCATCATTTTCACCTCTGTATCCCGTTTTCTTCTCCATGTGTTTTTTTGGTCTACCATTGCCTCTCTTTCCCTGTGGATTCCAGAACAAAGACTGCCTTGTAATGCTATCAACAGGTCTCCTCAATGTGTGTCCTATCCATCGCCAGCGTCTTCTTTTCAACTCTTGTTCCACTGGCACTTGTCTGGTTCTTGTCATCAATTCCACATTTGTGACTTTGTCGTACCATTTCAGTCCTTCTATTTTCTGCAAGCACCCGTTCATAAAAGTCTGTAGCTTTTTGGTTGTTGTTTTTGTTGTTCTCCATGTCTCAGAGCCATACAATAGGACTGACTTCACATTTGAGTTGAAGATTCTTATTTTTGTGTTGGACTTGATTTCTCTTGTTCTCCATATGTTTCCCAATGCAATGAAAGCTCCTCTTGCATAGGAACGTGTCATTATCAGAAGTCAACTCGGGCTGTCGTTCACTATTCTGCCGCAGTCTCTGGTTAAGGATCCTCAGTTTGCCCATTGCGGGCAGGGTTGTCGAGTCAGCCAAAAAATTTTCCAACTCCGACTCCACCACCCTGATTCCGGGTATAGATGACTCTTAGCCTCTCATAAGATTTAGTGGAAACGGGTTATAAATTTAAAAAAAAAAAGCTGAAGGTGCTGTGGATCTCTGTCACGAATATGGAAGTAGATCATGTCTGAGTTTAGAAAGAGTATGAATGAGTAGTGTGAAAATAGATATCTATAAAGTCACTTATGTAAAATAAGAAGGGATGTATGACTTCTGGAGAGAAGAGATATGTAAATAGGTATCTATTGTCATCTTCCAGCCTCACTCGAGACAATGTTTAGAATATCATACACTTCTTCCGGCCTCTCTGCTAAATAGGTTAATGTATTACAGTAAGGACAGAACAAGTTAACATCAAGTGACAGGTAGAAACTAAATTCAAACCGCTTAGAACATATAAATATATTTGTTAGTGAAAATCCCCATAAAAATTACACAAACAAAATTATAACCTTACTAACTCTGATGGGTTAGTGATTTTCTATCACAAAAAATGAAATCAAGAACACCATCGAATCGTATTGATTGTACAAAGACACTACGTGAATACAGGTGTCTAATTAACTATCCGGGCTCAGCCCCCAATCCTCTAAAGCAAAGACGGCTAATCCTTCTATTGTTAATAATCGTGGAAGGTAAACACCTATCTGGCAAGGAAATCACTGTACAACTCCACCTAAATCTTTCTGCTATTAGCTGTAATCTCCCGCGATTACTCCTCAATTAGGAAATTGTGGCGTTATTGCCTCCCCTGCTTTGCAGTAGTGGTCCTTCTTCTTCTTCTTCTTCCTCGTTCGCCCTGATAAGGACAGTGGTTGCGTTGTGTCTGTTTACGCCGTAGCTGTGATATTTGCACCTTTCGGTCGACACATCCGACTTCAGCACGGCATATTTAGGGACCGGGTTTGCCTTCCCATTGCGATCCGTACTCGCTCAGCCAGACTGCACTGCTGCAGACTGTTTCCAGGACCACCACGTGGAGGTGGAGTACGTCTTGACCAGCTCTGGTTCGTTGTCCTGATGCAAGCAGTCAAGCTATGCTTTGCAGTAGTGGTCCAACAGTAACCAAACTCAAGAGTATCTAATATAGGCTTCAATGGAGTCTATTTGTACCCAAGATTACTCTTGGCAGAGATGTAGATAGAAGAGTAGTAAAGCTTCTATCACATGGGAGTCTTCACAAGAAATTCAGGTAAGTGAAAACAATGCTGGCTGTCGCTAAGCAAGTTAATTCTGTAACCTGCCGACCACTTTTGTGAAGAATTTAAGCACTTATTTATCAGATTGTTAAGCCCCCACCCCTGATGTTCTCTTATTCAAGTACAGCTCTGTTTAGAATGTATGTAGTAATTGACTGAGACAAACTTGCAGTAACGTTAAAATGATCAAATCGAAGTTAATTTTGTAGCATTACAAATAACAAAATTTAATAATCACTTTAGTTTTAACAGTTTGAAAATAATTTGAATAGTTATGGATAAAGAAAAGTTACCATCCTCGTATTTGGGGATTGCAAAAAGGGTAAGAAAGTTCAGATGGCAGCATATATTTGAACTTAGCTTCCAATGACGGTTCTGTCTTTTCACACTGATCGCTCGTCTCTGGTCAAGGTTGTCCGGTGTAGCTCGCCTCCCAGAAACTTCAAGGAAAGTCTACATAGTGTTCTTTGTCTTAAAGCGTAGGCCACTGATCCCGTCTTGTTCCAGAAATAGTACGTTCTGCTGGTACCACCAATAACTGTGATAGAAGAATAGAAAAGAACGCTCTTCTGAGTATGGCGTTCTCCGACACATAGTTATGTGTCCACCCCCCCCCCTTTTTTTCTATTTCACCATCCCACTTAACTCAGAGTTTACCCTCGATGAGAATTAAATTTAATCCCTCGGGATAAAACTTCCTTTACATTTAAACTGAATAGCTTTAGCTTTACATTGCATTTATATGAAAAAGGTTAAACGTACAGTCTTACGTTAATTTTAATACAGACTTGTCGCACAGAGCAATAAAAGAGACGAATCGTGTTCTTACAACACGTGTCTGGGATTTCTTTTAATGTTAACATAGATTGCCCCTTCTGACTCCGTGTTTCTTCAATTTCCTAGTCCCGGTTGTTCCTTATTAAAATTTGAAAGAGATTTCTGTGCTTTATAAGTCTTATCTGGTTCTCCAATAAAAGGTCCGGATAACAATTAGGAATTATGAATCTAGTTCTTCCTCTGACGAAGGTCTGATGTCTTGGCGAGCGTGCAAATCACAGAGAAATAAAACTGTGAAATTGTCAGCCTATATTCCCTCCAGGGATGTTATGAATCTAATCAGAAGGATCCAATCATTTCAAATCATGCAGGATAGGCTGTGATATTTCAAAATAGTCCTACGTGAAATAAGGTGCGTGCCTGCAAAGGTCACGTATTACCATATATGGACATCTGATGCCTTGTATACACTCTTACAACCACATTTGTAGACTCATTTTGTCTAAAATGTAATAAATCCATGATTACTTTTTAACCAAGGACCGGAAGCAATTACGTCACATTTGTCTGTCCACCCGTGTCACACAGACGGTAATGTCTTAGCAGCGGTTCAATTTAAACGCACCGGCGACTATCTTATCTCAGCTCTTCGTAGGCTGGGATGACCAGGTAAAAAACCGGTGACATATCTGCAAGGAGTGTCACAACTGTGATAGTTATCACCTACAGGGTGATTTGATAAAATCACATATCTGCTTCTTAGCAAACAAATAAAGAAAGAAAGTAAAGGGCGATAATTGACAGCACGCAATAAAAATCAGTACCACAAATGTACCGATACTGCCGGAGAGAACCAAAGATAGAGGTCGCCCCGTTTCGTCACACAAATAACGACACCTCTCCCACTAGTTGGGATGTTTTAAGGCGATGGAGATAAGCTCTCTCTGTAGGGACTACGTGTCGCAAAATTGGTTTCAATGCATTGCAAACGTGGTCGAGGAGTTTACAGTTAAAGTCACCGATCGATTGTCAGCAAAGCGGCCGCTATCAAAATGGCGGTATATCGGCAAACTGTAGACGATACATCGAAATCGGCACTTATAAATAAAAGCATAATGGAATCATGGTGAAAAGGATTTCACATTTTAGTCCAGGAAAGGATTGTGTACAACTGTGTATAAGTAGAAACGGTAGGAAGTTATCTTTTACGGAGATATATGCGTATTTCGGCTGCCCATAGTTATGCTGAAAGCCTGTAAACCCACTTCTGTTCTAAATATTTAAATCAACAAATAACAGTTTGGGAAATTACATGGATAGGAATATAGAGATTTATCGGCTGTATAAAACAAGATAAGATGGAACAATATGGATACTATATAAGCCGAGGATGAGAAAGGATAAATTTCAGTCAACGCACAGATCGGCTGAAATTGTTGTTTCGGGAAAGTTTTTCAGCCGAGGCTTAAGCTGTGACGTCAGTACCTTCCTATACGCCCGCGCTAGACTTATAAGTAGCGGAGCGGTAAACTCAGAGACACACAACGAAAGAGGTTTGAGACAGACTGGAGGCAGAGTTTCGCCACTACCCATATACCATATGAATTGTGAGCGGATCGCCAGAAACATTTTTCAGTCCAGTATCTGTATTCTGAGGGTAAGCGAAATTATGATAACTACCGTGTATAATATTTTTTTAAATTTCAGGTTCATATAAACTTCTCAATACATGCCTGTATAATATTCATTAATATAATGTATTGTTATTTTGAATATGATTTAAACATGTGCTTTGTGGATGATTGTTGTTTGTACAAAAACGTATCAAAACTAGCCCCACAGCCAAATGTAGATAAAATCAATCAAATTAATTGCTGTATCTCGACGAAGATAAAGGCAGTCCCACGGCAGAGATTGTCATAGGCAAAGGAATTGTTAGAAGCTTCATCATGGAAGATACCGCTTTTACGAGGTTAGGTGACTAGTTCCCTTCATCGATGCCTTTTCCTTTCCTAGTTCGAGCGCACAACCGAGTGCCCATTTACAGCTGGTAAAATGGAGTGTTCCACAGCCAGGTTTCAATTCCAAAACTATGTAATTGTACTACCGAAGAAAGCAACTTGATCACTTGCTCACTTTCTTTATTTATGTATTAATTTGGTGTAGATGCTAAGAATGGCATTAGTATTTGAATTTGTACCTGATGTGATTTGGGAAGATCAAGTTATAGATAAGTAAAGGATGTATAGGAGCAGAATAAACCAGATGATGTTTATTTCTGATAATGTTACTATTAATTCTGTATCATTGAAATGTTGTTACTTACTGTGACTGTATAACTTTGACATCTGATGACTGACTAGTCTGACCTATGTGCTAGTCAGTTACAATTAATTGAAATGTTAATAGTTCTATATCACTGAAATGATGTCCTTACTTACTATGATTGTATAACGGTGACATCTGATGACTGACTGGTCTGACATCTGTGCTAGTCAGCTACAAGTCTAGCCAGATACTAGCCAAGGCTAATATGATGTTTCAGGTTCCATGAAATAACTCAAACCAGACTGTCCAGTATCAGAAACCTGTGTTGTTCATCAGAGGCAATCCCACAACCGTGCAGGACCCCAAAGAGTGAACTTCAACTGGTCATTGGCATCCCTAGTGCTGGGTCTACCGATACTTATATATGCAACGGACAGTCCGTGTCAGCAGGATCAAGAGTCAGATAAGTGTCACTTAGGACACTGACCACCACAATATATGAAACACCGCAAATAGTCAAGTGATGACATTTATCAGAGGACTAAGAACAGTGATATATTTAAAATGAATGCAGTTTTCAGTAACTTTATTATCCAAGATCTTGCAGTCTAAATAGACAATGATAGGAATTGTGTGACTTAATTTTATATATATATTTCAATGCTCTGTTCCAACTAGCAGTAATAGAATATTAGTGTAAATATTAAAATATTTTAACTGTACCTGAGGAATTATTCACTTCTTACAGTGTGGTTAAAGTGAATGTTCATTTTAATTATCCCCTAGAATATAAGTAATCATAAGATAGTCACAGGGAGGAGACACCTTAAATCCTGGTACTACTTCTTACCAACTGGGCCAGGGTTTTCACAGTCTGACTATTTTTATGATAACAATACACCAGGGCTTATTTCTAAGACTGGGGTATTACTTGTAAGGTCAGAACTCTTTACTGGCATACTCTTACATAAATAAATAATTTTAAATAACCTCCCGCTACACTACGTACGAAACCAATACGCTGCCAACCGCCTTTGACTTGCGGCGAAAATAGCAGGTGAAGGAGAATGCATCATGTGTTGGGACAATGACTCTCGCAGATTTATCTGACAATAACGTCTGGAAGGAAACTAGTAACCATCAGGGGGGTCAAAGACGCATCTCCGCTAATGATTAATGATGTAGTTGAATCAACCAAATGTGTATAACAAAATGCCGAATAACAAGGATCCATGGTGCCCTGTCAGTTTATACATTAATATTTTAGTATCAATGGGTCTGGCAGTATGTGCCTAGGTAAGTGGATGGCTGTGAAAGCAGCCCGTATATGCTGTGGTGATGGGTAGTTGCAGGTAGCTGCAATAGTGATAATATGTACGGCTGCTGTATATGCTGGAAGCAGGTACAGGGGATGACCGATTGTCCCTGAAAATAAACAAGTTATCAATATCCTATTAATAACACGTATCGAACTCACGCACAGACGAACATAACAAACTCTCGGTCTTTTCTCTCCCCTTCTACCTGTAGAGTGGCCCGCAGGTGTCAGGCTGCCAAGTAAAGTCCCACCTTTTTATCGATTAACAGTCTTTCTCTGCTCGCTTGCTGCGTGCGACTTAAGCTGGCATTTGGGGGTAGCACTGTTTACATTTTAGGCCAAGGCTTAGAGCTTAATTATTCCACACACACACACACACAGTTTACGAGCAAGATAGTAATGGTTGGAAAAAGAATTAAGCTACCACACACATCCCAAGGTAACTGAAAGTTGCCCGAATGATAAGTATTCAAGTAAGTAATAAACCCAAATTAGTTATAAAATAGCAATGCTATCAACCTCAGTATTTACAAAATAGCAACACTCTTTAAAGTAATTACTATACACAGACCAAGTGAAAAATAGTAGTAATATTTACCGCCTTGGCAGTCACTAAAATAATATGATACACAGACTCACACCTTCCGTCTTAAGAAAAACACTCTTACATTAACACCTTAGTGATTATGAATTGTGGAGCACTTAATACAATTTAGAGTTTCCCTGTTACGGAAAAAATTATCTTAAGGAAAAATGTATACATATATTTAAGATGAAACAAAGTAACGAGGGATCTCTATTCTTTATAATTAAGTTAAAACACCCAGGGGCCTATCCTACTGCATTAAATGAGTAAGTATACTTACCGAAAAACGAATATTCCTAAACGCAATACAACTGTTATTTGCTCTGGCGCAGAATATCACTTTGTAAAGTAGCAGAATTTCTGGAGACAATGGCCAGGAGTGTTAGAGACGCCTAGCTTATATAGTTAGATAAAGTCTGCAGGTGTTCAAGTGTGGATTAGCACGTGCATTGATGGTAGCGCAACCATGGCGTAAGGACCTGGGGAGTTGTGTCCCTGGCGTCTTTTGATAAAAGAAAGTTACGACACTGGCGGTCATTCGAACGACCTGAGTTCGCGATTCTAGACGCGCTCGGACACATGAAAGGCGAGGGACGTTTTCCTGTGTGTCCAGTTTCTCTCTGAATCAAAGAATCAGGGAACTTTGCCGCTACTCACAAGAAAGGAAAAATGCAAAGACCTTTACCTTTGTGCCGATGCACGCGTGCAAAGGGGATGTAATTTAGCATGTCCAACGTAAGAGTGACATGACTAAATCCAGAAATAAAACTGTAGGAGCTATTATAAAGATAAAAAATTGGAGGAGGTAAAAGACAGAATAAGACAGAGGCGGACCACTCAGCTAAAAGTAATAGCGATTCACATTCACGACAATCTCACAACCAGTCTTCAAGATCGTTTATATTTGGACGTGCTGCCCAGTATACGCGGCGGTACTTATGTATAGGCTGAACGTGGCTGGCCTCGCCAAAATAAGGTAAAGCTTCTTAAAAAAAACAAAACAACAATCAACAAGCAATGTATCCTTGCTGACTACAAGACGACAGTCAAAGCAGGAAAGTAGATAGACTTAAAAACTCCTCCCCTTCCCCTGCCTTAAAAAAGGAGAAATCAAGTAGTAATGATGCCACGCCACATGATAACACACGAAGAGAGCAAATAATCATCACATTTAGAAAGTAGGTGGGGCGGGGCGTGGGGAGCGTGGGGGAGGGCGTGGGGGTGGCAGAATCCAACGTCGTTGCTTCCGCCTTTCCTAACTCGTGGCGCAACTTAATTTCGAACCTGCTCAAGATGCTCACATAATTTTAAAAACATGGTCAGTTGGTTATATTAGGGCGCATGTCCAAATAGAAAAGACCTTGCAGTCTCTTTCAGTGATATGACTGATGTCGCTCAGGTAAAAGAGAACCTTGTTACTGCAGCCCTTGATGCAACCAGGTGATACTTTGCAGTCATCATCCTCACCTTTCAACTTCTCACAGGTCATCAACAAACGTATGACAAGTCTTCATGTCACGTGTCATCAGCTCAAGGTCTCTCAATGTCTTTTCCATGCCTTTCATGTCTGTCTGCAGCTCTCTTCTCCATGTGTTCCTTGCCCCCACCCCCTCTACCTTTCTTACCTTGGGAATTCAAGAAGAAGAACTGCCTTGTAATGCTATCAACAGGTTTCCTCAGTGTGTGTCCTATCCACCTTCAGCGTGTGTTTCTCATCTCTGGTACTTTTGGCACTTGTCTGGTTCTTGTTATCAATTCCACATTACCCGTTTGTCTAACAATTTGATTGCATGCTCTACCAAGAGCCTTGTTGCCCTTTGGGTCACCTCTACACTCTGTTTACGGGGTAGAAGAGGTTACGATTAAGAAAGAAAGAAAGTTCCACATTAGTGATCTTGTCATACCATGTCAATCCTTCTATTCTACGCAAGCACCCGTTTATGAAAGTCTGTAGCTTTTTCTGGTTCTTGCTTTTCTTGTTCTTCATGCTTCAGAACAATACAATAGGACTGACTTCACATATGAATTGAAGATTCTGATTTTTGTGTTGGACTTGATTTCTTTTGATCTCCATGCATTTCCTAATACATTTAAAGCTTCTCTAGCCTTTTGATAAATTTACAGAAACAGAACCCATTTAAGACTGTAATTTTCAAAAGACAAATATGGATCTAGAATTATATATTAATTCAACGAAACCTTCTTTTTTAACTAAAAATGAAATTTAAAGCAAAGAAAAAAGAGAATAAACAGAAACAAACTAGACGCTTTTCTGAAAATTAGATTCAAACGCACAATACAAGTCAGTAAAAAGATCTTTTGTATTTCATTATATACTGACGCACATTAAAAACGCACCACCTGTATAATCCAGGAACAGAGTGTGAAAGGTTATAAGTGTTTACAAGTTTACATATTTGGAATCTTTATTCATTTTCCTATGAATCCATGCTGGTCATTAATTTGTACATTTGATTGTTATGAAATTCATTGCATTCTGTGCAGGCAAAGGAGAAAACCAAAAATGCAACCAATAAAAAAATTCATTCACACTATCATCAGTATCTGGTATGTCCACCGTGTGCTTGCAAACAAGCTTGGCAGCGGCTCCGCATGGAACGCACAAGTCTCTGAAGGAAATTCCACGGAATCATGTCCCATTCACGTGTAAGAGCAGCTTCGAGCTGTTGCAGATTAGCTGAAGAACCTTGCCTGTAGACTCTGCGTTCAAGTTCGTCCCACAGATGTTCTATAGGGGACATGTCTGGTGATAGGGCAGGCCAACCAATCGTAACAATGTTCTGCTGATGTAGATATTGCTGCGTAATGCATGCGGTGTGCGCACGTGCGTTATCCTGCTGGAGAAGCTGCAAGTCTGGATAATTTGTGAACGCAGGAGCAACCAATGCATCCAGAACCTCATCTAGATATGTCACAGCATTAACATTTCCACGGAAGACGTGAAGAGGCAAGCGATGGTGAAAACTGAATCCTCCCCAAATGTGAATACTGCCACCTCCAAATCGGCTGTGCTGACGAACACAGCTATCTGCAAAGCGCTCTCCACACCGTCGCCAAATCCGCATACATCCATCAGCAAAGGATATGTTGAATCTGCTCTCGTCTGTGAATAGGACAGTCACTGCTAGTTGAACAATTGCAGGCGCTGCTGACGATGTCTAAAAGTTTGGCCCCATGTTTTATGCTTCGTCTGCATATTCTCACGCTTTCACGTTGATAGTAAAGTCTACTGCATCAATACACGCTTTCTACAATAAAACGTGTACTGTATTTCTAAGAAAACCTTGAGCTAGGCACACTGCGTAATGACCTAAATTAATACTTCCATTAATTTCATTTTATACACGGCGTGATGAAAAGACAGATGAACTTAGGATAGAGAGAGGGAGGGCTGAAAGCAGGAACGCATGCAACACTAACACGCGTCTCGCGATATACAATTAATGCCACCCTCCCCAAGCGAAAGGCCAGAAGCACTAATTTTTTTTCTTCAAATAGACCGTGATAAAAAACACTACAACTACGAGAGTTAGGTTTAAAAACCTGAAAAACGCTTATTGGGAAACATGACATTATACTGGTTTACGTTTGAAAGCCTGACAGTACAGCAGACACCCTAAAAGTTTGGAAGTGAGGAGGTGGTAACAGCACGACTATCCTAGAAGAAAATACATATTTTGAACGCAGCCCCTTAGCCCCATTAAACTTATATATTTGGGTTCCTTAGGACTTGCTGACAAAGAATATGTTAAGTGTTACGCAAATAGTCTAGGAATTAACAAATTATAGCCAAAAGAAAATAGTGAGGGTGTCAGACAACACCAAAAAATAATCGCACAGTGGCATGTTTTGAAACCACTATTTTACGGGAAATGGGCCACCATGTAAAATCCTATTTGATTGGATAGAAGAAAATGTAAGGCTAAACACGATTAGTCGGACTACAAATACTAATTCTTTGTTGTTAGGGGAAACGGTAGTAAGGGTACTTTTTTTGAAAAGCTGTGTAAACATGGCCCGATTGGTTAGACCCGCCAATATAGTCAATTAAGAGCGTCAGTTCAGTGCCACATTTTAAAATAAACTTACTAAGAAACAGTGCGTTGAGATCCAGATCATATTTTTCTAAATAAAAGTCTGGGACAGAGGCAGATCGGAATTTGTGCCATTATTAATCGCCAGTCAACGTATTTGTTATCATTTCCATGAATTGTGGTAAGCTTGACATGTTTGAGATCTTTTTAATGAAAATTGAATGTAAATTGATAATTTATGTCTGTATATGTGTGTGGTTCAGTAGCAAACATGAGGCAAGGCCTAGATAGTGCTCCAACCTGAACAGGACGTGTCGGAGAAAAGTAAAACTGCATGGAATTGCCAAACAGTACACTGACACCTATCTTATTAACTAGAAAGAACTAATGCTGGAATTGCAGAGGCGTAGTAACCATTAGGGAGGAGTATACTGGTGTAAATTGTTTCAGATGAAGATAGCAGTTGGCCTACCGCTCTGAACTCAGTGTTTGTTATATATTGTGTTCAGTGTGGAAATAGATTATAAATTAGATCTGAAGTAGGAGGTACAACCTTCTTGTTTCAGGGACTGTGGTCCTAGTTATTGAAGCAGCACCTGGTCTGAGTTTTGCTGAATCCAGAGGCTGACAGCATACTCCTTGGTCCAGATAGCGACCAGTGAGGTGTCTCCAGAACACAGTGAAGCAATCGAGCAGAGGAGTCTTTTCCTGCCGCCATCACGAAAGATAAGCTTCTGTGGCCAGAGTAGCTCAACATTATGTGCCCCTCAAAAATTGACATTTTATTAAACACAGAGGGACAATAATTTGGTTCAAATGATAGGAACTGTGAACTTTTCCCAATACTATTTCCCCGATAATCAAACACTTGAAGTCATGATGAAAAACAACAACCAAGCTTGAACAAAACCAGTATTACCTCATATTACTACTGCACAAATTACACACATAGAATAATAATAATAAACTATGTCAATACAAAGTTCATATATATAAACTGTGTACATAATACTTGTAATTACATTTGATTGTGATTCCTGGTTCACTGTGTAGTTGAATCAGGATACCCACCATTGAAGGAATTAATACATATATGTTTAAACTTAAACACTTGACTCATTTAAGATAGTTTTATAGAGTGTTAAATGTGTGTGAGTGTCACAGTGTTGTAGAGTGTTGTGAAATAAATTAAACTGTTTATCTGTCTGTTGTTGTTGTGACTTACACTTCATCATTTTCATAACCCTAGACATTTAACGTAGTCATCACAATATTCCAGAATAATTCTGACTGAGGTATAAATGTGGTAGCAAGTAAGGTCATCTGTAATACACCACACTTATTAGATACAGATACCTTCACAGCTGATCTCAGTCAGTACACTAAGTCCCCTATAAATATTTATAACATCCCACTTTACCACAGCCTGTATCTCTGAGTCGTCGTATGACTGTCATTCGAGAGACTTGCCCATGTCTACCCACTATTGCTCTTGCTGTTTGACTTGCCGGGAGAGAACGATTCCTTAGGTGACTCAGCACAATATGACGATCTTGCGCAGGGGTAGTAACTCGTGGTTGGCCACTCCGAAGTCTATCCCGGGCACTGCCAGTGGTTCCGTAACGTTCATTGAGACGTACAATAGTGCTGTGGTGGCAATTCATCCTTCTGGCAATGGCCCGCGAGCTCATTCCGGTCTCCCACATACCAATGGCTCGTTGGCGGTCGTTTTCAGATTGTCGTGGCATTTCAAGCACCTGTACTGGGTGTTTTGTCTCAACGGCCTTTTTATACCGAGTATACTGCCACAACGCGTACACATTTTCAGGGTCATAGCTGTTGGGAATCGTGTTGCACGTGTAACTTTCATTGTTTTCATGTAGTCTGTACACAAACCCGTGGGTTGAATCATGCACTTTCCATTCCAGCAGCCATTCGCTCTCTACCTCATGACAAACACGGGGAAAATCCATTCCCACACTTTTTTTCCCAGCTTCTCGGCATCAGTATATATAATATTGGTGCGTTTTTAATGTGCTTCAGTATATAATGTAGGCGAGAAAATAAAACTCCAGGTAGTTACAACACAATAACATTTTTTTTTTTTAAACCAAAAATTATACAAACAAAAAAGGGCGCTTTTTCTGAAAATGTTCCATCTGCCGGTATAATCAAACACAAAATACAACTCAGTAAAACCACCTTGCATATTTCATTATACAAAAATAAACTCCAAGCATTTACGAAACAATACAATTTTTTCAACAAAAAAAGGACACATAAACAAGAAAGAACGCTTGCTTGCAAATTTTCCTTCTACGCGTTGATTCAAACGGACAACACAACTCAGCAGAAACACCTCGCATGTTTCATTACACAAAGCCAAAAAAAAAAAACTCAAGGCGTTCCCGAAACAATAACATTAAAAAAACCGCAAACAGAAATAAAAAGGGACGCTTTTCTGTAAATGTTCCTTCTGCCCGAAGATTCAGATGCACAATCGAATTGAGTAAAATACTTTGCGTATTTCATTATCCAATTTAAGCGATGAAATTAAACCCTAAGCACTTACAAAGCAATACAGTTATTTTTATAAGAAACAAACAAAAAATGTGGCTTGTCTGAAAATGTCCTTTCTGCCCGTAGATTCAAATCCACAAATCTAACTCAGCAAAAACACCTAGCGTGTTTCATTATAGAAAGTAAGTAAATAAAACCACCAGGCATTTACGAAACAAATAAAATGTAAAAAAAAAAACTGGAAACACAAAGAAAAAATGTCGCTTTTCTGAAAGATTTTCTTGTGCCTGTAGATTCAGACGCACAATCATCATCATCATCAGGTGCCATCTCCACAACAAAGGTCGGCTGCAAATGATCTCCAAAGTCTTCTGTCTCTTATCTTACGGTGCACGCCAATATTTCTTGTTTATCTCTTGATGTTATCTTCCCACTTATAGCGCTATCTTCCTCCTGCACGTTTGCCTTCAACTCTGCCGTCCATTATGGTATTCAGCAAGATGTTATGTTAATCAGACGCAGATCACATCTCAACAAAAACATCTTGCTTGTTTCGTTATATAAAGTACGAGGGGCGTTCAGAAAGTAATGCACCACATCGTTTTTCTAAGGAGCTGTTTATTCAAAAAGCATGAAATTTATACACAATATACATGGATATGTGTGACGAAAGTACTGAGATTCTGTCTTTCAAATGGTCCATGTCTTTTTCTCCTTGCAATGTGTTCACTATATTTTAGGAGGGATTACAGGTAATCCTTCTCCATGTTTCTTCTCCTTCTATTATTTACGTTTTTTTCAAGATGAGATCACGAGGGAGTTTGATCTCATCTGCTTTATGGTTCTTCTTTATGTGTTTAGAATGGGGGTGTAGGGAATTAGAAAGTATTATTCTAGATTAAGATTATAGATGCTAGATCAGGATTGGCACCAGATTGTCTTTTTTTAAAGATATTGCGTGGCCATATACGCATTTTTCGGGAGTTAAATTATTTGCGGCCATTTTTGCTTCATTTCCGCAGTATAGGGCTAGGCTTAATCTCGTTTCTTTGTCTAAAACCCATGCACGTTACATCAGAACGATCTAGGTTCTGATTGGCTGAGAGATAACTGCAGTTGAAATGCAGAGCTCTCATTGGCTTTACAACCACGCCGCGCATATGACGTCACGAAGTCGGCGCGTGGGGGTCTTGATTATAAAAGGCCTATATTTCATAGTTTCTTTCTCTTTTAATGAAAAAAATTGCCAAAGCCGGTTGCCAGTCAAGTCGATTGCCTTCAGTAGGACATTCGAGATTTGGTAAGCGTCATTTTTGCGTGAGGACTTTATTTAATTTTTCTAGTCCTAGCCGATCATTTAAGTTTCTTGGGAAGTTTTAGTTTAATTTAATTCTTAACTCCAGAGCCATCAATACGATCTTAGTGATAGACTTGAAAATTTTTAGGTCCATTTCATTCCTTGTTGAAAGAATAGCGGCATGGTTTAAAAGTTGAGATATCACCGCTTTGTATTATTGCAAAGTCGGTCGGGAGAGAAACTCGCATCTGCGAATCATATGTATTTACAGAATAGTCGGGAGCGTGTGTAATGTGTATTTTTATTTGTGATTTTAGTGAGAGTATTGATGCTCGCTATTTATATAGTTACGCATATATCTGTGGACGGAAGTGATAGAGGTATTAATTGAAGCACGTGAGCGCGTTGGTTACGGTATCTTTATTGATACGATGTTCAGAGGGACGAGGGGGAGATAAGCACGTGGTCATAAAATTATAAACACGTGGTTGAACTACGGGGTTTTCAATTTGATAACCAGGGGTTATGTATAACTTTTGACGGCATGTAGATGCTAGCGTAAACAGGGTTATAGGTTATTGATTGTGCTTTGTTATTCTGTGTATTCAGAAGATGGAGATGACATTTATTTATGTTAAGGGAATTATTTTGTATTTCATTTTGAATGTGATTACTATTATTGACGGGAATTTTAGGAATTCCTAGAGAAGGCTAGTTTTAGTTGTGTTAAACATTACGGCATTAGTGTCAGCGTAAGAAGTAGGCCACAGTACGTCTGCCCAGACGGGCCATTGAAAATATGGTTGTTGCTCGGAGTTAGTCAGGCAGAACAGGCGATCTGGGTTAGCCAATGTTTACCTTGTGGGCTCAGGTAGAGAAGGGAGCTCAGTGGGGGGAGCGGACTTTGTTTGCATGATTTTGTATGGTGGTGCATAACGGGAGAGAGTAGGGGAGCTGTATTGATTATAGACGGGGGAGACTTAAGTGTTAAAGACTTAAGGGTTTGTCAGGAAGTTAATTGTTATTTGTAATAGAGTATTACCGTTTTGTTTAGCTGTTGTTTTTTGCTTTTGTCTAAACAGCAGGTGCCGGCTTTTTTGTGGGAATGAGAGCGGAATTTTGAGACCACAAAATTTCTCCCACGGCAAAGTTGGGGCATTCGCAGAACCGCAAGGGTTTTACGTTAGTTGCCAGTAGTGGACGGAGAGGAAGAAAATACGTTTTCCCAACCAGGGGAAGACATTTTCCAGCGAATAGGATTTTTGTGGATAAATCCTGAGCTCTGACGCTCGTTACACACGCAGATTTGGCAGGCTGCCAGCGGTGTGGTAATTTTGTGTTCGTTTCTTCACGGCCATAATAAAGCCGACAGCCCAGTTATAGGTACTCGGGCAGGTAATTTCCGAGTGGTAGAAGTCCGCTACAGTTCCAGTCCAGAATCCAGTGGGGTTTTGTTAACCCTCAGTCATCAAGTCCAGAGTTAGTGGAGAGAGATAGGGTAAACATTCTCTCTACTGAAGTCAGCACAGATAGGCAGAACTGTTAGTTTTGGTGAATCATAGCAGAGGACAGCTGATGAAGTTTAGAGGTGCAGTTAGTTGTGTTCAGGAGATTCCAGGATAGGCTGTGTAGAACCGAAGTCTGTGCAGAGATTGTGTAGTCACTTCGCCGTCGTTCCAGCTATCAGTGGACTTAGAGTTAGAGTTAGAATTTAGAACAGCTAGTTTGGAGTGTAGGCGACATCAAGTGCAGTGTAGTTCATTTCAGTTAACCTTACCTTCTTTCTCCATACAGGTTGCAATTGTGGGAGAAGGGTTGGGGTTGATGCATTTTTAACTGTGCTTGATTTTGTTTCAGGAGTGCATCCTCGCACTTGATGTATGGGACATGCATATGTTTGTTGTTTATAGGTGTATAATAAACTTGTATAAATTGTAGCTGGCATCAGTCATTTCCTTTAGTACAGTAGCTATATGTTGTCTGTACCTTGGTGTTTGTGAATCTTAATTGAACCTTATCCCCATAGGGTAGTTAGAGGTGGTTCGAGGCCATAGCAATTTAAACGTCCGAAGTGGCGAGGAAAGAATCAACCTCGGTTCTCAACCTCGGAGCCAATGGTCTCAACTTTCACAGTTTGCACTATATTTCTATCTGAATCTATCATTTCAGTCTTTCTTCTTACTATTGTCTTGTCACTATATGTAGACAGTCTCTAGTCCTAAATCCATTTCGTGACAAAGTGGGTGCTATCGTCCGGTGAATCATCTTTGTTACGTTCAATTCTGTGATCTTGACAAAGTGGTGGCGTCGTCCTTGGGATCATCTTTGTTGGGATCAATTCTAGATTCATAGATTGTCTCTGTAGAAAGTTCTGGAAATAGATTTCAAAAAAAAAAAATCCCCTAGACTTGAGCTATATTAAGACTGATCCAGCTATAAGTTTTTTTCCACAGGTTCCAGTTAGTATAGATGATAGTGGTTGTAAGGTTGTTTATGACTTAGAAGTAATTGATGGCTAATGGAATTTTTTTCTTGACAGGAAAGTAAATTCGGGTTTTGGGTAGCTGGATAACTTGAATTTTTTTCAGGTAGTTATTAGTCAGACTTGGTGCTAGTCTGAGTGCGGGTTTTTGCGACAGCATATTCATAGTAGGTAACAGTAAATTTTTCTTGTTCCTTTTTTGTCATTTCCCCTCGTTGTGAGTACTGCTGATTTGTCAGGTAAGATGGCTGAATTGGTCAAGCTACTTACTGCATGGAAGGACGCAGCTAAAAGCATGGGGATGAATGAGGCCGAGACTAGGGCTTACATTATGAGGGAACAGGACCGGCAGACGGAGAGAGAGAAAAGGGAAGCGGAGAAAGACCTGCGTAAATTGGAAGCCCAGGAGAAGATAGCAGAGAGGGAAGCCCAGGAGAAGATAGCAGAGAGGGAAGCCCAGGAGAAGATAGCACAGAGGGAAGCCCAGGAGAAGTGGAAACCCTTCCAGTCAGAGAAGTTGTTTTCCAACAGCGGGCCAGCAGAAGTGAACGGGACTGAGACTACATGCTTATTTGACAGCGGGCTTACCTACCCCAGCATAGTCGCCCGACATCTGGTGAAGCCCTGGCAGATGACGAAAGAAAAAGTGAATATTGGTGGAGTTTTAAGGAAAGGGACTTCACAGTGCTTTCCCGTAGCCAATATTAAAGTGAAATGTAAGTTCGTGTCTGGCACCATCAAGGCAGCTGTAACGGCTCAGCCAGCCTATGACTTCATTCTTGGCAACCCATATTTGGTTTTGGGGAACCCGACCACACCGATCCTTGCTGATGCAAGGGGGCCTACTGCAGGCCAGAAACGTGAAAAAGGAGAACCCCTAATTCACGAAGCCCCGAGAGAGCTCGAACATAACTGTCGTGCTAAGGAGAGGTTCAATGCCTCCGACGACAGCGGTATGTTATTTTGCAGAGGCAAATTCGCCCGCCAGCCCTGTTCAGCCAACCGGCCAAACAGTGGTGAAGACGCCTCTGATTCCGGAAGTACACTCTTTGTTGTCGGGAATTAGGCCCCCGATGGTATTAGCTTCCTCAAGTGAGGAACATACTGACAAGAGCAGTATTACATATGTCAACGACCAGCGCCATCTTCATAGGGCACAAGATAGCGGTCTGAGCGAGCATATAGTTCCAACCAGCCCTGGAGCCCCATCCGACCAGCACTTTACTCAAACGGAGGAGGACAGTGATCTGAGTATCCGTTTGCCTATAGACGGAGATGGGCCCCACAACTCTCGTATCTCGTTTACAGGAAACGACTCTTGTAACGAGCAGCCTGAAAAATTGGCTATCTTTTCCAATTCGTTTCACGGAACATTGGAACCAGTTACTGAGAGCTTTAACTCAGATTCTCCGCGATCTAACGGGATCTTAAACCGTCAAGTGTCACTGCAGGACACATTCCAACTGACGCCAGTAACTCTCACAGGGGAGGGCAAGGTTGAAGGTAGAACCAGGGTGTTAGACGGAGAGCTCCCGTGGTCTACAGTTTCATCTCACCAACTTTTCAGGCCAGAAAAGAGTGAGAAAAGCGACCTTACGCATTTGCAAGGAGCTATTTTGGAGAGCTCTGTCCCGCTTCAGATTGGTAGGGGAAGAGCGAGTCCAGAACCACTGCCAGGGGCAGATCTTACCTACCTTTCTCCAAAGGTAGAAGCTATTGAGGTCGATCGTGATCCAATAGACACCCAGCAAGAAATCGGAGGCTCTACACCAGAGGAACCCGAGACGTTGCATCAGTTTCGCACGGTACCAGCAGTCACAACCCTGCTGACGCGCAGCGAGGAAGTCGCCATCGCCAGGTCGCCACAGCGCCCGCCGGTCACATCAGCTGACCAGAACAGCCTTTTGACGGTCATAGCAAGGGAAAGTTCAGACCCGCCATTAGACGGCACAGGTCTGAAGAGAGATCAACTCTCCCAACGGAGCATAGGAGCTCATTCTAGGAGAGGAGGAAGGAAGGAGGAAACGCAAAAGAGGAAGGTCGAAGAACACTGAATAGGAGGGGTAAGGACAGACAGCCTTGTAGACAGAGTTAAGGGCCAGTGTGAAACACAGAGATTTCAGTAATGAGATCGATGCTCAATCTTCGAAGGTGGGAGTGATGTGACGAAAGTACTGAGATTCTGTCTTTCAAATGGCCCATGTCTTTTTCTCCTTGCAATTTGTTCACTATATTTTAGGAGGGATTACAGGTAATCCTTCTCCATGTTTCTTCTCCTTCTATTATTTACGTTTTTTTCAAGATGAGATCACGAGGGAGTTTGATCTCATCTGCTTTATGGTTCTTCTTTATGTGTTTAGAATGGGGGTGTAGGGAATTAGAAAGTATTATTCTAGATTAAGATTATAGATGCTAGATCAGGATTGGCACCAGATTGTCTTTTTTTAAAGATATTGCGTGGCCATATACGCATTTTTCGGGAGTTAAATTATTTGCGGCCATTTTTGCTTCATTTCCGCAGTATAGGGCTAGGCTTAATCTCGTTTCTTTGTCTAAAACCCATGCACGTTACATCAGAACGATCTAGGTTCTGATTGGCTGAGAGATAACTGCAGTTGAAATGCAGAGCTCTCATTGGCTTTACAACCACGCCGCGCATATGACGTCACGAAGTCGGCGCGTGGGGGTCTTGATTATAAAAGGCCTATATTTCATAGTTTCTTTCTCTTTTAATGAAAAAAAATTGCCAAAGCCGGTTGCCAGTCAAGTCGATTGCCTTCAGTAGGACATTCGAGATTTGGTAAGCATCATTTTTGCGTGAGGACTTTATTTAATTTTTCTAGTCCTAGCCGATCATTTAAGTTTCTTGGGAAGTTTTAGTTTAATTTAATTCTTAACTCCAGAGCCATCAATACGATCTTAGTGATAGACTTGAAAATTTATAGGTCCATTTCATTCCTTGTTGAAAGAATAGCGGCATGGTTTAAAAGTTGAGATATCACCGCTTTGTATTATTGCAAAGTCGGTCGGGAGAGAAACTCGCATCTGCGAATCATATGTATTTACAGAATAGTCGGGAGCGTGTGTAATGTGTATTTTTATTTGTGATTTTAGTGAGAGTATTGATGCTCGCTATTTATATAGTTACGCATATATCTGTGGACGGGAGTGAAAGAGGCATAATTTGGAAGCGCGTGGGCGCGTTGGTTACGGTATCTTTATTGATACGATGTTCAGAGGGACGAGGGGGAGATAAGCACGTGGTCATAAAATTATAAACACGTGGTTGAACTACGGGGTTTTCAATTTGATAACCAGGGGTTATGTATAACTTTTGACGGCATGTAGATGCTAGCGTAAACAGGGTTATAGGTTATTGATTGTGCTTTGTTATTCTGTGTATTCAGAAGATGGAGATGACATTTATTTATGTTAAGGGAATTATTTTGTATTTCATTTTGAATGTGATTACTATTATTGACGGGAATTTTAGGAATTCCTAGAGAAGGCTAGTTTTAGTTGTGTTAAACATTACGGCATTAGTGTCAGCGTAAGAAGTAGGCCACAGTACGTCTGCCCAGACGGGCCATTGAAAATATGGTTGTTGCTCGGAGTTAGTCAGGCAGAACAGGCGATCTGGGTTAGCCAATGTTTACCTTGTGGGCTCAGGTAGAGAAGGGAGCTCAGTGGGGGGAGCGGACTTTGTTTGCATGATTTTGTATGGTGGTGCATAACGGGAGAGAGTAGGGGAGCTGTATTGATTATAGACGGGGGAGACTTAAGTGTTAAAGACTTAAGGGTTTGTCAGGAAGTTAATTGTTATTTGAAATGTATTATAACGTTTTGTTTAGCTGTTGTTTTGTTTTGTCTAAAACAGCAGGTACCGGCTTTGTGGGAATGAGAGCGGAATTTTGAGACCACAAAATTTCTCCCACGGCAAAGTTGGGGCATTCGCAGAACCGCAAGGGTTTTACGTTAGTTGCCAGTAGTGGACGGAGAGGAAGAAAATACGTTTTCCCAACCAGGGGAAGACATTTTCCAGCGAATAGGATTTTTGTGGATAAATCCTGAGCTCTGACGCTCGTTACACACGCAGATTTGGCAGGCTGCCAGCGGTGTGGTAATTTTGTGCTCGTTTCTTCACGGCCATAATAAAGCCGACAGCCCAGTTATAGGTACTCGGGCAGGTAATTTCCGAGTGGTAGAAGTCCGCTACAGTTCCAGTCCAGAATCCAGTGGGGTTTTGTTAACCCTCAGTCATCAAGTCCAGAGTTAGTGGAGAGAGATAGGGTAAACATTCTCTCTACTGAAGTCAGCACAGATAGGCAGAACTGTTAGTTTTGGTGAATCATAGCAGAGGACAGCTGCTGAAGTTTAGAGGTGCAGTTAGTTGTGTTCAGGAGATTCCAGGATAGGCTGTGTAGAACCGAAGTCTGTGCAGAGATTGTGTAGTCACTTCGCCGTCGTTCCAGCTATCAGTGGACTTAGAGTTAGAGTTAGAATTTAGAACAGCTAGTTTGGAGTGTAGGCGACATCAAGTGCAGTGTAGTTCATTTCAGTTAACCTTACCTTCTTTCTCCATACAGGTTGCAATTGTGGGAGAAGGGTTGGGGTTGATGCATTTTTAACTGTGCTTGATTTTGTTTCAGGAGTGCATCCTCGCACTTGATGTATGGGACATGCATATGTTTGTTGTTTATAGGTGTATAATAAACTTGTATAAATTGTAGCTGGCATCAGTCATTTCCTTTAGTACAGTAGCTATATGTTGTCTGTACCTTGGTGTTTGTGAATCTTAATTGAACCTTATCCCCATAGGGTAGTTAGAGGTGGTTCGAGGCCATAGCAATTTAAACGTCCGAAGTGGCGAGGAAAGAATCAACCTCGGTTCTCAACCTCGGAGCCAATGGTCTCAACTTTCACAGTTTGCACTATATTTCTATCTGAATCTATCATTTGAAGAAAGTGATCATGACCTTTCCAGCTGAAGGAATTGTCATGAATTTCTTTCTTCTTGGTAATTGCGGATGATGCCACTCCATTGACTGTCTTTTTGTCTCAGGTTCAAAATGATGTGCCCAGGTTTCATCACCTGTAACGATCTTAGCCAAAAAGTTCTCTGCATCAGCATTGAAACGCTCCAACAATTCAGAAGAAATTGCTTTCCTTTGCAATCGGTGGTCATTTGTGAGACTTCGAGGAACCCATCTTGCACAAACCTTAGAAAATCCGAGAGTTTTTATAACTGCATTTGCACTACCAATGCTGACTGACAGCTGTAAGGCCAATTGTTGAGTAGTGATTCGCTTATCAGTAAGAATAATGCCCTCAGCGCATTTCAACATTTCTGCGTTGGTGGCTGTGGCAGGACGTCCACAGCGCGGCCGATCAAGCAGCTCCGTATCTCCACTTCCTTATTCTTTGATTCTCTGAACCCAGCGACTGACTGTACTCCTGTCGACTGCAAAACTTCCATACACATCACATAGACGCTTGCGAATATTCACAACAGTTTCCTTCTCTGCAACGAGAAATTCTATCACAATTCGCTGTTTATACCGCAAGTTGCTAACACGCTCCGTTTCAACGGTTTAGGGCAGCCGTATTATTTGGCCGGTTGCGGTGCAATTTGGTGCACACAATTGGCACATGCCATATTTGAAGTGTGCAAAATGTCATGCTTCTATCTTCTCTATTAGCTGAGAAAAACGATGTGGTGCATTACTTTCTGAACGCCCCTCGTAAATAAATAAAACGTCAGACATTTACGAAACAACAGCATTAAAAAAAAAACACACACACACACAAAACAGGAAACAGAAACAAAAAAGGACCTTATTTTGAAAATGTTCTTTCTGTCCGTAGACGCAAACGCACAACACAACACAGTTAACACACCTTGCGTGTTTTATTATACAAAAGTAAGTAAATAAAACATGAGGCACTTAAGAAGCAAAGTCTGTCCCACTTATCAGCATGGAACAGAACATGCCTCAGTGGTTGTGTATCCGTCAATAATAGACGTGGCTTTCTGTGGGTGGCATTTACCGATAAGGCCACCTTTTGTTCGAACACACATCGCTTCTAATGAGATATTAGGATCTCCACTCATGTTTTCATGAGCAATAAGATTAACGAGGCTTCCTTACAGTATTATTGCTTTTGTAGTGCAAATGCATGTTCGATCTCTCAATCAGCAAATTATAGATTCCATGCTCCTTAATCTATCTCAAACATCAACAGAGAATGATCGGGTGTTGTGATCGATGTGTTATTAAAAGTTGATTTTATTTTTCCTATTGTCCATGTTTGAGAGGAAGTTGTGATAACTTTGAATATGCGATGCATAGAAAAATAGTTCGACAAACAGACGTCACGTCTATTCTTAAACACATTTAAAACAAAGAGAACGCGAAATAAGTGAAAGAAAAGGAACGCAATGAATAATACATGGTCACGCCCCACCTACACGTCTCCCTTCGGCAATATCTTTCTTCTTTAAACCTTGCCCACTGGCTGACAAAACAATCAATGACCATCACGCCTAGTGACGCCTAGCAATGAACTCACTCCACCTTGCTCAGTCAGCAGCCATCCGACGTGTGGGGCCCCAGCTCCGGTTCCTGCTTTGTATCTCTGCCTCTACAGTTCTCCGCCAGGTAGCTTTAGGTCGACCTCGCTTTCCCTTTCCTTCTAGAGTCCATAGTATTTCAGTTCTGGTGATAGTGTCAAGGTCTTTTCTAAGAATATATATTATGGGACTACCTTCACGTTTTTTTATTTTTTGTAGATGAAATTGAGCATTGTTATTCTTCATTACTTGTCAGCACCCCAAGGACCAGTGGCCTTAAACACTCGTGACAAGTCCTTCTGTACTGGGGTATCGGCTCAAGGTTTGTCCATGTCGTATTTATCCCTTTTATTTCTTTCTCATCTCGACTGTGTGTTACCGGGGCCCCAAATAGGGAGCAAAGAAAATTAACGTTGTAACCTAGGAAACATATTGTCAAATGTGATTAAGGACAGTTAGGCATGATGGCCTAACTCTGAGCGCACCATCATAGCGGGTAGGCGCTGGAATTGGGTTGGCCACTGTTACGGTATATGATATTAACGCCGTCTGCTAAAGGTTATCAGACGTGCAATTGTAAAAGGTTAAGGCATTTAATATATTGCGATAGATGTTTCAATTACTGAACGCTCCATACACGATCGATCATGACGTGTATAGCGTTGTTTAGGACACAGTCGGTAACTAAGAAACGCTACCCTTTGTTACTTGACCGCCAAGCTGAATAGCTGCGTTTTTTCTAACCTTCCAATTCAATGGCATGATATAGCCATTTATATATGCATTTTTTGATGGACCAGGGTCAGTCCTAGAACTCTATATGAGAGGGAAATTTATGGAGGTTAGTATTTAACTAGAATTCTCAGAAGGAGAAGAATAATCGTCAAATTCATATGAAATATTCAGACTCGCAGTCTCACTGTCGGCAGGTAGCCATGTCTAGCTGCGCGTGCATATAGCTGTGATGTTCTGACGACAATACTGCATTGTATCCTTAAACGGACATTGACACATAAACCAGCAGTCTACGTTATTGATTAATTTATGCATGACTTATATGGACTTATGCTCTACTCCTATTGAAATGATCATCCTGTGTGTACAACTGTGGATTAAATGTACGGACTCAATGAAATGACTTATCAAATCAATCGTATTCCAAGGTTCAATTATTGTTCGGAATCTTCCACCCCCGCATTCGCTTAATCTTCCATCGAAGGCACGATGCACTATCACTGAACAAAAAAAAAACTAACACATCAATGAAAAAACAATGGCCAGAAATTTATAATTGTTTTATTCATATCACATGGAACATTGTTCAGAGCAAACGACCACGCAACAGTGGTGCCCGGTGTATGGGGACGAAAAACAACCAAAAACCAAAAATTTTTTCATGACTTTCGAATGAAATATTTACGATCAAGTTTCGATCACATGATCATTACGAAGCTGACGTGACGCACGTGATCATGAATAGCAACATGACGTCACTGTTGCATTGTCGCAGTGAAGAAGACATATTTTCAACGCCTCTCTTGTTCGTTTCAAATTGATCAAGATGCACAAGATGGACTACCGTTGCCTGCCCATCAGGAGCAGACAGTCAAAGGCACAGGCCTAGCTGTTGACGACCTCTAGCACTGATCTAAGCAACGGAAAAGGTAAGTCTAGGTGTTTAACTGTTGTTATTGCAAACAGTGCTACTAAGTCCATGCCCTCTGCCTACATCGGCATGTTTTTCCCTATGTTTAATGTACTTTTTGTTGTCTTAATGTGTTGTTAATTCGTGGGAGGTAGGGAGGATGAACCGAAATAAGATTCTGTGGCTCTCACGATGCCTGAATTGATTTTGGTCGTTTCTTAGGGCAGTTAAACGATTGCACTTTTGGAAGCCCCATTGAGGTTTGCCATTGGACTGTCTGTCCAAATCTGCTGTCGTTTGACGATTTGTGTTAGCTGTACCGTTCTGTAGATAACTGGCGTATTTTATTCGTACTCAGTTAACAATTTTTTTTAGTTTTGTATCATGTTTGTTAACTATTTCGTCCAGTCTCCTCTTACTATCATTTATTTGATGATTGTTAAATTTTCGTCCGTTATGAGTCCTGTGATGTCATCATTTTTTGCAGTCATTTTTTTTGTGTACTTTGAATATTAAGTTGACCTCGGGTCAGACCTTGACCCTTCATTTGGCTTGTGACATTTCCGCTTGTTTTATTTAGTTCATAAAGTCATTTTTAATTGTGAAAATGTCTTGTTTGCGTCTTAACATTGTTTGTACCCTTTAGTTGCATCATTGTTTTGTTTGTCCTCATAATATATATTAAATACTACATTAATAATATGATATTATATGCAATAATATACTTGTAATTTAATTTAATTAATTTTTTCTGATATTTAAGGTTAATATGGGACATTGCATAATTATGCAGTGATAGTCCAAGAAAGTAGCACTACAATTTATAATAGCTACCTTTGAGGTAATAGACCCATTGTATATTATTTAATATACTTTTCTGGTACTAAGAGAGTGACTTAGTACATTGAACAATATAATTACTAGGAATCATACCCAACATTATTGGATATTGAGATTAATTGTGTGAAGTAATTACATAATAGTTAACAGATATCATAACTATTTATGATATAGTATTATTTAGATACAATATTGTTACAAAATATTGTCTATTAGTTGAACTTAGACATTAGAGTTCAGTACTATTGTGATTATTTATATTGAATATTTCTAAGTTGAGTAAGTATAATAATTACTCTGAAGCTACTATTGACTATTTTAATCAGTAATTATCAATAATTACTTACAGATAAAAGTCAAAATGCTTACTATAGACCATTTCGTTAAAATTGGTAGGGAATATGGTTATAAATCTCAAGAACTTCGTCAGTTTGCTGAGGCAGAACTGGAAAAATATGAAAGAAAAGAAGCAGAACAAAAGGCTGCATTAAAGAAAGAGGAAGAGGAACGTGAGATGAAGCAAATTGCCAAGGAAAATAGATTAAGAGAAATTGCTCAACAGGAAGAAGAGAATAAATTGAAACGAGAGGAAATTATTTTACAACAAGAAATGGAATTGGCGCGTATTAAATTGGAGACAGCAAAATTACAAGCACAAAGTGCTGATGCAAACCAGAATAATAACGCACAAAATGGATCATCATCCAGCCAAACTAAACATTTCTACAACTTTAAATTACCCACTCTCAACTTGAACGTGGACGACCTTTCATCGTTCCTGTCACGTTTTGAACAGACTTGCAAAACAAACCATTTGCCTGAAGAGTCATGGGTACTCAAGTTAAATGAATTCTTGGTTGGAGAACCATTGACGGCTTCTCAAAATGCTGACCCATCAATAGCAAATAACTACGGTGCTATTAAGTCCTTGCTTTTACGAAGGTTTCACCTGGACGAGGAACACTGTAGGTTGAAATTTAAGGGAATTTTACCTGAATCTCCAAAAGATTTTGCAGGATTCATTGCGAATATACGCAATACATTTAATAGATGGGTTGAACTGGCAGAAGTCAACAAATCATACGACAAATTAGTTGATTTACTACTACGGGATAAGGTATTATCTTCGGTTAGCCAGCCATTTTTTGCATATTTGCAGGAGCGTAAACCAGGTACTATGGACGATTTAGAAAAAAATTTCTTTAAACTACTGTTCGGCACATCCGAATGCAACCATTTCTAACTCCTCATTAAGAGAACCTCTACCTGTGGCGTCTAATATGGCCTACAATCATAATAACAAACAAAGACATCACAGTGTAGACAGAAGCAGGTTCCAAAGAAATCACAATGTTCACTTTCAGAAGGGATATAATAATGATTTCAACAATAAAAATGAGTTCAACAGAGGTAGATCACGAGATAGAAATTATTCACCTCAAACAAACTACCACAATGGTCAACATAACACTCATTATAATCGATCACATACTCCCAATAATAATAGTAACTGGAATGGTAATAATCATGGCTCGAGACATCGAGATAATAGTTACTATAGAGGACGACGAGATAATTCTAACAATTATACTCGGAATCGATCTCATTCTCGGGGATCATCTCATTACAACCATAATACAGGGGCAGCAGTTACAAATAATACTACCCCTATAGCTCAGGTCCCACTTGACAATAATACAACACAGTCTTCTGCTGCATGTTTTGCTATTAATTATAATGTGGCAAATAGTTGCCAACAATGCAATCTTATTTTTCAGAAGGCGAAAGAAACAGTGCTTAACTGCGGACATATTACACCAGAGGTAGGTCTTGCAGTCAACGATGGAACAGGCCTACTAATTTTTAACAGGGGATTAGTTAATGGATCCGTCGTCTCAGTGCTGAGGGATTCAGGATCCACAACGATTGGTGTACGACAGTCGCTGGTACATCCTAGCTGTGCAACGGGGGAATATGTCCGTTGCATGACTTTTGGGGGAACTATTGAGTTTTACCCCACAGCTATTATTCATGTTAACACACCTTTTTTCACAGGGAACGTAAAAGTATGTATGCTAAAAAAGCCTATAGCTGATCTGATGGTTGGTCGTATACACGGCAGTAAAGATTGTACTCCAGATGAGATTATAGAATGGGAGAAACATAACCTATGCACTGGAAACGCCGTGACGACTAGAGCGCAGACTCAACTCATGGAGAAAGTTGATGATAATAAAATGGATGCAGACAACCAAGAGGAATTTGTAGTCAATTCACCTATTGACAGGGAAACATTTGCAACCAAACAAAAAGAGGATAAATCTTTAAAAAAATTTTTTAAGCTGGTTGATAAAGTTGACAATCTATCCTCAGGTAATAATAACAAACATTGTTTTGTTATTAAAAATGACATATTGATTAGATGTTTTAATGACAAATCACAAATGAAACAACAAGTTATGGTCCCATATACTTTTAGACGGTACATTCTTCAACATGCACATGACTCACATTGTGCTGGACATATGGGATATACTCGAACACGATCTCGAGTACTGTCTTCATTCTTTTGGCCAGGAGTGTCAAGAGATATCTCGCAGTATGTACGTTCCTGTACTACATGCCAAGAAGTGAAAGCACGTGGAGCTTTTCACACGGCGCCTATTCAGGCTTGCGATATCTCAGTAAGACCGTTTGACAAGATGGCAATAGATATTATTGGTCCATTGCTACCATCGGCCAGAGGACATAGATTCGTCCTTACGTGCATTGATTTGTGCACACGATGGCCAGAAGCCATCCCATTAAAGACCACCACTACCACAGATGTAGCTGATGCACTACATCTCATCTTTTCTAGAATAGGGTTTCCTAGAAAACTTTTATCAGACCATGGGTCACAGTTTATATCTGACACCATGAAGGAAGTCATGAAAACTTGGAACATTGATAGGAATTTAAGTAGTATTTATCATCCGATGAGTAATGGTGCGGTTGAAAGACTTAACCGTACACTTAAACAACTACTACATAAGGTTACTGCTAAGCACCCTCATGACTGGGACAGAGCACTCCCAGCTGTTCTATTTGCTTATCGGGAGGTACCGCATGAACAAACTGGCTTCTCTCCCTTTGAATTAGTTTTTGGTGCTCCCCCAAGAGGTCCTATGGGACTAATAAAAGACTTATTAATTGACGCGGAGATGACTCAGGACACTCAGTCATCTTACGAGTACGTGATTAATCTTCGGAAGAACATTATTGAGTCTTGCCAGTTGGCAACAGCTTCTTCTGAGGCTGCAAAAGCTAAGGCTCGATCTCTACAAAATAGGTCTCGACGATTACGCCAATTATTCCCAGGCGACGAGGCTTATGTGTTACTTCCTCACAATAACAATAAATTATTGATATCTTGGAATGGTCCTTACAAAGTCATTGATAAAATTTCCGACGTTGATTACGTCTTAGATATCAAGGGACACAAAAAGATATTTCATATTAACATGCTCAAGCAATTTCATACACGTCCTGAACACTTACAGTCAATTTTTCATGAACTAGATGACAACACAGTATCTACTTGTTATTATGCTAACTTATCTGTCATCCAGGAAGAAGAATCTTCTTTTCCTGAGGTACAGTTACCGTTACCGGTACCAGTAGTTCAACCTACTGAATCTTGGCGGGATGTAACCATCTCTTCAACGGTTACACCGCAACAGCGTCTACAGATTGCTAATCTATTACAATCTTATCCAGATGTATTGACCGACGTCCCGGGTCGCACATCGGCTATCAGTCATGACATTACTCTCAATGATGATACACCTATTCGTGTACATCCCTATTCTGTTCCTTTACATTTCCTTGCTAAAACTACTAAGGAACTTGAACAGATGTTGTCTCTGGGAATCATTGAGACTAGTAATTCGCCATTCTCTTCTCCATTAGTGATTGTCCGGAAGAAGGACAATAACATCAGACTATGTGTTGATTATAGAAAATTAAATGCTAAGACTATAGTTGACAGCGAACCACATCCACTTATCGACGACTTACTGCCACGGCTATCCAACGCAACTATATTTAGTAAGATAGACTTAACTAAAGGTTATTGGCAGATACCACTGACCGAAAAGGCTAAGTACTACACCGCATTTTCCACTCCACAAGGTCTATACCAGTGGAATGTGATGCCTTTTGGGCTTGTTAATGCGCCAGCTACCTTCATTCGCCTGATGCGACAAATTTTATCAGGTAGACCAGACGTTATTACATATATTGACGACATATGCTTGTTTAGTTCGTCGTTTGAGGAACATGTTTCGGGACTTAGATATGTTTTCGACACTCTAAGGAATTATCATCTAACTGCTAAACCTACAAAGGTGCAAATTGCGTGTAATGAGATAACCTTTTTGGGACATATCATTGGATCGGGATATATCCGAACGTTACCTAGTACAGTCTCCAAAATTCTAAACATAGCAGTTCCTCAGACGAAGAAACAGGTCAGGAGTTTGTTAGGACTTGTTCAATATTACAGTAGATTCATACCAAACTTGTCATCCATCACGGCTGTATTGTCTTCATTGTTAAAAAAAGACATGCCGGTGAAGGTGACATGGACTGGTACATGCAATGAAACTTTCAACAAAATTATAAATTTGTTCTCGCATGAACCAATTTTAAGACTTCCCGATGCTTCCAAAAGATTTTTCTTACGAACAGATGCTAGTAACTACGGCATTGGTGCATGCCTGCTCCAGAACCATGATGGCATTCTACATCCTACCTTATACATTTCAAGAAAGCTAAAGCCTGCAGAAACAAAGTATTCAACAGTCGACAAGGAACTTTTATCTGTGATATGGGCAATAACTAAACTCGAAAAGTTCCTGCTTGGTGCTCCCTTCACCATACAGACGGACCAACGTGCTGTAGCATCCTTGCGTCGATCTAATCATAAAAGCCAGAAACTCGCCAGATATTCAATCATCCTACAGCCATTTGAATTCTCCATTGAACATATTCCTGGCACTGAAAACATTGTGGCTGATGCGTTGTCACGTAATCCTATTGACGACGAATAATCAACATTAACATTCCTAAAACATATCAACTATAAAGGAACTAACCTTGCCTTCAATTTAAACTTTATAAACACTATATGCATCACAGAATGGAACTAAAGACAATCAAGGTATACATATTGACATTCAAACTTCGTCTAACGTCCATACACGATATATGAATATTCGTTGAACAATCATGGAACAATATCTGACGACAAGTCGAACTTATTGTCCTATGTGCACTTAATTCTTGGATGCTGTGATAAATGACATTTCTTTCCAACGTAAACGTTTGAACATTTTTGCCTAAAAGAATTCATCAGGATCAAGACTACGGATGGATCATCATATCCTATACTAATTAATTAGTTAACTTAACTTCTTAATTGAATTATTATCAATAAAATGAAATGTGAGAAAAAAATGAAATGAAGAGAACAAAAAAAAAAAAAAAAAGAACGAAATATAAAAAGAAGAAATTATGAAAAGAGAAAATAAATCTCACACAAGTATTAGATTAATATTTTTTTTTTAATGTACCTATACATTATTTAGTTAGTTAAATTAGATAGTTATTATTCACTAACACTTAACACACACAATTAAGTTAAACTTATATTCGAATTTCTTTCTATTTCTTCTCACTTATTTTGTTTTTTTTTTCTTCTCTCATAACATCGCGTTACATTAGAATCTTAATAATTTATCTCTTAGTTTAATTCATTAATTTAATTTTAATTAGTCAAATTAATTCCTATATGACATACTAATACGACAGACCTTACTTTCATTTAATTCTATCATTCACTATTAACATTGGACATTTTATTTAGTTGATATAATAATATGTATAATTGATATATCATGTGATTAATGTTAGATGACTATGACAAATAGTTGGTTGACATGACCGCGACACGGTTCTACTCAGAACATCGTCGGCCATATGTCACAATTGTGTTAAATTTTTTTTGAAAAATTGTTAAGTCGGATAGATCTTGAAAAAAAATCTATCGATTTTTTTTTCCCGGGTGTACAGGGAATTGCTACGGTATATGATATTAACGCCGTCTGCTAAAGGTTATCAGACGTGCAATTGTAAAAGGTTAAGGTATTTAATATATTGCGATAGATGTTTCAATTACTGAACGCTCCATACACGATCGATCATGACGTGTATAGCGTTGTTTAGGACACAGTCGGTAACTAAGAAACGCTACCCTTTGTTACTTGACCGCCAAGCTGAATAGCTGCGTTTTTTCTAACCTTCCAATTCAATGGCATGATATAGCCATTTATATATGCATTTTTTGATGGACCAGGGTCAGTCCTAGAACTCTATATGAGAGGGAAATTTATGGAGGTTAGTATTTAACTAGAATTCTCAGAAGGAGAAGAATAATCGTCAAATTCGTATGAAATATTCAGACTCGCAGTCTCACTGTCGGCAGGTAGCCATGTCTAGCTGCGCGTGCATATAGCTGTGATGTTCTGACGACAATACTGCATTGTATCCTTAAACGGACATTGACACATAAACCAGCAGTCTACGTTATTGATTAATTTATGCATGACTTATATGGACTTATGCTCTACTCCTATTGAAATGATCATCCTGTGTGTACAACTGTGGATTAAATGTACGGACTCAATGAAATGACTTATCAAATCAATCGTATTCCAAGGTTCAATTATTGTTCGGAATCTTCCACCCCCGCATTCGCTTAATCTTCCATCGAAGGCACGATGCACTATCACTGAAAAAAAAAAACTAACACATCAATGAAAAAACAATGGCCAGAAATTTACAATTGTTTTATTCATATCACATGGAACATTGTTCAGAGCAAACGACCACGCAACAGCCACGTCCTCAGAAGAGACCCTAACACAATCACCAGAAGAGACCCTAATACAATCACCAGTAGAGACCCTAACACAATCACCAGAAGAGACCCTAACACAATCACCAGAAGAGACCCTAACACAATCACCAGAAATGCAATGCTATGGAAAGCCAAAGCAAGGAACGGGCAAAAGTCACCTGGCGGAGAACTGTGGAGGCGGAGATGCAAAGCTTCAACCAGAGCTGGGGCACCACACGAAAGATGGCTGTCTACCAAGCAAAGTGGAGACAATTTGTTGCTACCCTACAAGACGTTCCTAGGCGTGATGGCCACTGATTGCTGTGTCAGTCAGCGACCAAGGACCAATGAAGAAGAAGAAGGCATGATAGTGGCTGCCTTAAACTGTAGGTATAAAAACACCCCAAAAAATTTAAAAAACATACTTCAGCAAATATGAATACTTGTCAAGTGCTTAGCTGTGTGTGCACATTGACAAATATGTATTACATTACACATGGAGCGACAAACATGGCTCGTTATACACAACTAATGTTAACTCACCGAACTCCAACAAGTAGGCACGATATCCGACAACTTTATGTCACAAACTTGAGCATAAACACAATAACACAGGCAGACTGCCGCTTTGGCCATAAATCACAAGAAAAGCACAATGTATGATGGGCATATCTGGAACATCATCTAATGGAACGAATTTCACTATATCTCAATATATTTTCTACTTTCCTTCATCCAATTCGCCTTCTCTCTCCACATAATCTCTCCTCGCTCCCATCTATCTCTCGAATGCCTTAACACACATGACCCTTTTTACACCTGCCCAGTCTTCACCACCACTTCGTTCACAACAACTCAGTCATGCCCGTGAACTCGACATTAGCACTTACTGCTACTAATGCATTCATGCCCACAGTCAAACTTAACATTCATTCACTTCAACTCACAACTTACATAAACACATCTAGCTCCCACCGGAGCATAAGTACTGACATTCATCCTATAAACCGTTCGTGACAATACTGATATATTTAAATGTTGAAAAAAAACCTCAACAGTCAAAATGAGTCATCATGACTTTTCTTTGCGCTCCTAACCGGGTATGGGGTCACCACTATAGCGGATCCCCTTCCAGGAAGCCTGCATCAAGCAGTCACATGATTTAGCAGCGGTGGTTTTTTTGTAGCAGTTTTTTTGACATGATGATGTTGCCAGCTCCAGGCGAAACTTTATATTATTCGCCTCGTACGACAGACATGTCTGAGAGTCCAGTAACACTATTCTTTCTTTATCTCTACATGCAGCGATTCGTGCTACTTGTAAGTATAGGACGATCTAAGGATATTTGCGTTTAAAGGCCTTGATACGAAATTAAAAATAATATTCATTTTTAAAATGAGTAATTTTATGGGATTATGGTTAGGTTCTTCTTATTGTTTTCCCGTGACTTATTCAGAAGCATAAAACCGCCGAGAAATTTCCTTCATTCAGTCTTTTCGCAAACTGCAACAAAAACAAACGGTACCAGAGTTTAATGCTGTAAAATGTGAGCTGTATCGTTTTTTGTGTGATCCAAAAGTATTGTTAAGGATTCTTTAAAAAAAAAATTAAAGCTACGAAAATATTGTTTGGGAGTGGGGGTGCTGATGGTGTTGTTATTGTTATTTCTTGTTGAATGATGAATGGTAAAACGTCATGTACCGCTCCTTCTCATTCATTTCAGTCTATGGGGGGAGAAGATAATACGTCTTTTCAACTCCCAACACTTCTTTGTCTCGGCTCCCGTTCCACTTACAGTAGATTATTGCTCTACATCTGATGTATTCGCTCACTTCCAAAAGATTAAAGTTAAAAACAAAATATATTAAATTACGCATGATAATTGCTTTTCTTTCTTGTAGGCCTATTAGTTTGCACACCGCGTTTCAGGATCAGAGTGGTTAAGAGGTATGGCGTCCGTCTCGAACTATAAGGGCACCGGGTTCGATAAGAAACCTACATACCAAAAAATATTTATACAATGTGTGATTCCTATATACACACATTGGGATTCTCGACGGTGCTTTGGAATTCGTACACTGTGCTGAGATCTTCCTTGTGTGATCTTAGAGAGAGGAGATCAGAGCACTGATAGAGTTGTCCGTGTGCAATGAAGATAGTGCTTAAAACCAAACCAAAGGAAACACTGCGTATTCCCAAGTTCTGACTGTCTTTTATCAGGGAATAGTGAAATACAACAACTGTGATTGCACTGTCGTCAATACTTAGCCTGGCCTCCTATTTTTAATTGTCTAAGTGGAACGTCCTGTAACGAACAATGAAGAAATCCCGCCAGCTTTTTTGGAAAAATACGGATTAAGGCACGCAATCACCACGAAAGCTAAATTTAAAATCCATTAAAAGAGCGAGCGGGTGTTACCATTTGTTCGTTGGTGCATTTTCAGAAAATACGGAAACGGCGACATCGCACTGTGAGAGCTTAATTGAGCATTCCTTAAGTGATCATACATGTGTATCAATTTTTTCTTTAAAGAACATTAATCATTGACGATAAGGCATGATATGTTTGACAACAATGATACAATGAAACAGGTTAAAATTGGAGTGGGCAGGAATGAAATAACCACGAGAAAATTATTGTTGCGCAACAATCCCAAAATGGCACGAGTGACTTTCGCGATAGGTCGGGTGCGCGTGACGTAGTCAGGTGGAAGATCATGTCGTTGCTTCAGAACCACCTGCTGATAGTCCAGAAATAGCAAGGGATAGGTATTGGTTTCGCGTGCTATTAGTGTCTTTCGGTTAAGCCAACCGAACAGTGGAGTCTGACCCACGCAACCAGTACTTGTCTGGTGAATATAAGTTGTTCTGCACAACGTCATAAGGTATCGAGGAGTCCGGTGGGACTGGTTTACATGTGATAGTATTAGACATGTTTCGGTAATCTTTAAAGATCATGTTTAGGATTTACTAGGTTGTACTTTGTAATTTAGGGATCGTGGTGCCATAAAGGCAATTTGCTATAGAAGCGTATTGAATGTACGAGGGGCGTTCAGAAAGTAATGCGGTTTTTCTCAGCTAATAATGAAGATAGAAGCATGAAATTTTGCACTTTTCAAATAAGGCATGTGCCAATTGTGTGCACCAAATTGCACTGCAACCGGCTAAATAATACGGCTGCCCTAAACCGTTGAAATAGAGCGTGTTAGCAACTTGCGTTACAAGCAGCGAATTGTGATAGAATTTCTCGTTGCAGAGAAGGAAACTGTTGTGAACATTCACAAGCGTCTATGTGATGTGTATGGAAGTTTTGCAGTCGACAGGAGTACAGTCAGTCGCTGGGTTCAGAGAATCAAAGAATCAGGAAGTGGAGATACGGAGCTGCTTGATCGGCCGCGCTGTGGACGTCCTGCCACAGCCACCAACGCAGAAATGTTGAAATGCGCTGAGGGCATTATTCTTACTGATAAGCGAATCACTACTCAATAATTGGCCTTAAAGCTGTCAGTCAGCATTGGTAGTGCAAATGCAGTTATTAAAAACTCTCGGATTTTCTAAGGCTTGCACAAGATGGGTTCCTCTAAGTCTCACAAATGACCACCGATTGCAAAGGAAAGCAATGTCTTCTGAATTGTTGGAGCGTTTCAATGCTGATAGAGAGAACGTTTTGGCTAAGATCGTTACAGGTGACGAAACCTTGGCACATCATTTTGAACCTGAGACAAAAAGACAGTCAATGGAGTGGCATCATCCGCAATCACCACGAAGAAAGAAATTCAAGACAATTCCTTCATCTGGAAAGGTCATGATCACTGTCTTTTGGGACATTGAAGGTGTGATTCTTGTGGACGTTATGCCAAGAGGAGAGACAATCAATGTGCAAGCTTACGTTAAGACATTGAAAAAAAAACTCAATCAACGTTTTCGCAGAGTTCGGCCGCACAAGAATCCAGCAGACCTGCTTCTCCTTCACGACAATGCGTGACCTCACACAAGTCTGGCAACACGGGAAGCAATCACTAAATTTGGTTGGACTGTACTACCCCATCCACCCTATAGTTCCAATTTGGCACCCTCTAATTTTCATCTATTTGGTCCACTTAAAGATGCACTCCGTGGGACAAGGTTTGAAGATGATGAAGGAGTGATTCATGCAGCGAAGAAATGGCTACATGATCAAGACAAAATCTGGTACGGGCTAGGAATATATGCACTTGTTTCGCACTAGCATAAAGCCGTACAAGTTGATGGGGATTATGTTGAATAATACCGATGTTTACATGACATATCCATGTATATTGTGTATAAATTTCATGCTTTTTGGATAAACAGCTCCTGAGAAAAACGATGTGGTGCATTACTTTCTGAACGCCCCTCGTATAGTTGAACTGTGTTACAAATGATTGTCTATGGTATGAGATTATTTACTGGTGTGGATGCCTAGATAAGAATAACTATGAATGTACTATATAGGGTGTTTGATAGACCAGGGGTGGACAGTCGTTGTTATTTTGCACGACTACCAGTACCTGGGTTAGCCTATTTCATACTCATATTGTGTTTTGTGAATAGGTGGAAAAGGCATGTACGACAATAGTGGTGGAGAACTATGGCACTCTCTAGGCACATGAGGAGATGCTATGATGGCATATGTTCGTTCATGCTCCGAAGGGGGGCTGGCGAAGCTTCCTCCAATGGAAGAAAACTACGTTTTCTTTCTTAAGGAAGGGGTGGATGTCACCGCGTATTTCGCGGTGACGAAAAAGTATAATGGCTATATTGTAAACTCTGGGTTTTGGCAACCCTGAGATAACTTGTTCGCTCAAGTCATGTGATTGACGGAAGTGATAATTTTTGGGCGCCAAGATAGGCAGTGATCACCTAGTCAGGTCCGAGAGCGGACGTACTGTTTTTTTTCCCTGCCCAGCAGTTTGCTGAGAAGAGTGTCCCATGAGTTTTGCCTTCCTGCGGAGTACTTGGAGTGTAGTGCGTAATTCTAGTTTGGTATGTTAACTAGTGTCATTTTTCTACATACCGCAGAGTATACGTTGTCCAGTTCTGGAGGTTTGTTCATTGTTATAAATTAGGGCCGCTACGGTGAGCGGTGATCAGTTCATTGCTAATACTAGGCCACCATACTGTGTTATATGCGGTTATTAGCCAAATCTATTGAGGCAAGTTTGCTCTGGCATGTATTTATGTGTCTATATATATAATTCATAAGCATAGGAAACAAAGAGCCAAGGATCCAGACCCCCAGGACGACCCAGAGTCCGCTGGGAGGACAACATTAGACAATCTTTGAAGGACCGAGGAATAGAATGGAACCAGGCCAGGAAGAAGACAGCCGATAGGATAGTCTGGCGCTCTCTCTTCCAAACCTCTACACCTCACGGTAGAAGGGGAACGACTAAGTAAGTAAGTATATATAATTCATATATTTGTAGCCTTGTGTGGCGATATTGTGTGCATTCGATCATTAAATGGAAATTCCTGGTAAAGGTGTTATTTCTTATTGTCAGCATTATATGTGGTGGTCGTACCTTTAGGAGGACGAGCCTTGTTTATCAGTAGTACTGGTGTGTTTTGCAAATCCATAGCATATCGTGCTTTTCACAGCACCACAATTGGTGCACATGCGCTCCCTTTTAGACTCATCGCGTGGACTCTTGTTGGGGCTTTTAGCTGGTGAAGACCGCGCATCGGAGTCGGAAAATCGACCCTCTGAGGAACCACTCCTCTGCTTGGGATGTTTTGTTTTATACCAAAACCGGTCTTCTTCCCCACACTCCTCGAAACGTACCTGCTTCCGCGTTTGCCACTCTCTTCCGTCCCTATAATTTTTAAATTGACGGTTCTGCCAATTCGAGCTGCCATTCAGATGGGATCGGAAGTTCCCATAATTTTCTCTTCTTGGCTGATAGGGACTGGAGGACCTATCGTGCTTCTGCTCTTGGCACCTGTCTGCTTTGCCTGACTGATTTCGCAATGGTTGGCGCTGTATCTTGCTGACACCGGCAACTAAGTTGTCTGACAAACCCGACTTTTGGATGGGTTTGCCCGGATGGGCAAGGACATAATGTTGCCCCAGCTGCGACATGGACTCAATGTCCTTCGGTTGAAGTTCCTGAAAAAACGCTACCAACTCAGTGGAACATGAGGACAACACTTTGTCCCGTAGCATCAGGTCAACCAGGCCATCAAAATCCTTAGTTATTCCCTCCAACTCAATCTACCTATTGAGTAGAAGCTTTATCTTTTAGATAAAGTCCTCGAAGACTTGATCTGCGCTTGGCATCGCGTTTCTTTAACGCGTCCGGTATCCGTCAGCAGTCAGACGAAACTTCCGGAGCAACCTTTCCTTTACTTTGTCGTAATCGGCACTTTCTTCTAGCGGGAGGCTGTAGAAAGTCTCCATCGCCGGCCCCACTAGTAGTGTGGATAACAGACATGGCCACTGATCTCTGTCAGCCTTCCAGGCCACGCATTCGGCCTCGAACCTCTCGAGGAAAAAATCTAAACTATCGATTTTGTCATTGAAATTAGGCAGACGCAGCCTTAAGGGACGATGAGATCCCCAGTAGTCGAGTTCTGATCCCTCGCACCCACTTCTAGCCTCCTTAACTGTACTTCCTTATCAGCTTCTATTCTTTTTTCTTCCAGAGCTAATTTTATTCTCTCTACTTCTAACTCTCTATCTTCTTTCATCCTCTTTTCTTGTAATTCAAACTCTCTCTCCTCTTTTATCTTCTTTCTTGTAATTCCCGTTCCATCTTCTTTTCTTGTAATTTCCGTTCCATCTTCTGTTCTTGTAACTCCAATTATGCCTTCTTGAGTTCTCATTCCTCTGCACGTAAATCTCTTAAGGCATCCCGGTTATCTTTTGATAGGAATTCTGCCTTGCCATAATCCAACAATTATTTGCCTGTGTACCCAGTTTCCTTACCTAGCTGCATGAAACTATCATAGTCCATGATGAACACTCAGACTACTCCCTATTATATTTTGCTAAAGATTCATACTGTCAACTACACAACCGTATGTACTGACAACACTTCCCTTACATCAACAGATAACTCTCTGCTTACAAAGTATGCAGTAATGATAATAAATAGTGATAACACTTCTCAAATTTATACATCTATATGCATGTAAGTATATACCTCCTCACCTCTCACTGTATACGCATAATCCACTTTACCTCTTAATGTATAATTATAATCTTCCTTTGCCACTTGGCTACTGTCTCCTTACTCTGAAAATTTGGTCCTTCCGACCACTTAGTCTTTGTGATACACTCAAAGACCCTTACAATAGACGACAGTTGTATAACAACAGCTGATGATACTATCTGGTGATATAACACCACTGTACCAACTTCACAATAAATCAGCTTTTACTCCAAAGTCTGTTACTGGCACCCACACTGGTGCTGTCCTCAGATAATAATTCAATTCTTAATAATCTATCTTATCTAAATGTTTACATTGGCAAAATGAGCACTATACAGATGAAAAGACACACACTAAACACTACGAAAACCAAAAATCCCAGTCACGAGGAATAAGATGATAGACAAAGTTGAGCAGAGGTAGATTAGTATATACAATGCGTGACTGCAAACAAACGATCACAAGAGATACCTGTAAACGTATTTACAAGATAGCAAGATGGAACGAGAGAACACACCACTTAAACCCAACAAAAGAATTACTGAATGTGCAAGACAATGTAAATACAAACTACACCGGTACACCTAACACCAACAGGGCTTGGAATGTTAAGTAGGGCAGTCGCAGGAAAACAGTCTGCCTTACTCCACCACTCAACATACACAGCCACAACCTAGAAAGAAATCAGTCTAATTCAATCTTTTCCCACAAGTAGGAACAGAATGAATTAAACTCGCCACCCGTCCACCCTTAAACACACAAATATAATATAAAACACAGTAGACTAAACAACAACTACACACAACGATGAAGTACTGAGAGCTCTCTCCTTCACTACCAACTCATAAGCAGCAAAATGAACTCAATAACCTAAAAGCACAACTAACACTATAGCATATTTAAGATATATAATATAGATACCCCAAGTACTAGGAACTTATAGAGACAGATCCCACCTAACTAACTAACTAATTTCTACCAAGAAAGCGAAGAAAAAGAACAAAACAAAATGAAAGAAAACAATAAGAATCTAATACGCAGACCTCAAGAAATAGACGTAGAACAGAACAAATCTACTATCCCACTACTCTAGAGAACCCGACTGAACGATAAGTAGTCTCAGGTGGGTAGACAGAAAAGAAAAATTTTAAATAAAGAAAACCAGAATTTAAAGGAAAAACAAAAAATACATAGATATAACAAATGTACAAAGATTTTCAAACAACAAAACTTAACTGACGCTTCAGCGACGCTTGTCCAAGAAGCTCCTCAGCACCGATGATGCTAGATGCAGACAAACAAACGGATCACCACACTTGAAATAAAGTTCCAGGAAATCAGCTGACACCAGTAATGTCCTTTGGCACGGTACTGCAACAAATATCCGGTCGAATACACTGTTCTACACCGTGCTATCACAGCACTGTCCACAATAAAGTAACGACTGTACACTCGCCTGAAAGTTCAGCTAACCGACCAGCTTCATAAGTCTATGTGCCCGATAATATCGTTACTGTCTTTTGGCACTATGATATGCAAGTGTCTCACAACGTTCACTCCACCGTTCTACACAATCCAACAGTCTACAGCACCGAAAATACTAGGGTCACGACAGAGGCGTTGGAAGGCACCCACTGGACTGGCCCCTCAGTGAAGTAAGGTCACGACAGAGGCATTGGAAGGCACCCACTGGACAGGCCCCTCGGTGAAGTAAGGTCACGACAGAGGCATTGGAAGGCACCTACAGGACAGGCCCCTCGGTGAAGTAAGGTCACGACAGACAAGATGTCCAACCAAGAGGAGTACCACATATCCTGAGATACCTCTACCCCTATTGATCTCCTTACCATCTACCAATTCCTACCAACAACTTTCTTTCACCCTATACTGAACTTGACCAAACTATCTCCCATCTAGCACCCATTTGCCGCCTGGGACAATCTATACCAGATAGTACCAACACCTCACACCCTGCTGTTCCACCTGGATCACTATCACTATGCCACAAAACTACCTTGCAATACCTCAAACTGACAAGCCAGACGCAAGCTGCAACTTAATTCTATCACTTTGACACAAATTCTACTAGTAATTGCCACTGTAGCACCAAAGTACACTTGCAACACGATGTCAAACACACTGTCCAATACTCTCTGAACTTGAAAAATGCCACTGTTGCCTAACTAGGTCCCTAGCGTTATCGAGGTCACACGACCGTAAACAGTTCACTGCACAATCGCTACCCCCTAACAAACACACTGTGTGAACACTGGAAAACCGAAATAACTCGCTATCGTGATTCCTGTAACCTGCGAGTGTAGACACACTGCTACTATTACCTTCTATCACTCTGTGTGCATAACTTCTAGCCTTATAATGGAACTCTAGCCACCCCCCCCCCCCCCCCCCCCCCCCCCCCCCCGCCCCCCCCCCCGCCTTTAAAGAATACAACCGAGCCACCCAGCTGTCAAAAGCACTATATGCTATGGATTTGCAAAACACACCATTACTACTGATAAACAAAGCTCGTCCTCCTAAAGGTACGACCACCACATATAATGCTGACAATAAGAAATAACACCTTTACCAGGAATTTCCCTTTAATGATCGAATACACACAATATCGCCACACAAGGCTACAAATATATGAATTATATATATAGACACATACATACATGCCAGAGCAAACTTGCCTCAAATAGATTTGGCTAATAACCGCATATAACACAATATGGCGGCCTAGTATTAGCAATCAACTGATCACCGCTTATAACAATGAACAAACCTCCAAAACTGGACAACGTATACTCTGCGGTATGTAGAAAAATAACACTAGTTAACATCCCAAACTAAAATTACGCACTACACTCCAAGTACTCCGCAGGAAGGCAAAACTCAGAATATGAATCTCATGGGACACTCTTCTCAGCAAACTGCTGGGCAGGGAAAAAAACAGTTCGTCCGCTCTCGGACCTGACTAGGCGATCACTGCCTATCTTGGCGCCCAAAAAATTCTCACTTCCGTCAATGACATGACTTTAGCGAACAAGTTATCTCAGGGTTGCCAAAACCCAGCGTTAACAACGTAGCCATTATACTTTTTCGTCACCGCGAAATGCGCCGTGAGAGTCATCAGGACATGCAGCAGAAAGGCCACAAGATAATTATTTCTTATCATGTTTTGGCAGTTACTTGATCGTTTTCAAATAAAATTATTCGGGGTGTTCTGACACAAAATCATATCCAGTCATTAATTATATTTGGGCACGTTTTTGTCCTTGCTGATTTCACCAATGCCAAAAAATTATGTGGGAAAAAAACCTCTTTGTGAGATGATTTGGATGGGGCTGCGAACACCGCGAAGACATAGAGCACAGACATAATGTTACGAAGCAATTATGGAGAATATTTCCGAAGAATGAGGCGACAGTGACATTGAGACGAGATGCCTTGAAGCGTGTTATTACTGTCCTATGCGCCTCCGGGAACCAAGATCACTAAGTGATTAAGATGTGAAACACATGTTAAGTAATGCAGAAATGAAAAAAAAGCATGGAAAAAGATTTTTTTTTAAGTAGCTAGAATTAAGTATTCTAAAAAGCATTCTTAACAGAATGTCGTTAGGGTGCAAGATTTTCCAAATTGCTGTAGGGAACATTCTTAAACAACACATGGCTCAAAATCATTAAAATTTTCATAGCAAGTTTAATTTATTTTGTTTTTTAAAGATTCAAACAAGATTTATTTTTTTTAATTACCTCGTTAATAAATTAATCCGGCATAATGGAAATCTTTGGAAAGTTAAATCTGAGATTTTCATCCTGCAGCAAATATTTGCAATCTGATTTAACGATAGTTAAGAGAAATTTTTCATATTCCTTTACTCTTACCTTCTAGTAAAACTTGCTTCGTTACTCATCTCATCTCATCTCATAATCGTAACCTCTTCTACCCCGTGAAACGAGGTGTAGAGGGTACCCAAGCGCACAAGGCCCATGGGCGGACATGTAATCGAAGTGACTTGGCAAACAGGTGATTAGCCCATTGTGCCCGAACTTGCCCTCATGTGTACTCATATTCGTTATAAAACCTCCGAACTATCGAGACGTCATTGCAGCCAAAATGGACAGAGCCTCATATACCCGAAGGTTTCGAGGGATGTCCTTCCTCATCTGCACAAAGGCATTTATAGAGGAACTCTAATGACCCGTAGGTCTGAGGAAAGGAGCAAATCTGAAGACAGGCACAGCAGTCTTTGGTACTGGGAGGTCTCCACTCAGAGTGGTGTACCACACACAGTCAGTAAAGCTTCGTTACTTTTGACCTAATAACACATTCTTGACAAATTTGACTATAGGTTCTTATTTAGATAATTAAAAAAATCTTGACAACTTTGACTTTAGGTTCTATTCTAGATAAAAAAAATTCTTGACAACTTTGACTATAGGTTCTAATCTAGATAATAAGAAATTCTTGACAACTTTGACTGTAGGTTCTAATCTAGATAATAAGAAATTCTTGACAACTTTGACTATAGGTTCTAATCTAGATAATAAGAAATTCTTGAGAACTTTGACTATAGGTTCTAATCTAGATAATAAGAAATTCTTGACAACTTTGACTATATGTTCTAATCTAGATAATAAGAAATTCTTGACAATTTTGACTATATGTTCTAATCTAGATAATAAGAGATTCTTGACAACTTTGACAATAGGCCTTCTAGATCCGTCTTTCTCAACATTTTTACCCTGGCGGAACCCTTGAAGTAATGTTTCAGGTCTCACTGAACCCCTGCATAAAAATTATTATATCTTTCGCTCATAGTAACCTCAGTTATTGTTATTTACAGCAATGTTATTTATTTACAGTGTTGTATAGTAAAATTACTAAAAAAACCATAGGTCCAGGCAATATGAATAAAAACATAGCCTACGACACAATTGTATACAAGACTTTGAAAAAAAAAAACCCTTGTTTTTCTTTTCTTTCCACGATCTCTCGCTGAACCCTTAGCGACCCCACGCCGAACCCTAGGGTTCCGCAGTGTCGCGGGATTGCCTCCCCTGCTCTTCAGTGATGGTCCGACAATGTTCAAAATTTAGTGTATCTACTAAGGGTCTTCAATGAGGGTCTTTACAGGTATCTACCTTCGCTTAAGATTAGTCTTGGTAGAGTTGTAAACAGAAGGAGGGTGCTTCTGTTTTAGGGAGTCTTCATATGATATTTCAGAACTGAAGCACAACGCTAAATTTTTCAAAGCAGTCGTGAACTTTGCATATGCCTGCCTCTTCTATGAAGATAAAGATATATTAGCTTGTTTCTGAGCACCTAACTGAATAACCAGTAAAATATTACTTAAGTAGCTCTGTCTATATTTAAGATAACTGATTCATACGTGTGCACTTTTCTCTGCAATAATTAAATCAGCTATCAGTTTGAATATACAAATAAAAAATGTAATCATGAATTATTATTTAACATGAGAAGTAAATAAAGGAAATGAGTGAATTTACACAAAGAGTTGTGAGGGTGTTTTGAATTGGTGATGAGAATTACTTAGCTTTGGCCAGATTAAAATGACTTAACTCGCCAGATGTTGAAATGGTTTACTGACTGCTCCCTAATCGTTGACTTCTGTGGTGAAGGTACGTCTGTCGTGGAATATTCTAATCCACATATATAAATTAAAAGGTAAATGTAAAGCTTAACAAATAAATTCTAATAAAGAAAAGAGCAATGGTAAAATAACAGTGCTGTCACAAGGAATGTACTCGAAATCCCCTTTGTTTTATGCTTCGTCTGCAAATTGTAACGCTTTCACGTTGATAGTAAAAGCCTACTATATTATTACCCGCTTTCTTCAATGAAATGTGTGCTGTATTTCTTGGAAAAACATTGAGATACCAAGCTGATCAATGACCTAATTTAAATATTTCATTCATTCCATTTTATACACGGCGTAACTAAAGACAGATGGACTAAAGGATAGAGAGAAGGGAGAGGCATAAAGCCGAACTCGTGCAACACTAAACACGCGTCGCGCGATATACAATTACTACTATCACGCGTGTAAGGCCACATGCACTAACTTTTTTCAGACGGACAGTGATAAAAACACTAACCTTCCCAGAGTTAGGTTTTTAAATCCTGAAAAACTCTTATTAGAAAAGATGACAATAGATGGGTTTACGTTTGAAAACATTACAGTACCCAGACAGCACATCTTCGAAACAGGAGGTAGAAGAAATTGCATATTTTGAACGCAGCCACTTAGCTCTTTTAAATTTGTATATTTGGGTTCCTTAGGGCTTGCTGACAAAGAATATGTAAAACGTTACGCAAATAGTCTAGGAATTAACAAGTTATAACCAAAATAAAATAGTGGGGATGCCTGACAGCATGAAATCATTTCTGCTCATAAAAATTTTTTATAACGTGTAAAAAAAAAAAAAAAAAAAAAAACCTTGCGTACGGAAATAGCCTACCATGTAAACTCCAAATTGATTGGAGCGCAACAAATATAAGACTAAACACGATTGGTCGGACTATAAATACTATCTTTGGTTGTTAGGGGAGACGTAGGAAGGTAAAATTTTTTCAAACACTTGTCGAAACGTGGCTCCATTGGCCAGACTCGCTGATATAATCACTTAGGAGCGTTAGTTCGAGACCACTAGTTCAAATAAGCTTGATAAAGCAACAGTGCGTTGAAGCCAGCTCATATTTTTGCTAAATAAAAACCTGGAACATAAGCAGATGGGAATTTGTGCCAGTTTGTGCCAGAATTCATTGCTAGTCAACGTATCTGTGTTTATTCTATGAATTGTGGTAAGCTTGAAACATTCAGTATCTTTTAATGAAAATTGAATGTGAATTGTTAATTTATGCCTGTATATATGTGTAGTTCAGTAGCAAACATGATGTAAAGCCTATAATGCTCCAGCCTGAACAGAAGGTGTCGGAGGAAAGTAAAACGGCATGGAATGGCCAAACAGTACACTGACACCTAGATGATTGACTAGAAAGAAATAATGCTGGAAGTGCAGAGGCGTAGTAACCATTAAGGAGGTTAATACTGGTATAAAGTATTTCAGATGAAGCTGACAGTTGGCCTAACGCTCTGAACTCAATGTTTGTGATGTATTGTGCTCAGTGTAAAAAGAGAGTATAAATTAGTTATGACGTAGAAGGTACATCCTTCTTGTTTTCAGGGACCGTGGTCTTGATGGTATTGAGCAGCACCTGGTCAGAGCTTTGCTGAATCCAGAGTCGGACAGCATACTCCTTGGTCCATTTAGCTATCAGTGAGGTGTCTCCAGAGCACAGGGGAGAAATCGAGCAGAGGAGTCTTTTCCTGCCGCCATCACGCAAGATAAGCTGATGTGGCCAGCTGAGCTCAAAATTATGTACCCCCATCTTAAAATAACATTGTAACATAAACTTAAGAGGGGAAGTAAATTGTTTTAATATCAGGAACTGAGAACATCTCCAATACTAGTTCCAATAAAGACAAACTATTGAAGTCATGATGACAAATACCAACAGAGCTTGAACAAAACAAAACCAGTATTACCTCATATTACTACTACACAACTGACACACATAGGATACTTTTAATAATATATGTCACTACAATATTCATATTGATAAATTCTGTACATATAACTTGTAAGTAAAATTGATTGTGATTCCTGGTTCCCTTTGTATTTGAATCAGGACACATATTCATTCATAACAGCAATGAATACATATTGTTATTTGAAAAGTTATCAGTGACTCCTTTAAGATATCCTTTAGAGTGTTATATGTATGTGAGTGTCACAGTGTTGTCAAGTGTGGTGGAATAAATTAAATTGTTTATCTGTCTGTTGTTGTTATGACTTACACTTCATCATACACATACCCTAGACATATAACGTAGTCATCACACTATTCCAGAATAATTCTGACTGAGGTATACATATGTGGCCGCAAGTAAGGTTATATATAATACACTACTCTTATTAGATATATATACCTTCACAGCTGATCTCAGTCAGTACACTAAGTCCCCTATACATATTTATAACATCCCACTTCACCACAACGTCCTAGGCGCGTTTGCAGGGGTAACCGCTCTTAACATCAAGGCAAGGACCTTCACTACCCTTCAAAGGGCAGGTTTCTAGCGTAGACCAAAAGCTTTTGATCTACAGACTTGTATCAAGCTGGTATCACACCCTGGTATCTCCAACTTATACCACAAATTCGGATAATCGGGTTAATTTATTTATATATTTACACACACGCATATATATATATATATATATATATATATATATATATATATATATATATATATATATATATATATATATATATATATATACACACACACACACACACAAAGATTGCCTGTATTCCTGCCTCGCATGAGCGCTACATAAAGCTGACACTGAACAAAAACTGTTCCTAATAGGTATAGACCTAAACGATCAAATCCTTGTCCCTGTAATGTATTGATAGTCGTGGAAAAAGCTAAAATTGCAGGAAACTGTCGACGTTTCCAGATGACTGGAAGTATTGTATTGCTTGGTTTTAAACAGACGCCTGGAATCAAAACTCGCACGCCTTAATTACTGTCTAGGGTGATTTTTATTTGATTTTTTTTAGCGTTTAAAATATCAATTCTCCGTCTTTAGGTTTGTCTCCCGAGCTCTGCAGTAGTGGTTCAATAATGACCAAACTCCGAGTAAAAGGATGAGGGTTTTCATAGGTATCAACCTTCGCTCAAGATTACTCTTAGCAGAGATATCAATAGAAGAATGATGCTTCTATTCCAAGGAGTCTCACAGAAAGTCAAGTATAACAACTGAGTTATCTAAAGCTGTTATAAACTTATTATTCCCCGCTCCTTCTGTGAGAAAATGTTTTGACACGCACTTTCTGAGCCCCAGCTGAAAGTGATTCAGCAAAATATTAATTTAATAACTCTGTATCTGTATGTATTTTAAAAAAATGAGTCATACGGGTACATACATAAAATTCACTCAACAGTGATTAACTCAACTATAGATTTATAATTACATATAAAACAGATTTAATAATGAGCTGTTTGTTTAACAAGGTTAAAATAAATAAAATTATTTTGATAAAGAAAGCAAACACTTAATTCTGATCACCATAGGATGATCTGCTGATTTATAAAAATGAGAGTGTCCTTTAAACTGCACCCGTACGGAGTACTTAACTTGCGGGGCTTGGGTCATTTGGAGTCTGGTTCCGTCACTGCTTGTTCTCCGTAAAGTTTAAGACTGTTCCTTCTCTTCAGGAATAGAATATTTTGGCAGCAACCCGTATCATGCAGCAAGGCCGGGGTAACTATTCAGGTCTCCTATTCCAGTGTCTACAATAACCATCTAGCGTCGGCTGCTGGCTAATTGTACAAAAAACTGATAGGAAACAAATGGCGCTTTTAAGGATCGTGTCTCCTTATATAAACATCAGGCGACTTCCGCTTCCCTCCACCATTCTATCTTCCTCAGTTTGTTTCCCAATATCACTGAGCATTAAATCTTAACTCATTGAGTCCGATGAAAGGGCTTCAGGAGAGCGGAATATGTCAAATGCATTCTATACATACATAACGATTTTATAAAACTTACTTAAAATGTTGGTATACTAAATATACACAACACGATGGTATCTTGTACTCTCTTTCCCTTATGGAGCCTGGGGCTACCTCTGCTATTGATTCCTTGAGAGGAAACCAGCACGAAGCAGTCACAATCTCTTGCAGTGGTGATTTATGTGGTAAGTTATTTTATGTGATGAGATTGCCAGCCCATTGTGCAACTGTACATCCACAAGCAATTTATACAGGTCAAATTCAAATATAAAATGATTGTCATAGAGGTTATTGATCATAAATTGCCTACATCCTCTTCTTTCTTCTTTCACCCGTATCCTTTATTTTTGTTATCCTTTTTACTTTCTTTCCTGTAATTTTTCGCATTCATTCGTTTGCGAAAAATATTTTCTTCCCCATCCTTAACGTTACCTGCTTCTTTTCTCAAAACTGAGAATCGCACTAGTGATGGTATTACGTAGATGTCAGTCTCTGCCGGTCGAACGATAGCTGTGAATATACGGTTCTCGCCAGACATACGTCTGCAGTTTCCCCGGTCAGAGCGCTGCCCGACCAGATTTCTGGGCCTGGGGTGTGAGAAATTCGCTCCATTGGACATGACAGGCAGACGGATTGTCTACCTTTTGCAGCAACTGCGTGAGTTTTCGTCGGGATAGTCCGGCGAAGTGTGAAATTGCGCTCCGCACTGCAGACGGAGTGTCTGAGATTTGCAACTGACACGCGCACTCTCGGTCCCAGATGGCAGTTACGACACGCGTTAAGCTGACGTAAAGTGTTGGGAGTAGGGGAGATAATTTCGCTTGGCGAAATAAGTTGGGGCCCTTTGTCTAATTTTAAGATATTGGCCCGAGTTTGAAACTAACTTCACTCATTCTTCATTTTACAGTAGACGTAGTCACTTCGTTCTAGTACACTTAAACTTATAAGTGATGTCTCTCAGTTTCGTTGTGATACGTAGTTCTGTGTGAGGTAAAATATTATATCTAGTATATCTAGTATTTTGTGAAGTGATAAAGTGTTTAATCGCCTATTTCATTTTAAACTAGTTCTGTGTGCAGAGTGATTATTTTAATAGTTTGTTATTTCTTTTGTCGACGAGTTAAAGTGGAAAGCAAGATAAAGTATAAATTTCTAGCTAAACCCATTCGGCTATTAAATCAATTGCATTTAACTGCTAATACTCAGGCGAAGTATATTTTTCTAAACAAACTTATAAATGCTAGATGCATCATGAGTGATGACGGAAATACGCAGATATTCCTAATTCATGATGAGGGATTTTTTTAAATATAACTTATTTCACGGGAAGCTTTAAATATAAGTCAAGCTGTAGGCTTGCCGTTTAAAATGTAAGTTATAACAAGTACATATTCTGTATATTATATTATATGTTGTTCTTTTTCATTCAGTGAATACTGGGGTGAACCCAACTTGCCGGCGTTTAGTAGTAAAGAGACATACTTGTGAGAAGAATAGACATTTCCTATCTTTAACCATGTGGGTTGTTTCAAGTAACACTGGTCTGACAGTGCATGTGCCATCAGAGATAGACAGTAATACCAATCCCACTAACGGTTTTTTCTAAAGACTAAATGTTTATACTGGGCCTTTGAGCCAGACTTTATTTCTTCACAATAAACTCAAATATACATGCTGCCTGGCGGCGAGAATAATTACAAGAAATAACATTAATATTTCCGACAAGTATTGAGAGAGTGTATAGTGAACCAAGACTATCTGTTAAAAGAAGTTGTCCACTGGTCAGCTTTTCCCAATTGAAGGAAACCCTCGTGTTTTGACTCTGTGTGCCCGTTCAAACTTGCTTACCCTAACTGATCTAAGTGACATGAACAGTAATCTAAAAAACATAACTGGTGAAGTGAATGCTCCCCGAAAAAACAGTGGAAGAAACCTGTAATTGTAGAGCTGGGATTCGCTTTATCCAAAGAATACAGATTCACTGTAGAGAAATGTCCCAAGGTTGCGCCAGTCGGTGAACACCATCAAGTTTTTTTTAGGTAAGCACGTGTGCCAGGGTACCCTGATGAAAGAACCGAGTGAAAGTGACGGAAGTATGTTCGCTGTTTAATGCACTCACTTGTTGTATTTTTTTCCTTAGGCACGATTTGCTGCTTAAGTAAATTGTTCCTTTAGAATAGATACTGCTGTCAAAGTCAGTCTATACCTTCTAAGGGGGACAATATTAGACCCTAACCATATGTATTTGTGACTCTTTGGGCCATCATCTGTCTCATAACGAGGCTGTGGGCTAAACCTAGAGTTAACATCATAACGGGGCTATCATCCTTGTAGCATTCTCTTGATATTTTATGACTATTTGTATATGTTTTGATGTAATTTCTATGTGTTGTGAAGAAATTTTAAAATGATAATTAAAATTTCCCTTGGAATTAATCAGCGTGTTGGTCAGCTCGTTCTAATATATATATTCATTGTTATAGAGTTCCCACGTCTGTGTGTTTAACTGTCGTCACGTGTATGTGCGTGCCCGTGAGTAGATAGAAATATATATATATATATATATATATATATATATATATATATATATATATATATATATATATATATATATATATATATATATATATATATATATATATATATATGTGTGTGTGTTTAGACTGTCTGAAGCTGTAAAAGCTGTCGTAGAAGATAGGTGAGAGAGAGAAGAATTTTTTTTTCGCTTTCAGAGACAGCCTCTATATCACATTCTATCATCTCACTCGTGGAAATCTATTATGTATTTCTATCTCACACTGTGACTGTCACTCATTCCAACCTATTCAGAAGAGACCAACCCAAGTCTTAAATCTCCTATCAAAAATATACGACAATGATAAAATATACATATTGCAACTTACCCTAATAGATTGAGTTAAGAATTATATCTTGATTTAACTAGCCCCAAGGTAAAGAGTCAGATTTTCGTAGGGGTTTCCCCCATCCTCCTCATTCTGAATATATTACCTGACCATTTAAGGTATTGTCCTTAAATAAATCACTTATACAGCCTCTTATACGTAGACAACTCAACAAATCAAATTTTCGATTCATTACATCTATATGTATACAATTTCATCACCTGCTTAAATCTCCAATGACTTATGAGAGCTCATAAAGCGTTAAGTCCGGTGTAAGCCAACATCAATTAATATTATCTTCTCATTTAACTTGCTTAATCCACCTCCTGCGAAAATATTCAGTATCTTACTGAAATTTTTATTTTATTTATAATTTATCACATTAAGTAGCAGACAGTGTCTAACATCAAAGTTATTGTTTGCTGGTAAATCAGTTCCGTGGTCCAAATTATTGAATAGAAGATTTCTGGAGAGAAGAAAGATATAATCAGGTATCTAATGTCTTCTTCCAGCGACACTCAAGACTATGTTTAAGATAACAAGCACCTCCTCCGTGATCCAAATTATGGAACAGAAGATTTGGTTTTGGGCTTGTCGCGAGTATGGAAGAAAAGTATGTCTGGGAGTAGACAGAGTATGAATGAGTAATGTGAAAGTAGAGGAAAATAGAGTAACAAAGGAAAATAGGGAATGAGGTATGACTTATGGAGAGAAGAAAGATATAATCAGGTATCTAATGTCTTCTTCCAGCCACACTCAAGATTATGTCAAGTACCTCCCCCGTCCGCTTTTGCTAAATAGGTTAATCTATTACTGTAAGGACTACATTAGTAAACATCAAGTGACAGGTGGAATAGAAGTAAATTCTGACCGCTTAGAACATCAACATCCATAATTCTCGCCATTTGTACGTCGGTCACATCTAAGGGATGAAACTGTGGTTGAAAGTTAGAAATTAATTGTATTGATTCCCTTATACGTACTCTCCCGAAAATAGTAACACTCAACGAAGAAAAGTAGGTAAATTGTGCAACACAAAGTGAGTGACAGTGATAAATGAATAAAATGTAAGTTTTTGATTGTTGAACCCAGTTTAATTCCGGAAACGGATTTAACTCATCATTTTGTTAAAAATAACCTTAAGATGTAAGTTTTTGATTGTTTCTTCAAGACAAAATTTTAATTTAAAGTATTGCAGACTTATTATTATGGATCAAAATGATAAGATGGCTGCAAAACGAGCTGCAGATGCTAAGAGGAAGTGACGATGCGTCAATCATAATGAGCAAGCGAGATTCAAAGAACTTTTATATTGAATTAAAAAAATATTTTAAAAATATATTACAGTTTTTTATTTACTTACGTCATTATTAACGGGTTATTGCTAGTATAATTATATTTATTAAAGAATCCACCATAACAAAATAAAATAATAACTTCACTAGCTCTGATGGCTAGTGATTATTTATTCACAACCAAACAAATACACTCAATCGCACAGGGAGAAGGACTCGATTTCACACTACCACCTATGCAAACAAGTACACACACAACCAGGACAATCTAACCAACAGGGAAAGACCACAGTTCTCTTGACGAAAACGGCCGATTCTGTGGTGTAAATAATCCTGGAAGGAAATACTATACTTTCCCCACTAACTGGGTCTTCTCAGGCGATGGTGCACAGCTCTCACTGTATGAAATACCTACTAAATCCAGATGCTTTCAAAAGCCTTTGGCTTGAGGCGAAACTAACAGGCGAATGCTGTGACAATTACTCCCGCTGATATATATATATGGCTTATGCTGGCTGCCGTAATTTTATAGATAGGCCTAAGATATTTATGGTCCCGTCCGAGCAGAGGTGATATAGCGAGAACTATGTGAGAGGAATGTGTGAAAATAGTCCTGTTTACGAGGAGAACTGGTGTAAGAGAAAATACGGTCTTGCATTGAGTAATTGCTCTAAATCCAGCCTATCTAGTACGACACACTTTAATGGAGACGCACTTTCTCACTTGATTTTTTTTCTTCTTCTTTGATCCTTAGCCGCCGACCGTCAGAGCAGTCAGTGGCCATTACGCCTGGTGGCGTCTTGTAGAGCAACAACAAATTGATTCCACTTTGCTCGGTCGGCGGCCATCCTTTGTACAGTGCCCCAACTCTGGTTCATTCTTTGCATCTCAGCCTCCACAGTCCTCCGCCAAGTTGTTTTTGGTCGGCCTCTCTTTCGTTTTCCTTCAGGGGTCCATAGCATAGCTGTTCTTGTGATGGCATCGGGGTATGTTCTGAGGACATGGCCAACCCAGCTCCAGCGTCTGCCAGCTATGATGGTGTGCATGTCCTCTTGCTTGCTCCGAAAAAGCAGATCTTGGTTGGTGATGATATTTGGCCAAAAGATTCGGAGAATTTTTCTTAGGCATGTTGTGTGAAAAGAGGACAATTTCGACATTACCTTCTCTGTAACTCTCCAGCTCTCCGTGCGATAGAGAAGCACAGAAAGCACACAGCTCTGATATAATCCTAATTTTGTGCTTGTGCTGTACTGAGAGGACTTCCAGATGTTGTTTAGACTAAAAAAGGCTGTTCTTGCTTTGTTCATTCTGTTGTTGATGTCTTTGCTTGCTCCGCCGTCTGGTGTTACTATGCATCCTAGGTATGTGAAGGCATCTGTCTGTTCCAGTTGCTGATTCCTTACTGATATGGGCTCAGGGTTGGTCACATTAAGCGTCATGACCTCTGTCCTCTTTAGGTTGATGATCAAGCCCACCTGCTGGCTATACTTATTAAGTCTATCCGTTTTTTCCTGGATGTGTTGATGTGAATGTGCTAGCAGTGCAATATCATCTGCATATTCCAGATCTTCCAATGTAGAAAATGTAGTCCATCTTATTCCTCTTGGATTGCCCTCTGTTGTCTGGCGCATCACCCAGTCTATGACTGTTAAAAATAGAGTGGTTGATAAGGGGCATCCCTGTCGTACTCCTGTCTTCACTTCAAAGGTTAGGTTGCTCTGCCCAATGCTGTACGTAAAGTTGGCATAAAGGCTTTTTATGATTGACACTATGCAGCTTGGAATTCCATAAGCCCTCAGTATTTTCCATAAACTGTCCCTATGTATACTGTCAAAAGCCTTTTCAAAATCAACGAAATTAATGTACAACTGTCTTTGCCATTCTGAGCACTGCTCTATAATGTTCCTGAGGGTAAATATATGATCTACACATCTTCTGTTCTTTCTAAATCCTGCTTGTTCTTTCCTCAGTTTGTGGTCTACTGCTTTTGAGATTCGCTGTATAATTATCCTGCCTAGTATTTTGCTGGGAACTGAGAGAAGAGTTATTCCTCTCCAATTATTGCAGTCTGCAAGATCTCCCTTCTTGGGCAATTTGACAATTATTCCTTTTTTCCACTCTGTTGGTGTTGTCCCTGTTTTCCAGACTTGTGCAAATAGTGGTTCTAATAGTTCTGCTGCTAGCTCTGGGTCTGTCTTAAATAGCTCTGCATTTATGTTATCATGACCAGGAGCTTTTCCATTCTTTAACCCTTTGATTGCTGTGATTTCTTCTTTTCGTGGGATGTTTGTATTAACATCTAGATCATTTTCAGCCTCAGGAACATTAAATTGTGTCTCTGGTGATTCCTTATTCAGAGTTTCTCTGAAATGCTCTGCCCATCTTGTTTCCTGTCCCTCTACTGTTGTGATGAGATTTCCTTGCTTATCTCTTACTAATGTAATATTGTTTGCACCTCGTTTTCCACTGATGATTTTAGTTATTTTGTATACTGTGCTTTGTTCATTTCTCAGTGCTGCCTCTTCTGCCTGTCTTGCAAGGTCATCCAGAAATGTCCTTTTGTTAGCACGGGTTTGACGTTTAACTTCCTTTTTCTCACTTGATACTGATTCAAATTACACTACCCTCACGTACGCACACACAAACAATTTTGTGACATAAATACACGTACATACGTAGAAAACAGATAAACTATGGGTCGCATATAAATGGCAGGGGAGGTTTTGACCAACACCAATAGCTTAAGGTTTATTAAGTTTATTATATCGTTAGAAAATAGATCACAACATCAATACATAGTTATCATTTACATCAGTGAATTATAGTTACCTAAGAGAAAGAAAATATACTTTCATAAACCCTCCCTCTGGTATATGGAAAACTAGGGAAGATCCCAACAGAGGTAATTTACCTAAAAGATCAGAACAATGATTGCTAATGGGAGTGGGGAGTAGTCAGGACGGATAAAGAATATGTCCTTAATTTAAACTATCCCGTGGGCCTTCAGCCTTAGCGAGAGATAGATAAAAGAGAAGATGTTATATTAGTAGTAACTTAAAAAATAAATTCTTTTGTTCCGTTTTACTCTCTACATACATACAGTGAGCTCACTACAATTATGCTTACCCCTCTGCCGACGCTGCATACATTCCATGGAATTAATTAAACACCATGTATTTAAGACTATTATATGTCCTGTTGTTTGTCCAGTTCAGCCCCAGAAAACTCCGTCTAGGCAACTGTTTTTTTTTCTCGCAGATTCGCTGAATTGGTGCGTTGAATATATTTTTTCGTGGGGGTATTCCTCTTCGTACTGCAGGTATTGGGTTGGGATAAGTTTTTTCTAGGTTTCTGTCGTAGTGAATGTGAAAATATTATCAAACAGCAGAATGTTACTCCCAGGCTGTTCTCGAAAGGAAATAGCCGGGTATGACCCGTGAATGCTCTCTGTAGAATTTGGTGGTAGGAAAACTTTACTGTCATATGGGTGTGTTTAAAGAAAATCAGTGCTGTAAGTTCTGCCTCATCAGGCCAGGAAAATGTATATGTATAAGATGAAAAAATCCTCTGGCATTGTCCCGTTCCAGTTTAACATTTAACACAAATTTTAACCGCTCTCATGGATGGAGAAGGCTGACCGCGAAGGGTCTTCAACATCAGATTTTTTGCCGACAATGTGTGTATGTTAGGAACATATAATTGGGATGCCGTAAGACATCTGCCCATGCATCTCTCTAAGAACCGTTGGATCGCAAAGGTATGATCACCTATATGAAAGAGAATATAGATAACAGGTAATCCTACTATAATTATATTCTAACACCCGCGTTTAGGTAAGACCGGTAAAATCACTCCGGTATTTAATTATTTATATTAAAAAGAACTTCACGAGTGTCTAACTAATATATCGCTTTTAACACTAGCTATGAACAGTTAATTACTTAAGATTTACACAAGATGAAATAGAAATAAATTGTTATTAAACAATTTCGATCGCCTAGCGTCTTATAATTATTTTACGCATCTATTACTCGGGAAATAACGGGTAGTTACATTTTCGATTTACATCTGGAGAACTTTGCTATAGGTTTATTTAATAGGTTTAAATTAACACAAAAATCCAGTGAAATGTAATGAACTTAACACTTTAAAACTCTTAAATGCTAACAATATTTTACCGCAAATCAAGAAACTTAAGAATATTTCTCCACGTTATTTGTATAGGGAATCCAATAAAATAAGACTCCACATGCGCGCTAGACTATTCCAGAACTCTTGATAGCAACTGACAACTTGAATTTTAGGATATTTCATTTTATATTAAATTTGTGGAAATCTTTAGCCCCATGTCAGATTTCTCGTCTGTCCTGATTCTCGGGAACTTTTAGCGTTTGGGCCGCGAATCAAAGCTCTTTTTCACAACTTTTTATCGCCAGACGCCTCCGTTCCTCTTCGTCCTGCCGAGATTTCTAACCGGCGAAGACTGTTCGCGTTCACGTGTTTACCAGAGGTGTTAAAAACTCTGTTCACTCTTGGTGACTACAAAAGACGTTGATAACTGACCGCCTGCCGCCTCTGGCTTGCCTCCTTGAAGGGATGACAGTAAGAGATCCAAAGATAGCTTTATTTTAATAGCTCGAGAGAGAAGACAGTAGGCATGGCTAAACTAAAATAAGACAAAGGGCGAATGTCGTGGCTGCTAGCATGATAACTTATTGCATACTAATTAGCACGCGTGGGAATTCCACGTGGGGCCCACTTTGGCGATTTGATTTCAACAAAATTTTAGGGCCCCCGGTGAGATTCAAGGGTAGCTTCTATTTTCATCTGTCACACTGGCAAAAATGTAACCTCGAGGGGTCCAATGACGCACCTCTTATACTTGGTTAGTGAAGACTTGACCACCAAGACAGGTAATCAGTACCGGCAACTGACTACTCCTCTAAGACGTTATGTCAGTATGTGCAGAATTCACAGGATATCAATGGGTTTTGCCGTATTGCCCACAATCGTGGATGGCAATGAAGGCAGCCCGTATGTGCTGGAGTGATGGTTAATTGCAAATAGTGGCAATAGATGCTGTAGGTATGTAATCCAGGAAGCAGGAATAATGCGTACTTGCGGGTGACAGCAATCGTTGTGGTATTTTATAATCCGGGAAGCAGCCTTATCGGCTGGAAACAGGATATTTGCTGGAAACTGCAGTATATCCTGGAAGCTGCAGTATAAACTGGACTGCAGGATAGTTGGGAATGCAGGATAACTGGAAGCAGGGTAATCTGAAAGCAGGGTAAGGGATTGACCAAGGATCTCTGGAAGTAAAACAAAAACAATCAATATCCCATTACTAACCCGTAACGGACATACCTTTTTATTCTCTCACCCATGCAAACATAAACAAACTCTCCCTCTCCGTTTCCCATCCCACACAAATAAAAACAGACTCTCACACTTCGTTCGCTCTGTTTTGCCTATTTTTTTCATTTGCGTCTGTTATTTTGCTGTAATATCCTGTTCAAATTTAATAAAGAAAACCTATGAAGACATGACGTGCAGAGTTCTTCATGAAGGACAGCTTACAGAACCATTTGGGATAAGAACAGGAGTGCGACAGGGATGCCTCTTGTCTCCATTTCTTTTCTTGCTGGCAATAGATTGGGTTATGAGATCATCGACAACACACAACAGAAATGGAATCCAGTGGACTCTGACTAAGCAGTTGGATGATCTGGATTTTGCTGATGATTTGGCTCTCCTGTCCCATAACCGTAATCAGATGCAGGACAAATTGAAAACACTCGATGAGAGGTCTCAGCAATTGGGTCTGAAAATACACAGGGAAAAGACAAAAATAATGCGAATAAATGCAGGTAATGAAAACAGGGTTGAACTTGAAGAAACGCCAATACAAGATGTAGAATCATACACATATCTTGGCAGTAATATAGATAAAGTTGGAGGGACAGACAGCGATATCAAAATAAGAATACAAAAAGCAAGAGGAGCTTTCATTGCATTGGGAAATATATGGAGATCAAGAGAAATAGGATCCAACACGAAAATAAGAATCTTCAACTCAAATGTGAAGTCAGTCCTATTGTATGGCTCGAGACATGGAGAACAACAAAGACAACAACCAAAAAGCTACAGACTTTCATAAATGGGTGCTTGCGTAGAATAGAGGGATTAAAATGGTATGACAAGGTTACCAATGTGGAACTGATGACAAGAACTGGACAAGTGCCAGTGAAACAAGAGATGAGAAGAAGACGATGGCGATGGATAGGACACACACTGAGGAAACCTGTTGATAGCATTACAAGGCAGTCCTTGTTCTGGAACCCCCAGGGCAAGAGAGGCAGAGGAAGACCAAGAAGTACATGGAGAAGAGAGTGGAAACAGAGGTGAAAATGATGAGGAGAACATGGAAAGAACTTGAGATGATGGCACGTGACAGGAGGACTTGGCATGTGTTTGTTGAAGGCCTATGCTCCTTTGGGAGTGGAGGGTTATGAATGAATCCTGTTCAACCAAAACCCGTTGAGGCGTTAAAACGGTTATATTGGGGTATATAGGGTGTTATCGTCTTCACTGGTATCCCGTTCCTAGTCCTGGAGATGACTGGTCCTGAAAAGGACCACTAGCTGCCTGTTTGTTCCCTACTCGTTGTTGTCTGTTTCGGCTGTGTGTTGTTCATGACTGTCTTTATTATATTTGGTAAGAGGTCCTTTAGGGTTTCGGTGATTATTTTGTCTTCCGCTTCTCTTCTTCTTTTTTCTCTTTCTTGATTGCTTTTTGGTAGGCGTTCCTCTACGGTTTCGGTGGTTATTTTGTCTTTAGTGTCTTTGCTTCTTTCTCGTCCTTGATTGTGTTTTGTTACGATATCCTCGATGATCCTTCTCTCTGTTTCAATTCTCTTGAGGATTTCTTCGTTCTCTTCCTTTAGCTCTGCGAGTTTGGCGATGTCGACTTCTATTTCGTGGTTGATGGATTTCATGTCCTGTAGCATTGCCTGGGCGCTCTGTAAGGCTCCTATTGTTTCGTCTCTTATGGCATCTGAGTCTTCGTTGTTCTGCCTGTTCTTCTCGACTTTGAGTTTGTGTTTTATGTCTCGCACCTCTGTGGTTAATTTTACAAGCTGGGCTCTTGTATGCTGTTCCTGTTTTGCCATGCCGTCTGAAGCCACTCGGTGTCTTGCTTCTCTGAAGGAGATGTTTTTTGTTACAGCTTCCTTCAGTATGGCCTTTGTCCCATAGAAGATCGGACAGCCACGGTATCTTGCCCCGTGGTTCCCGAGACAGTTTGCGCAGGTTCTGTTGGAGTTGCGCACTTTATAGTTGTTATTCTTTTTCGCATGCGGACATTCATTGTAAGAGTGACTCCCCGCACAGTACCGACAAACTGTCTCTCTCTCTTGCATGTTTTCTTAGTATGCGAAAATTGCTGGCAGTTTGAGCACTGCATAACAGGAGGGATGTACTCTTCTGTTTTCCGACTTCTATCGTCTAGGTTAAGTTGACTTGGTCTTGAAGTCCCCTCGATAGTTAGGATAACTAGGTTTGTGTCCTTCTTGTCCCATGTCTTTTCAGTCTTTCGACCTGTGTTATTTTGATATTCTTGTTTTCTTTTTGCAGGCGGCTGTGGACTTCTTGTGTAGATCGATTGTTGTCGACCCCTCTCACAACTATATTTTTGGTCTTCTTGTAGAGCTCCACAGTTATTTTCATCTGGTGGGGCAGCTGTACTTCTTTGCTTCCGGACTCTAGTTCGATCATCAGTTCTTTTGTCTCCTCCGTGTTATTTAGAGCTATTATAACTCCGTTTTCGTGTCTTGTAACTCTCGTTATACTCCTCCTGCCCGTTATTGCCTCGAGGATACCGATCACTTTATCGTCGGGTAGGGCCCTGAGCGAGGCCTCACTTCCCGACGTCTGAGTGATCTTAATGATCCTCTCCTGTATTGTCTCGTGAATGTTTTGCCTAAGGTTCAGGCTTCCAATTAAAGTCTCGCCCAGTTTTACCGATTAAAAATCTCTCGCCGCTGCGCGAGGCTTAGCGAAGGTGACTCCGATATCTATATCACGGCCCTGAGGCGAAAATATTTTCCCACACATACAGGTACACACTCGATAGTAAGGTTTTGTTTTTTAAACAACTATTCTAACCCACACATCCCGAGGTAATTAAAAGTTGCCCGTAGATAATTACTCAGTGAGTAATAACAAAGGATACGTTACAAAAATAGCACTAAGCTGATACTCAGTATTTACACAATAATAATAATCTTTACAGTAATATTCCACACAAACCAAGCGAACAAAAAAGGTAGTACTATTATACACAGACTCACACTTTCCATCTTAAGAAAAACGCTCTTAACTTAACACCCTAGTGATTTTGGATGGTGGCGCACTTAATAAACTCAGAGTTTCCCTGTCACGGAAAAATTTATCTTAAGGAAAAATGTGTATAGATTTAATTTGAAAAAAGTAACGAGGAATCTCTATTCTATCAAATTAAGTTACAACCCTAATGCATTAAGTGAGTAAGGTGCTTACCGATTAACGAATAAATTCCTACACACACACTACAACTGTTGTTACGCTTTTGCGCAGAATATCACTTTGTCAGGGTAGCAGAATACTCTGGAGACAATGGCAAGGAGTGTTTGGGACTACTAGTTAAAATAGTAAGATAAAGTCAGCAGGTGATCTAGCATGGGGTCGAAAGTGCAGTGACAGCACGTAACAAGACGTAAGGACCCGGGCGAGTTGTCTCCCTGACGTCCCGTGATAAAAGAAAGAGACGTAATCTGTAGTGACACTCTGGCGGTCATTCGAACGGCCAGAGTTCACGTTTCTAGACGCGTTCGGTCACATAAACAGGTAAGGTCACTTCCCTGAGTGCCCGGTTATCTCTCTGCATCAAAGAATCTGGGAAATGTGCCGTCACCAACAAGAAAGGTAGAATAAAAAGACCTTTAGCTAGATGCCGATGCACATGTGTAAAAGGGTGGAATTTAGCCTGCCCAAAGTAAGAGTGACGTAACTAACGCCAGAAATAGAGCTTGTATGAGCGATTATCCAGAAAAATAGAAGGAGACAAAATTAGAGAATAAGACAGGGCAGACCACTCGGCTGAAGGTGCTAGCGATTCCCATTCAAATTACGACAGGGCACCGGTTTAATGTCCAAACTGAAGATTGATTTAGTCTTGCAATCTCTCTCTCTCTCTCTCTCTCTCTCTCTCTCTCTTGTTCTTCTAATAATTATGTTACATCTTATGTTGATTTTAATTATAATTTTCGCCTTAGTTTCTTGATTATAATTAGATAATTTGAATGTTAGTATACCGTTGTATACTTTTAAGCTCGATTCTGCAGGAACATTTGATGATGTGCTGTCCTGGTCATGCAGGTGTACGCTGAAATGAAAGAGCTGACAGACTAGCTTCACGAGCACCCATAGAAGATGCATTGGATATGGATAAGGTAGACATACTGAGGGCAGTTAATGATCGCCCGTTAGAGATTTATACTGCAATCGATGAATCATTAAGGCTAAGATTGCTGGGATTTGGCATCAAGCGTAACACCAGCAGGGATGGACGTATGAGAGGATGCTCCGGCGTGTAAACAACGAGTGTGCAACATGATCAATCAGGATTCATATCCTTCGACATTTCCTGAGGGAGACTTAAGCACCTATGGGTTTGCCCAAAGTGCAATGACGTCGAGTCTGATCACCAATAACAATAACTTTTACTACGTTGCATTACTTGAAAATAACATTTAAAATGCGTGTGTGCATAAATGAATTTAGTATAAAAGATTAGAGAAAGGCAAAAGCAAAGTGTTAGACGGGCTCTGTGGCCAATTATGAACTCTTTGAAAATAAAGTTTGTTCGGTCGTAAGTTGGTTCGTACGCTCTCTCGGTCTCTGTCTGTCTCTCTGTATCCCCCCCCCTCCCCCCCCCTTTTTTTCCTCTTCATTCCGTTCGTAGTCAACTCTTGTAATTGTCTTGCTGCTCTGAAATCCTTAAGGGACGTCTGTTTTATGGCTTGCAAAATAATCGGAGATTGTGCAGAAAATACAAGCCTGAGAAGGAATGAACGCACGCTGCTGCTGGTGGTGGTGTCTGGATGGAGGAAGGGTATGATCTGATAATGTTGGCAAGAACTTGCCTTCACATCGTGTATCACTGAATTGAATCAGATTAGTCAAATAAACTAAACCCAGCCGAACAAACACAGCGCAATAAAACGAAATAATATTGATTTTCGGTCCCCGCGAAACCAAATATTAAAGTGTCTATAGGGCGTAGGCTGTGAGTTACCGACGATGGTTGGTTGTTGTAACGATGACAAACGATGCCGTTTGAGGTTCTGGTGATTAAGAACTGAAGAGATGTGCTTAGTTTTGGGAATTTGTGAGTTTAACAGAAATAAGATAGAAACCTGAGCACAATTTACAACTGGGGTGCTAAAAACGTCTGTGTCACACTTATTACTTTTTTCACATTTCTAGAAAACTCACTTTGTTCAGTCACTTTGTTCAGTTAGATCAGGATTTCTTAACATGTGGTCCACAGACTCTTTGGTGGTCCATTAATGGATTCTAGGGGATCCGTGTAAATAACTTAAAATTTAAAATTTTTTAGTTGTGCTTTTTATGTACATTTTCACTCCACCTCTCCATGCCGGACCTACTAAAGTGAAGTCTCTAACACTTCACTTCCATATGGCAGTATCTGCTATGGGACTACCTTTATGATTTACCCTTTTTGTGTTCATCCATCCCACCGAACTACACTTAGCCTGTAGGTGTTATTCACGGAACATATAGGCCTGTATCCTCAGTCATTCATTTTCATATTTCCATCATAAACCAATCCATCTATACCCTTCAGCACCCAAAACGAGTGTGACAGGGACAGGGGGAGTAAGTTAGAGCATGAACGGCGCTATCTCACATCCCAAATACATGCACTAAGAAAACTTTATTCAGGATATCCTGACAAAGGTTGTAATATTTATGGAGGGCTACAAGCCTTTCAGTAGCAGTGTGTGAGTACATCAGGCAACATAAAGCTGAGATGGAGCAAAATTTAGTGACACCCAGAAGGAAAGCGAAAGCGAGGCCGGCCAAAAGCCACCTGGCGGAGAACTGTGGAGGCAGATATGCTAAGCATGAACCAGAGCTGGGGCAGCCCACTAAGGATGGCTGCCGGGCCGAGCAAAGTGGAGACAATTTGTTGCTGTCCTACAAGACGCCACCAGGCGCGATAGTCTCTGATTGCTTTGTCATTCATCGGCCGATGACCAAAGAAGAAGAACACCTAGACAGTGTTCCTGGACTTTATGTCCTTTGGCATACTGTCAAGTATAACTGCAGGCTTTCTCTAGTCAACTGGATCCTCGCGCTTCTATACAAATGAATAACATCTTTGCCATTCGAACGGTTGGACGCTGTAACATCGGAGTGTCTACGCGAATTGATGTCACCTTCTATGTTTAGATCAGACTCCTGATATCCCGTATTTAGACCTGACGCATATTCCGTTTTAGGATCTAATATTATATTCTCAGATTCATATTCATAACCCTCCACTCCCAAAGGAGCATAGGCTTTCAACAAAAACATGCCAAGTGCCCCTATCATGTGCCATCATCTCAAGTTCTTTCCACGTTCTCCTTATCATTTTCACCTCTGTTTCCAGCTCTCTTCTCCATGTGCTTCTTGGTCCTACCTCTGCTTCTCTTGCCCTGGGGGTTCCAGAACAAAGACTGCCTTGTAATGCTATCAACTAGTTTCCTCAGTGTGTGTCCTATCCATCGCCATCGTCTTCTTCTCATCTCTTGTTCCACTGGCACTTGTCTAGTTCTTGTCATCAGTTCCATGTTGGTAACCTTGTCATACCATTTTAATCCCTCTATTCCACGCAAGCACCCATTTATGAAAGTCTGTAGCTTTTTGGTAATTGTCTTTGTTGTTCTCCATGTCTCAAAGCCATACAATAGGACTGACTTCACATTTGAGTTGAAGTTTCTTATTTTCGTGTTGGATCCGATTTCTCTTGATCTCTATATATTTCCCAATGCAATGACAGCTCCTCTTGCTTTTTGTATTCTTATTTTGATATCACTGTCTGTCCCTCCAACTTTGTCTATATTGCTGCCAAGATATGTGTACGATTCTACATCTTGTATTGGTGCTTCTTCAAGTTCAACCCTGTTATCTTTACCTGCATTTATTCTCATTATCTTTGTCTTTTCCCTGTGTATTTTCAGATCCAATTGCTGTGACCTCTCATCGAGTGTTTTCAATTTGTCCTGCATCTGATTACGGTTATGGGACAGAAGAGCTAAGTCATCAGCAAAATCCAGATCATCCAACTGCTTAGTCAGAGTCCACTGGATTCCATTTCTGTTGTGTGTTGTCGATGTTCTCGTAACCCAGTCTATTGCTAGTAAGAAAAGAAATGGAGACAAGAGGCATCCCTGTCGCACTCCTGTTCTTATCCCGAACGGTTCTGTAAACTGTCCTTCATGAAGAACTCTGCATGTCATGTCTTCATATGTTTTCTTTATTAAATTAATGATCTTCAGGGGCACTCTATAATGCCTCATCAATTTCCAAAGTGATTCTCTGTCTACACTGTCAAATGCCTTTTCGTAATCCATAAATCCGATGTATAGTGGTGAATTCCATTCCAGACTTTGTTCAACTATTATTCTCAAAGTGGCTGTCTGATCTGTACAGGATCTGTTTTGTCGAAAACCTGCTTGTTCATCTCTCAGTTTCTTGTCTATGGACTCTTTTAATCTTTCAAGGATAATCCTGTTTAATACTTTTCTTGGCACTGAAAGTAACATTATTCCTCTATAATTTGTGCACTCTTGTAAATTTCCCTTCTTAGGCAACTTAACCAGATATCATTCCTTCCATTCTTCTGGTATCTCTTCCTTTTCCCAGACTTTACCAAGTAATTTATATAACATCTATGTAGCCGTGTCGATATCTGCTTTGATGGCCTCAGCTGGAATGCCATCAGGTCCAGACGCTTTTCCATCTCTTAGAAGCTTTATGGCTTTCTTTATTTCTTCCTTCGTTGGTCTTTCACCGTTAATTTGTAGCTCTTCTTCTGCTGGCTGGATGTCCGAGGGGTTTTGTGGAGCTGGTATATTGAGAAGGTCCTCAAATTATTCTGTCCACCTCTTCATTTGCTCTTGTATATTGCTGAGCAGTTTTCCATTCTTGTCTTTTATGAAGCAAATTGTTTGCTTGTATTTCCCCGTTAGCTTCTTTGTGCTGTTATACAGTTCTCTCATATTCCCTTTGGCTGCAGCATCTTCTGCCTCTCTCTTGCCAACTCCTCAATATACTTTCTCTTGTCTCTTTTGATACTTCTTTTTACTTCTTTGTTTGCTTCTGTGTACACTTCTTGAGCCTTGGCTTTCGAACTTCTGGTTTTGCTTGTGTTTAAATCTGCTTTCTTGTTTTTCCTGTCTTTTATCTTATTGATGGTTTCTGTTGTTATCCATGCTTTTTGTTGTCGTTCCCTTTCCGCCAGTATTTCTTCACATGTCTCATTCCATACCGTTTTGATTTGCTGCCAATAGTCTTCTGTATTCTCTGCATCTTCCAGCTGTTGGAGCACCTGGAATTTGTTGGATATTGTGACCGAAAATTTGTCTCTTGTTTCTTGATTTCTTAGATGTCCTACATTAAATTGTTGTCTATAATTTTGCATTGCTGCATATCTCTTGAGTTTCATTTTTACTTTGGCTATCAGAAGGTGGTGGTCTGATGCCACATCTGCTCCTCTATATACCTTTACATCCTGCAATGATAATCTAAACTTCTTGTTTATGCATATATGATCAATCTGATTTTCTGTTCTATGGTCTGGTGATATCCATGTTGCCTTGTGTATTCTCTTATGTGGAAACATGCTTCCTCCTATAGCCAGTTGATTTGAAGCACAGAAGTTTGAGAATAGTTCCCCATTTTCATTCATTATTCCTAGCCCGTTTTCCCATGACTTCTTTAAAGCCGGTGTTGACTGTACCTATCTTTGCATTCATGTCACCCATCAAAATTGTGATGTCTCTTCTTTTAACTTTTTCCATAATTTCCTGTAGTCTAGAATAAAGTGCTTCTTTCACAGACTCTTCTTTGTCATTAGTTGGTGCATAACATTGGATGACATTTACATTTATTTTCTTTTTAGCTGTTTTAAAAGAAGCTGTTATTATTCTGGATCCAACGGCTTCCCATTCAATGAGTGCTTTCTGTGCTTCTTTAGATAACATAAGAGCTACCCCTTCACTGTGGTGTGAACTTTCGTCTTCATGTCCTGAGGCCAGCACCAATTCATCTGTGATGAGTTTCTTCCTGTCTACCCCGTTCCACTTTGTTTCACACAGTCCCAGAACCTCGATTTTATATTCCCTCATCTCTGCTGCTACTTGTGCCACTTTCCCTTGTTCGTTTAATGTCCGAACATTCCAGGTGCCAAATCTGGAAGTTCTCCTAGAAGAAAGAAGGTTAGTCAGCAACACAGACTCCTTTCGGCTTTCTCTGTGTTGCATCATACGCCTCCCTGCGAGAGGACCTTCCCCTGTCTTGGATGGCTGGGTTTTATTTTCTTTAATTGACTTGTCCATGTTTGTTGAAGTTTTTTGTGGTTTAAATTTTTTTACAGGATGGGGTAACCGGCCCCATGCCCAACCCTCCTTAGTCGCTTTCTACGACATGCTTGGCAGGGAACAGTGTTACTATTCTTTGCTCCCCTTTCGGGCCCCGGTAACACACGGGTGTATTCTCAGATTATGGTGGGAAAAATGGCAGTCCGGTTACACGAGCATAGCCCTTCAACAAACACACACCAAGTCATCCTGTCGTATAGCCCTTCAACAAACACACACCAAGTCATCATGACGTATAGCCCTTCAACAAACACACACCAAGTTGTGACATATTATGAAAATAGCTTTCATCTATCTATTTCATTATCTACACTTTGCTTTTACCTTTCTTCCACCTACGCCTGTTCGTTAACATAAAACCCTCCTATACTCAGAGATCTGTCCCGTTTTCTAATTTAGCACGCATTTTATTGCTGTTTGCTATTTCCTTTGATGAATGCTCTCGAGAAAACCTATTAGCTAACTTCTTCTTCTTTGATCCTTAGCCGCCGACCGTCAAAGCAGTCAGTGGCCATTACGCCTGGTTGCGTCTTGTAGGGCAACAACAAATTGATTCCACTTTGCTCGGTCGGCGGCCATCCTTCGTACAGTGCCCCAACTCTAGTTCATTCTTTACATCTCAGCCTCCACAGTCCTCCGCCAAGTTGTTTTTGGTCGGCCTCTCTTTCGTTTTCCTTCAGGGGTCCATAGCATAGCTGTTCTTGTGATGGCATCGGGGTCTCTTCTGAGGATATGGCCAACCCAGCTCCAGCGTCAACATAAAACCCACCTATACTCAGAGATCTTTCCCTTTTTCTAATTTAGCACGCATTTTATTGCTGTTCGCTATTTCCTTTGATGAATGCTCTCGAGCAGACCTATTAGCTAACGTTGAGCCGTAATTAAACGCCAGCGATTGGAAATCGTTGGAATAGATCAGACAGCGATTAAAGAGCAGATAATTTGGAACCTAGGGGCAGACAATTTATATTATCTCCCTTGTAAATCCGTTCGCTAGAAAGGTAATTAAACACGGCGAATTGCCAGATCAAAAGACATTGCTCACTAGAACGGGCCATACGAGCAGGGACGTGTAAAATTTGCACTGATTAGCAAATTACGTTACGCCGGATCTCAAGCGAGTCCATACGCAACAGGGAGAGTCTGGATTTCGGTTCTAGCGTGAAAAATGGCTTTGATTTCACGTATTCCCCAAGATCTTAACGTAGGTGCGAAATCTAGCAGAGAGTCTGGTTTTCGGTGAATGGTGTAACATTCACTTTGATTTCAGAGATATATACCGCAGCATTCTAACTCAATTTATCCAGTACCGCCACAGATTCAGATGACATCTAGCTACGATTCTAGAATCACTTGTATTAAGTAGAGCTCTTAGTTTTCGGTGGAGATAGTCTGTCGTAGATTTTTGATAGGAGAATTAAGACTTGGGTTGGTCCCTTCTGATTAAATTTGAATACGTGATAGTCACAGTGATAGATAGTAATAGCAATAGATTTCCACGAGTGAGATTTTAGACTGTGATAGAGGCTGTCTCTGAAATCGAGAAATCTTCACTCTTTCACCTATCTTCTATGACAGATTTAGAGGAGTCAGACAGTCTAAACATACACACACACACACACACACACACGCACGCACGCACACACACACACACACATATATATATATGTATAACATATATCTTTCTATCCACTGACGTGCACGCACATACAAAATGACAGTTAGACGTACAGACGTGGGAAAACTATAACAATGATTATACAGATAATTTGGAAAGAGCTGACCAATGCGCTGATTAATTTCAGGAGAAATTTTAATTATCATCTAAAATTTCATCACAACTCATAGAAATTACATCAAAGCATATGCAAATAGTCATAGAGTCAATAAAAATGCTACAGGGATGATAGACCCACAGTATGATCTTATCCCTCAAGGTATGCCCACAGTCCTGTTAGAAGAAAGAGATAGACCCAAGGAATCAAGGATACATATGATTTGGTCTAATATTTTCCCCGTTTTTCCCAAGGTATGGACAGACTGGATATCTCTGCTCTATTCTAAGAGAATTATCGTTAGCAATACTTGCATAAAGAAAGTTAAGACAGCAAAATGGGTGCCAAAAATTACAACAAAAAAGAAACACTCAGACCTGCATTCACTCTATTTACTCAGCCGTGGCCACGTGCACTCTTGCATACTTACAGCTTTGTTAACAGCATCTGGAAACATAATTTTTAGGACATTCACATACAGAATCGTCAATGGCAGTCTTTGACCAAGAAATCCCCAGTTCCAAAAAGACGGGTTGAATTCTCTGCTTCCGGGAACGATTCCTTGGGTGTTCTTATTTTTCGGATGTCTGTTTAGGTCACATTAAAATTGTCCAGGCACGAACATTAACAACGAGCACAGTGTCAATAGCTTAGGTTTCTAGAAATGAGGAATGTCAGATCGGTGTCTACTTTCAGGAAAGGACTATCTTTGGTTACCACACCACTAGTCAAAACTCCGTCGGAATGTTACTGACGTTAATATGTTACTTGCCACAACGGCTAAAATCGTACTTGAGTGTTTCTCAGGAAGACTTAAATATGGCGCGATAGGCCTGTTACTTCATTTAACCTATAGGGTACTTGTAAAGATTATGCACCAAGGCTTTCAAGGAAAATGTTTTAGTTCTTCACAGATATCACTCATCAGTACTTAACGCTGGCAAAGTTAGGGTTAACCCCAGTATTCACCGAATAAAGGAAAAAACACATATAAAATAATTATACATACTAGGTACTGGTTATAACTTACATTTTTAAACTGCAAGCGTAAAGCTTGACTTATCATTTAAAACTTCCCGTAAAATAAGTTATATACATAAAATCAATCATCATGAATTAGGAATACTTACGTATCCCGTCAATACTCCCTGATGTAGCATTTCAGTTATAAGTTAATTTTAAAATATATTCTCGTCTGATTATTTAGCAGTTAAATTTAATTCCTGATAGCTACCTGGTTTTAAGCTAGAAATTATACTTTATTCTGCTTTCCACTGAAACACGTCACTAGAAAATAATACAGACTATATTTTAATTAATCTGCACAAAAATCTAACTAGGGAAATAAGCGATTTAACACTTTAAACACTTCACAAACTTACTAGATATCTAATATATAATATTTACCTCCGCACAGAACTACAGATTAATACCACGAACTAGAATCATTCAATATTATGGTAGTCTAGAACTCGGCAAAATGTTGCCCAGAAACTAAAGACTTTTCAATACGCAAGATATTTTTCTAGCCTGGCGATCTGTCTACTGCAGATTTAGAAGTAAGAATGAAAATCTAGTTTCAAACTCTGGTTAATATCTTAAACCCGACAAAGGGTCCCAACTTTTTTCGCAAAACGAAATAATCTCCACTTTCCGTCTTAAACACCTTACATTTACCACTTCCCATTACTAGACGTTTGCCATAACTGACACTTCTCGTCTTCACACCTCACGCTGACCAGGGCCAACAGTGAGTGCCGTGTCAGATGGGGTTTCCAGACAAATGTCTCAAACTGCGTCTTGGAGATGTCGGTTATCGCGCCTCACCTGAGCGCTCAGCCGATGCAACTCGTTGTGGCAGGTGAAAATGCAGACGATATGTCGCCTATATGTCTGGCGAAAGCGAATATTCACAGTTTACGTGTACAACGCAATAACCTCCCGAGCCTGGCATCTACGTAATAACATCACTAGTGCGTTTCTAAATGAGAACAGAAACTCTGCGAAAGTTTGAATGGGAAAATAGTAATGTTTAAGTCGCAAACAAACGAATGCGAAAAAATACAAAAAGGATAAAAGAGTGATAATAAGGTAGAGGACCCGGGTAGAGAAAGAAAGAAAAATAGAAAATTTATTGATCATAAAACTCTCTGTGACATAGTCTCAGAAGTTTGTGTGAAGTATTGGGTCAAACCCTAATCCTTACCAGCGGCTTCTATGTAAATCTGAGAGTAACCATACAAAAGAACAATTTAATTAGTATCTGGGTTTCTTCAAGGTAAAAACTGTCTGAGGTTGTGTTTACACCCAGAAAGAGACAGAATACACACACAAAGAACATTAAGAGTGACTTTGTAACTAGGCATATAGATCCAGAATTCTTTGCAAATTTCATTTACAGTCAGCCAGTTGCGGTGACTTAACAAACATTAACATTTCCCGACGGTTTGACCAGTTGTGGTATGACAAAGAATTTTTATACTGAGAGAAGTTACCAACCTGACATTTCCTATGTACTGGAAACCTCAAGCTATTGACACTGTGAGCGCTGTTAAATTTCTTACCTGGACAAATTTAATGTGACATAAACAGTTAATCCTAAATAAAACATAACAAAGGGAACGCTCCCCGGAGAATTGAAATTAATCTGTCTTTGAGGAGCTGGGGTTCCCTTTGCCAAAAATAACACTGGATTTGCTGTGTGTGTGTGTGTGTGTGTGTCCTAAAGATTGTTCCAGAAGAAACAACACCAGTATTTAGGTAAGATGGAATGCTCGTGGCCACGGTCGTCTGAGAAGAGAGGAAGGACGAACGAATAATTCTCATATATATATCTTGTAGAATCCATGTACTCACTTTGTGTATTTTTTTATGCAAGTTTTGCTAATGTTGTCCTTCTTTCCAGAAGAGATTAACGTATAACTCTGTTCTTTACTGTAGAGGGAAATACTAGACCATAGCGTATACATCTTTGACTCTTTGGGGATAATAACTTTCGTCTAACGGGATCTTGTCTCAACTGATATAGTTTTTTCACGTTTGTGCGTCTAATTGTCGTCACGTATCTGTCTGTGTGTAGAGGTGAGAGGTTGAATATATATATATATATATATATATATATATATATATATATATATATATATATATATATATATATGGAAACTGTCTGATCTAAGAATCTCAGTCGTAATCAATAGGCTGGATAGATTATCTCTCAAATCCAGTTACAGACTTTACCTTTCACCATTTCACTCGTGTAAATCTATTTCTTTAACTTATCTCGCACTTATCACCTGTTCTAGTTCTATATAGACGGACCATAATTGATCTTAAATTCCTATTGAAAAATCTACGACACAAGTCTTCATGTCGTATAGCCCTTCAACAAACACACACCAAGTCATCATGTCGTATAGGCCTTAAACAAACACACACCAAGTCAGCAATTCGTATAGCCCTAGAACAAACACACACCAAGTCATCATGTCGTATAGCCTTTCAGCAAATACACACCAAGTCATCATGTCGTATAGCCCTTCAACAAACACACACCAAGTCATCATGTCGTATAGCCCTTCAACAAACACACACTAAAACATCATGTCGTATAGCCCTTCAACAAATACACACCAACTCATCATGTCGTATAGTCCTTCAACAAACACACACCAAGTCATCATGTCATACAGCAATTCAACAAACACACACCAAGTCATCATGTCGTACAGCCCTTCAACAAACACACACCAAGTCATCACGTCGTATAGCCCTTCAACGAACACACACCAAGTCATCATGTCCTATACCCCTTCAACAAATACACACCAAGTCATCATGTCGTATAGTCCTTCAACAAACACACACCAAGTCATCATGTCATACAGCCCTTCAACAAACACACACCAAGTTATCATGTCGTACAGCCCTTCAACAAACACACACCAAGTCATCACGTCGTATAGCCCTTCAACGAACACACACCAAGTCATCATGTCGTATAGCCCTTCAACAAACACACACCAAGTAATCATGTCATATAGCCCTTCAACAAACACACACACCAAGTCATCATGTCGTATAGAACTTCAACAAACACACACCAAGTCATCATGTCGTATAGCCTTTCAACAAACACACACCAAGTCATCATGTTGTATAGCCCTTCAACAAACACACACCAAGTCATCATGTCGTATAGCCCTTTAACAAACACACACCACGTCATCATGTCGTATAGCCCATCAACAAACACACACCAAGTCATCATGTCGTATAGCACATCAACAAACACACCAAGTCATCATGTCGTATAGCGCTTTAACAAACACACACCAAGTCATCATGTCGTATAGCCCTTCAACAAACACCAGGTCATCATGTCGTATAGCTCTTCAACAAACACCAAGTCATCATGTCGTATAGCGCTTCAACAACCACACACCAAGTCATCATGTCGTATAGCTCTTCAACAAACACACACCAAGTCGTCATGTCGTATAGCCCTTCAATATAACACACACCAAGCCATCATGTCGTATAGCCCTTCAACAAACACACAACAAGTCATCATGTCGTATAGCCTTTCAGCAAATACACACCAAGTCATCATGTCGTATAGCCCTTCAACAAACACACACCAAGTCATCATGTCGTATAGCCCTTCAACAAACACACACTAAAACATCATGTCGTATAGCCCTTCAACAAATACACACCAACTCATCATGTCGTATAGTCCTTCAACAAACACACACCAAGTCATCATGTCATACAGCAATTCAACAAACACACACCAAGTCATCATGTCGTACAGCCCTTCAACAAACACACACCAAGTCATCACGTCGTATAGCCCTTCAACGAACACACACCAAGTCATCATGTCCTATACCCCTTCAACAAATACACACCAAGTCATCATGTCGTATAGTCCTTCAACAAACACACACCAAGTCATCATGTCATACAGCCCTTCAACAAACACACACCAAGTTATCATGTCGTACAGCCCTTCAACAAACACACACCAAGTCATCACGTCGTATAGCCCTTCAACGAACACACACCAAGTCATCATGTCGTATAGCCCTTCAACAAACACACACCAAGTAATCATGTCATATAGCCCTTCAACAAACACACACACCAAGTCATCATGTCGTATAGCCCTTCAACAAACACACACCAAGTCATCATGTCGTATAGCCTTTCAACAAACACACACCAAGTCATCATGTTGTATAGCCCTTCAACAAACACACACCAAGTCATCATGTCGTATAGCCCTTTAACAAACACACACCACGTCATCATGTCGTATAGCCCATCAACAAACACACACCAAGTCATCATGTCGTATAGCCCTTCAACAAACACACACCAAGTCATCATGTCGTATAGCACATCAACAAACACACCAAGTCATCATGTCGTATAGCGCTTTAACAAACACACACCAAGTCATCATGTCGTATAGCCCTTCAACAAACACCAAGTCATCATGTCGTATAGCGCTTCAACAACCACACACCAAGTCATCATGTCGTATAGCTCTTCAACAAACACACACCAAGTCGTCATGTCGTATAGCCCTTCAATATAACACACACCAAGCCATCATGTCGTATAGCCCTTCAACAAACACACACCAAGTCATCATGTCGTATAGCCCTTTAACAAATACACACCAAGTCATCATGAGGTATAGCCCTTCAACAAGCACACACCAGGTCATCATGTCGTATAGCCTTTCAACAAACACACACCAAGTCACCATGTCGTATAGCTCTTCAACAAACCCACACCAAGTCATCATGTCGTATAGCCCTTCAACAAACACACACCAAGTCATCATGTCGTATAGCCTTTCAACAAACACACACCAAGTCACCATGTCGTATAGCCCGTCAACAAACACACACCAAGTCATCATGTCGTATAGCCCTTCAACAAACACACACCAAGTCATCATGTCGTATAGCCCTTCAACACACACACACACACACACACACACACACACCAAGTCATCATGTCGTATAGCCCTTCAACAAACACACACCAAGTCATCATGTCGTATAGACCTTCAACAAATACACACCAAGTCATCATGTCGTATAGCCCTTCAACAAACCCACACCAAGTCATCATGTCGTATAGCCCTTCAACAAACACACACCAAGTCATCATGTCGTATAGCCCTTCAACAAACACACACCAAGTAGTGACATATTGTATACCATCAGGTTACGGTTTTTTTATGTCTTTCTCATCATTTTCATGTCTGTCTCCAGTTCTCTTCTGTTTGTGTTCTTTGGTCAGCCTCTGTTTCTCTTGCCGCAAATTTCCATAATTGTGTACAATATCTGTCACTTTCATTGGCCTACTTCTTGCATTGATGTCTGCCAATTGATGTCTGCCATAATTATCAGTACAATTGTAGGTGACACCAGGCTCGTATGTGTTTTATTTTAAACGTACTCGAGGCGAAATCTGAGGTTTGTATATCTAGCCTGAGACTGATTTTACTTGAGTATCCTATTTTCCCTGTACGCTGACACGTGTCCTCTCGCCATTCAGGCAGATACTCGCCGTCTTCGGACAGTACCCATTAGAGCTGCGTCGCCTCAGGAGACGTTCAGGTTATTCCAGTCCCTGGTCGACGATACTTCTTCAAATGTGCCCGCCCGGGCTTGAACCTGGATCACCCTATCGCGGCTCCCTTTGTCCTGTGTTGTTCTCGGATGTCTCTAAAGAGATAAAGAAATAACAGGACTGTTGTTCCTGCATGTCGTACAAGGCAACTAATATGAGGTTGTGCATGGAGTTGGTATCATCATCATGTAACACAAAGTGCCACATGAACCACCGCTGTAGAGGCATGCGATTTGGAGACGGTTTCCGACAAAAGTAGCTGTTGTGAATCCATACTCCATAGGGATCGAAAAAGTAGATGACGATAATGATGATGAGTATGATGATGAAAAAAGAAACACATTATCAATGAAAGCTTCTTTCTCCTACTTAGAAAACAAGCCTTTTTTTTGTCGTGATAAAGGCATTTAGTGAAAAATGTATATTTTGGATGTAACTGGTTGCAGCTATTCAGAAGGTCAACAAGCCCCAGCTCAAGAACTTTTTCGAAAGTGTTAACTGGTTGGATAACTCTGGTTTATTTCCAGGAGAGACAGAAAGAGAAATATGGCACCAGAAAAATTGTAGAAGCTATATCCTACCTTGTTGCTGCCCTACAAGACGCCACCAGGCGTGATATCCATTGACTGCTTTGACAGTCGGCGGCTAAGGATCAAAGAAGATATCCTGTTTAAAATACACAGAGAACAAGAAAGTAAAGTGGCTTGGACATCTTATGAGAATGAAGCCATATCAGTTACCACTACGAGCCGACAACAGTAGAAGATCTTACTTTTTTAGCACCAGGAAGACCAAGAAGCAGAAGGATAGATAAAGTTGCAGACATTTTTAACAACACAGGCACACACGAGCTAGTTCAAAACACTTGGCTCAAGCATGAAAACATCAGCTCCCATCAACGTCTTACGACAAACGATGGAAGGATCTCGTTACACGTCCATTGAGGCATATTGGGAATATGGTGTGAGGCCCATATTTTCTTGACCATCGGCACACAAGGGGTGATGTGGTCAGCATCACGCCGACCGCCTTAACCTTGCGAAAAGTTGACTCAAAACTAAAATAAACGCTTGGAGATTGAGATGCAGTATTGTTCACTGACGCAGCGTTCTGAAGACGTGGCGTATAGTCTTATATAACCTGTACTTCTATTAACGCATATATATATATATATATATATATATATATATATATATATATATATATATATATATATATATATATATATATATATATATATATATATATATATATATATATATATATATATATATCGTGTACTTGCATTAACGCGTAAATTAAAATCATCCACTTACATTAAACTAGTACATACATATCCTGTACATACATTCACGAGTAAATACATATCATGTACTTATATTAGCGCGTAAATACAAATCCTCAACTTGCATTAGCACGTCAGTACAAATCCTGAACTTAATGAATGCGTAAATACAAATCTTGTTATTGGCACAGGTAGATATAAGTAGGACGATAGGTTCTGTCTGAGGTCAGACAGACTATTAAAGGGAAGTGTTAATTGATAGAAAATAGAATCACGGGTGTGTGACGTGTAATGGGAAAAGAGTCTACAGTATAATCTGACAGCTTATTGCAACCTAATAGCTGCCCTCTGATTTGCTAGCTAAACCGGCATATATACCAACTGTCTATTTCTGCATCGTACCATATTGATCCGCCTTCTTTTCTTCTAACACGAGCTAACGAAATGTTTACAAACTGCGTAACCTGTCAGTCATAATAGGGAAGCAAATCAGGCTGTGTTTACCTCGTCCCCTCACGCGAGCATCTGTCAATCATAATAGTTCACAGACAGGCAAGCACGTGGGAGAGACAAAAACACAGACCCTTTTGAAATTTCATACTCAGGGGAAGATAGAAACTCCTGGGCTCTTTGGTCTCGAGAAACGGGCATTCTACAAGGGAACCCGTTAGCCGAACAGAAAGTCTTTTGATGCCGGTCGAAAACTCCCGACCAGAAACCTCATCGACCGACCGTAAGTCATTTATATTGATACGCTTAGCTTATGAATTCTGGGTAACACCGGAAAGCGAAATTAACGCATTCAGAGATCAGAGAATCCTAATGATATATATACTGTTGTTTTCTTAACCCAATTGTCTGTTGTCAGTCAGAATTCGGATGTATCTAGCGCGCAGCCTTAAACTATTTCCTTGTGTGGATTTGTTACTAGTTTTCGTGGAGATTTCATTTCTGAATATTCTGACCTGATCACAAGGGCGGCCAGCGGTCTTTTTCTTTTTTTGAATTGTTAATGTCTTCTTTCTTGTCTTGTGCGTCACCAATTTCATTTGTGAACGGGCACTCGCCAGAGAATAACTGAGGACAATCAATTTTTAACATTGGACTTACCAAACCCAGATTTATATTTTACCAGCCACAAGTGGTGCACGTTATTTTATCCCGACTTCTGACAGTCGTAATTCAAGGGAAGTATACCTCTCTAAATACCTACGCTGTGCAGAATTGGCGCTTTTAACACAGAGTTGGCCGATAGAAGAACCATCATCATCATATGAACATTAATTTTAGCAGCCAGATGTTTCCAAATACTGGAAGTATTTTTGTCCCCGTTAAAGAGTGAACCTCAAGAACTCTCACAGTTTTAACTATTTGTAACAACACTTCTAGGAGAAGCACCATATTAGGCGTTCACCTCATTTAACTAATTTCTGGGGATGGACTGGGGCCAATTTAGATCTGCGACAACTGGAGTGACAGAATATTAAGTGAAAAAAATAATATATTCATGGAGTAATTCTATTACCAAGGGATATTACAGACCTACCATACCAGGCAAATTGGGTAAGAGTGTGAGAGAGGCCACTGTTTGAAAGAGTGTGCAAGTAATTTCTTGTTTGCGGGAAAACTATCCATATATCTGATTTGTCTAAAAGTTTGTTTATTTTACTGGGTCTCATAGAGTACCACTACTGTTCATTCTGTAATATAGTACTAACCTTCAACCTTTGGGTTCATAATTTGTTAGGGTTTTTTTCTCCATTGGGGGAGGGTGCACTTTTTCTGCTTTATTCCATATGCATGCAAACGAATCTTTGATCTTTTCCTTTAGATATTTTGATGTTGTCGAGTTTTAATGATAATAAACTACAAAGAAACTTACCTTTGTGTGTTGGTCATACCCATACCCATTTATCCTTAGTTTTTTTTCACGTTTGTGTGTCTTGTTGTAACATAGCTGTGTGTGTGTGTGTAGAGAAACTTATCTATTCTTGATAGGGAGGTAAATGCTGTCTTGCAACAAAGTGCAGTCGTGCGGATAGGCTGGAGGAGACAACCTAATCACTCAGAGACATATCTTTCCCTCAATCTACCACCTGTGAAAAATCTATTTTCTATACCTTCTCGCGTATCTGTCGACATCCACTCTACTCAGATGGGCCAATTAGAACAATTAACCTTCTGTACGACAAAATTGTGCTCGTCCGTGACGTAACCTTAGTCTGAGTTTAGAATGATGACTAACGACTGTTATAGAATCTTAGTCTAACTCTAGTTAGAGCGTGTTGTACGTCCTGTTGGTGTAATAGAAAGAAAAGTAATTTATCCCCTAGACAACGTTCTTACTTTTCCTGGGTTCTGACCACACAAAATTGAGACATAATTTTTATTTTTTATTTCCACAGCATCTAATAATGTACTTGCAGTTAGATTTTGATGATTTTTGTTGGTGGTATGATATATAATAATTTTTATACGAAAAAACCGCTGGTACGCGTGGTTGTTTAACAATCACAATTTTGTTGGAGCAGTGGAGCGTGAGCCCCGCGAAGGAAGTGCGTTGGGCAATTGCCAAGTTAATCGCCTTCACATAGTTCCATACTGACTCTAGGGGGGGGGGGGGGGGGGGGGGGGGGGGGGGGGGGGGGGGGGGGGGGGGGGGGGGGGGAGGGAGGGGGGGAGGGGGGGGGGGGGGGGGGGGGGGGCGGGGGGGGGGGGGGGGGGGGAGGGGGGGCGGGGGGGGGAGGGGGGGGGGGGGGGGTGGGGGGGGGGAGGGGGGGGGGGGGTGGGGGGGGGGGGGGGGGGTGAGCATTGTGGAGAAAATAGGAGAAATATTTTTTTTCTTCTTAATTTTAAAATTGTTTCCACATTTAGTAATAGTAGATTTAAAGTTTTTTAGCCTAATCTACCATCCCTTTGGATGAATTAGACTGCATTAGAAGCCTTTTTTCCAGTTAACAGCAGCGATAGATTAGGCAACTGAGAAACAGGGAGAATGAAACAGGAAACAATTTTTTTTAATTCTCTTAATTGGTTAGGGAGCAGTGTACCTTTTCTTCTTTCTTTCTCTGGTACTTCGCAGTAAGGTATATTTGCCATGGCGAGGCGAGCAAAGCTAAGGACAATGCTATGAGAGGAAGCAAAAGAAACAGGATTACAAGGAGACGAGTTGCTAGCTTTTGTGAACGATGAACTAGCTAAATATGAGGCAGAGAAGAAAGAGAAAGAAGCCAGGGAGAAAGAGAAAGAAGAACGGCAATTGGAAAGTAAGAAAATTGAGGCGGAAATGAAAACTCGCAGGGAGAAGGAACGTGAGAAGGAGATACAACACGAGGAGAGAGAGAACGACAAAAGACGCCAGCATGAATTGGCGCTTAAGACTTTAGTGGTCCAAAGTCGTGGTGCAGCGTCTAGCTCCAGCAACAGAGAGTCTTCATCACCTCAATCACCCTCAGCTGACTACGCTAATAGCCGGTCTTTCCAATTAGCTGCTATGTCCTTTGCCCTAGAAACCTTCCCAAGCCCCAATGAGAAAATTGATAGCTATCTAGAAACATTTGAGAGAATGGCAAACCTGTACGGTTTGGACAGTTCGCGATGGTACTTGAAGCTATCCCAGACCTTCAAATCCAATGCGTACGCTGTGTATGTGAAACTGTGAAGCAGCAGTCAAGACAATTACGACATGCTTAAGAAAGATTTACTTGAACGCTTCGAGATGAACGCTCGCAAGTTTTTACAACTTTACCGAAACAGCAGAAAGGAGGGAGTCGAGACGTACACTCAGTTCTCTTCTCGTCTAAAGAGATATTTGACAAAGTGTGTGGAGCTTTCAGAACTCCCTTGCACTTTTGAAGGTTTAGAAGAAAACCGAACAGATCAAAAGCACTTTGTCAAATGAAACCCGTAGATTTCTTGCTGAACACGGAGCGGTAAAACTTGAACACATTTTGAATACGGCAGAGTGATATGCAGACGCACTCGCCGAGCTTCCAGGCTCTAAAAGCAAACCTACAGATGTGCCTTCTCGGAACAATAATCTAGAGCAGTGGCTCCCAAACTGTGCGCCCCGGCGCCCTGGTGCGCCGTGACTGATTTACAGGGGCGCCGCGAAATATTCTAATTTTTTTACTGAAATTGCACTTAGCCCACATGGTTTTAAAATCGGACCATCGATGTGTTGATGCGATGATAGGAAGGACATCTAACGGAAACTGCACAAACTACTGACTGTTTAGCTTTTCAATAGTAATGCTATTGTTCCAAATTATTATTTTATTAATACTTATTATATAAATTGTTTGTGAATTTGAAATACGTGTTTCATTTATTTTTGTTAGTTAACCAACCTAACCGCACCAACTGGGCACTGCAACTGTTAGGTAGGCTTATGTTCTGACTTGGGGCGCCGTGGAAAAATCCTGGTACACTAAAAGCGCCGTGAACCGAAAAAGTTTGGGAACCACTGATCTAGAGCATTCTCCCCAGCAATTTTGAAAAAGGGAAAACACCTTCGCCAGGTAAATTTGATCGGGACCAGCAAACCAGTCCCAAGCGGATTGCGTGTTTGCAAACAGCCTTACCGCAAAATAGCAAGGTCAGTGATTCTCAACCTGACGGTGAGAGGCCTTCTACGCGAGGTATGGTTATGTTGTACGGAACTTTCACGGAGTGTCTTTTCGACAGCGGATTAAGCTTTGATAGTATAGTCGCGAGGCAAATGGTTAAAACAGGCCAAGACACGGGAGAAACCGTCGACATATGTGGAGTTTTTAAAGGAGATGCACCCATAACGCTCCCTGTTGCGCTTGTGGAGATAGACTCGGATTACGTCCGTGGTTTTATTAAGGCGGCAGTAATGGAGGACCCTATCTACAACGTCATACTTGGCTGTAGACATGTGTTTCTAGGGAGACCGAAAGAGCCGATTGTGGCAGCAATAACCACAAGGGGGCAAACCCAAAAGAACCGGGAGCCGGCACCTAATATCTTACCTAAGGAACTGAAAGATGCGCAAGAAAATGACCCTACCTTGGAGCCCTGCTATAAGAAACTGCCCATGGCCAAGGACCCCAGACACAACGGGGATATTTTTTCTAAGGAAGGACTGTTGTGTCGAAGAACGGGCGGCCCTGAACAGGGACATAATCAGCTCTTAGTACCGACGCAGTACCGAGACCAAATCTTAGAAATGGGGCACTCTCTTCCCTTTAGCGGACATATGGGACAAAACGCCACAATACACCGAATATCCACTCACTATTGGTGGCCAGGAATGAACACTGACTTTATCAGATACGTTAAATCATGCGCCAAGTGCCAACGTGTGGCACCAAAATATTGGACCCCCCAGTTCCTATGGGAGAAATGCCAATAGTGGAGACCCCATTTGAACGGGTAGCGGTCGTCATTATTGGACCCCTTGAGAGGACTAAACGAATGAACAAGTTTATCCTGACCTTAGTCGACACCTGCACTATGTGGGCTGAAGCTATACCGCTAACATGCACTGATTCCAAGCATGTCGTAGTAGCCCTAGTGCAGATTTTTACACGGCTGGGATTTCCTCAATATGTTTTGACGGATAACGGATCCCAGTTCCGTAGCCTGTTAATGGAGATCTTCAAGATCTTGAGAGACCAGCGTATCTACATTGCCTCTACCATCCGGCCGGAAGTGGGTTAGTAGACCGTGTCAACGGAAGCCTCACCATGATGATACGTAAGCTGGGACAGGAAAAGCCAGAAGATTGGGACCTTTTCATTCCTGCAGCCTTGTTCGCCTACAGGGAAGTTCTCCAGGCCTCTACAGGGCTACTGCCAGCTACGCTTTTATTCGGCAGACCTATTAAGGGCTCGCTAGAAGCCTTACGACGGTCACTGACAGGCCAGAATGCCGATGAGACAGTTGTCTCAGCATTTAGGTATGTATCTGAGTTAAAGGAACGGCTAAAACTAAGATGGGACCTAGCAGCAACCAACCTTAAGTGCGCACGCCTGAAGCACGCTAAAAGATGCAACAAAGCTGCTTAGGAGAGAGAACTTGAGCCAGCAGATAAATTTTTGTTGTTACTCCCTACCGGAAATAACAAACTGCGTATCGGATGGCAAGGGTGTTTTACCGTCATTAAAAAGATCTCTAGAACCAACTACAAGATCTCTATTAAAGGTAAGGAAAAGGTCTACCATGTAAATCTGTTAAAGAAATACTTGGAAAGACCGGTCCCTTCCCCCGAACATCTTTTGGCAGTTGCTATTGCAACCGAGGATGACGGAGATGACGAAAGTTGTATGAAATATCCACTGCTACAAACGGAGTCATGTAAGGACGTTAAATTCGGCAACACCCTCTCGGAAGTTCAACAACAGAAACGAAGGCGCTATTGATACAGTATTCAGCAGTCTTAACGAACATACCTGGTCTTTCACATCTCGTAGAATTTAATATGAAGCTGACATATGAGACGCCTGTAAGAACCAGAGTTTATCCGATCGCGTATGCGAAAGCAGAAAACCTTACGTGGAGAAATAGACAAACTACTACAAGCTGGAATTATTCTCGAGTCCACATCTCCTTATAAGCTCAAGCGTAGTACTGTTACAGAAACCGAATAAGGAAGTTCGGCTGTGTATCGACTACCGATTGCTCAACACAGTAATAGAATTTCAGCCCGAACCACTCCCAAGCGCCTCAGAACTGTTTACCAAGCTAAGCAAGGCAAAAATTTTCTCCAAGATTGACCTGAGTAAAGGTTATTACCAAATACTAGTCAAGGAGGAAATTAAATCCATGTTAGCCCTTAGCACCAGCGAAGGACATTATAGTTTTAATGTTATGCCTTTCGGTTTACAGAATGCACCAGAATTATTTTCCAGAATGATGAGAAAGCTTTTGGAACCCTTGCAAAGTCCAAATATTCACAATTTCATGGACGACATACTTACTGCAACGGATAACTACGAAGAACATACTGCTACGGTCGCTATGCTCCTCGGGAGACTAAAGGAAGCCGGGTTGACCGCCCGACCTAGCAAATGTTTAATCGGCTTTGAAAAGCTTGACTTCCTAGGTCATACCATTTCTCAAGGTTGTATGTGGCCAGTTGAGAAAAACATCGAGAAAATACGTGAAGCAACGAGGTCAAACACAAAGAGGGACCTCAAGACGCAGCAATAGAGACCGCAGTCAGCGACTCATAGCTTGACTGCCTGCGTCAGGACCAGCGAAACAGAGCTGGTCAAGACCGCACTCCACCTCCACGTGGTGGTCCTGGAAACAGTCTGCAGCTGCGCAGTCTGGCTGAGCGAGTGTGGATCGAAATGGGAAGGCAAACCCGGTCCTAAAAAATGCCGTGCAGAAGTCGGATGTGTCGACCGAAAGGTGCAGATATCACAGCTTAGGCGTAAACAGACACAACGCAACCACCGTCCTTTTCAGGACGAACGAAGAAGAAGAAGAAACACAAAGAGAGCCACTCGTTCATTCCTTTCACTTTGCGCGTATTACCAAAAGTTTATTAACTCTTTAAGTCCCAAGAGCCGATAAATCGTACTTCCTTCTAGACCCATTTGGCCCGATCAACGTTACATCGGCTTTCGTATCTCTTGATCCTTTCTAGAGCTGTTTTCTAATTTTAACAACCCAAAAACGCTATTTAATTAAAGTATAGCCATCCATTTTGGACTTTTGCCCTGAAAGATACAACGTGTTCTGTGTTAAGTGATTAATTTTTAATTTTTTTTAAAGTGCATATTTCATTACATAAAATGGCCACGCCAACTACTTCTGGCAGATCTCACAAATTAACGTCAAAGCAAGCTAGAAAATTATTTGAAGACATTCTAGATAGTGATAATAATTCACAATTCGCAGTTCTTCAAATAGTAGTGGAAGCTAGTCAGATCCTAATGTCGAGTCATTTAAAATTGATGATGATAATGGGAGGTTTGATGTTAAATCGGATTTCATATCTTTTGCTCCTTTCCAGAGCTGTTTTTTTTTTAAATTTTAACAACCCAAAACGTCATTTCCGACAGGAAGTACATTCTTTTAAATACCTCGTGTGTTTAAGAGTAATAAATTCAAGTAATAAATCCGAGCCAAAAAGAAAAAGAATCAGGAGGGATGGGAATGTTGATTTTGTTAGTAGGCCTAACACAAATAACGTGGTTTGGCATTCAGTGGCGACTGGAGAAACTATCGCAAATTTTACTTTTCGCCAGACAAGATAGAACATAAATCCAGCTCTGTATAGCTTGCAAACACCTCTTGATTTTTTAAAATTTTACATTGATGATGTTGTTAGCACTTTGATAACCAGCATTAATTCCTATGCTGCAAAAGTTGTTGAAACAAACAACCCACATAGAAAGTATTCATTGTTTGCTTCATGGACACCACTTACTTATTATGAATGGCTCAAGTTTACACCTGTAATGATTGTGATGGGACTGGATCGAAGACCAAAAATCAAGGACTACTGGCGCACCGCAGGAAATTTTTATACACCTTGGTACCACGACATGTTTTCGAGAAACCGTTTTCAAACTATTTATCACAGTATGCTGCATGTTTGTGAACCAGAAGATCAGGACGCAGCTAAAATTGAGCCATTTGTTGAGATGCTATTGACCAAATATCAGAATGCTTTCTATCCATTTGAAGATGTTTGTATTGATGAGATGGTTATAGGATGGAAAGGTAGGTTTAGGCACAAACAGTTCAATGCAACCAAGACTTACAAATACCATATCAAAACATTTGGACTGTGTGATTCAGCAACAGGTTATGTTTTCAATTTTAAAATTTATTTTGTGAAACATACAACCTATGATCCTAGTCTAGATCCCAGTTCTGCTCATGCCGTGAAAGTGTTCGGCACTCTTTTGAAGCCATTGAGATCAGGACATCATATGTTTGCTAATAGATTTTATTCATCCAAAGCTCTGATTGAATATCTGCTTGCACACAGTTATAATTATACAGGAACCCTGAATGTCAACTGTGTCGGCTTCCCTCCTGAAATAAAAAATCTCAAGCTTGGCCATCAAGAGATGAAATGGTTTTTGGACTCGGAAAATACAAAATTATGTGTTGCCTGAAAGATAAAAAAGCTAAAAAGCCTTGCATACTTGTTTCAACAAAATCATCTGTCGCAACGGTTGAGAAGTGCAAGGGTCTAACCAAAGTTACAAAGCCAAAGGTAGTTCATGACTACAATATGAGTATGAATGGCTGCGACCGCATGGATCAAATGGTTGGTTACTACAGTATGCACAACCGTAAAACCAGAAAGTGGTGGAAGAAGATTTACCACTGGATGATTGAAGTAACACAGGTAAATGCCCACATCCTTTGCATTTTGTATCAGGAAGGTGCGACAACAAAAAGGAAGCTAACACTTAAGATTTTAAACAGAGTTTGATTGAGAATCTGTCGAAAGAAGCTGCTGAGCTGACACCAGGCGGTGTAATAGATTGTCCACCCGAAAATTCTAAACGCTCCATGAAAGGAAATGAAGTGGAACGGATGATTGGAGCCAGACATCTAGTGGAATATGATGGAAAGGACAGAGCCTGTATTCATTGTAGCGTCAATGGAAGGCAGCGGTGCAGATCAAGCTTTGTGTGTATAGAATGCACAGGCAGACCCCACCTTTGTACAAAAAAAATTGCTTTGTAGCTTATCATAAGCAACAATATATATGTAGGGTCTGCCTAGATATGAATAAGCTGTGTAAATAAAATATTCTTTTCCCTTTTCTAATATGTTTGATAGGGCTTACAATTTGAAATTTTCTTTTTTTTTTAAAATGCTAGGGACTTTTTTTCTATTAAATTTTTTACTTAGGATTTAACTATAAAATAATGTTTATACATAGGCCCCCTAGTGTGAATATATACTGTTAAAAAAAAAAGAAACGCATAGCTATCCGAGGGCGCGTTTTTATGAGTTTGTAAGTAAAATTTGGTGCTAGGGTATATAAAAACCAGCCTCAAATGTTCTTTACAGTGTCAAATGCACGTGTTGACCTGAATTGCGTTCGTTTTTGTAATCGTTACAACGCAGTGGACAATAGTGTTTATGACGCAATTTTTGACCACAGCTCATGTTGCGCGCACGTGAAAGCAACAAAATTTGGGGTGAACACTATTCACTGACTACGCAACTGAAACCTCATAAAACGATAACGCTACACACACAAAATTCAGTTCATTTTCAAGCGGACATTTATGGCGTCTCTATCGATAAATTTAAGGAACATTGCTATTGGCCGACTGCATGCAGGCGAAAGTCAAAGTCAGGTTGCCATGCATCTAAACGTGCATCAGAGTACCAGCAGTCGACTTTGGCACCGGTTCCAAGCCACTGGCTCAGTTGAAGACCGGCATCGCAGTGCACGACCCAGAGTGACAACAGCAGCGGAGGATCGCTTTTTTCGGCTTTGTCACCTCAGAGACAGGTTTACAACAGCTTCCTCAACTGCCCAGTCATTGCCTGCAGGACGTCATGTGTCTGATCAAACTGTCCGGAATAGACTGCATGACGCTGGACTTTGGGCACAACGACCTCACCGAGGAACTGTCCTTACGCGCCGCCATCGCCAAAATCAACTTCTTTGGGCCAACCAGCATCGTCCCTGGGCAGCTGACAATCAATGGAGACGTGTCTGTAGTGACGAATCTTTCTTTTTGTTGCAGCCTCATGATAGACGGCGTAGGGTCTACCGTAGGCGAAATTAACGTTTTGCCCAAAATTGCGTTGATGAAGCTCCGCCGCACGGTGGTGGAGGTGCAATGGTGTGGGGAATGATCAGTTACAACGGAATGAGTCAATTGGTGCACATTGAAGGAGGCTTGAATGCGCAACGATACGTCAATGAAATTCTTCGACCCCATGTCCTTCCACTTTTGGCTGCCCAAAGGTCTGTGTTTCAACAGGACAACGCCAAACCCCATTGTGCACGGTTGACCACGCAGTTCCTGACTGCCAACAACATTCTCGCCCTTCCCTGGCCATCCCTGTCTCCAGACATGAGTCCGATTGAGCACCTGTGGGATGAGCTGCATAGACGTGTTTGTCGCCGAGACGTTGCTCCAGCCAATCGTCGTGATCTGTTCCAGGCACTCCAGGAAGAGTAGGTAGCCATCCCACAGGCCCACATCAGACGTCTGATCGCATCCATGCCCAGGAGATGCCAGTCGCTGATCGATGCAAGAGGAAGCCACACACCATACTAACGGGAAAGCCCGTACGCCAAAAAACTCTCGTGACCCAGATGCAAAACAACTGTCAATTGATTGGCTAAACCCTAAGGTATTCATGTGTGCAATTTGAACAATTAACTCATTACATTAAAAATGTTATTGAATGTCAAAATTATGGCTATGTGTGTTCCTTCAGTAGCTATGCGTTTCTTTTTTTGAATAGTATATTTAGAAAAAGTGATTTGTGATTTCCTATGGATTATGTGTTTTCCTATGGATTATATCTTCAGAAGAGGAGCAACTTGGCAAGGTAAGAATATATATATATTTTTTTTCAAATTTACCTACTGTTTCATCTGCGTCTTATTCAGCCCCCAGTTTACCTTGCATTTTACATTTTACTAACTAATAATTTTTATTGATAATATAATATTTAAATTAAGCACAAGATGCAGTTACTAACACTCATTCATGTGTAAATAATATTATAATTCCCATCTTTCTGATGTAGAAACTGAAATTTCTTCTTTTTTACAACAATGTGACCTGTTGTTGCAATCTGTGCAATTAACACTTTCCTGAGTGTTTATTGGCTAAAAACTGATGGGCTTTGTTAGTATACTTATGTTTGTGACATTTTTACCCTTGGATATTCTCTTGTAGAACAATTATAGAAGAATGTTAATGACTACTTTTGATCTAATTTTTCACCTACTTATTCTGTCAGCCTCCATGTTACCTTGGATAACTAATACTTTTTCAATGAAAGCTTTTATACTTGTAGCACAAGAGTAAAGTACATCCATTTACATTCAGTTTCATATACAACAACAAAGTTATGTGTGCGTATGAACAATAACAATTTTTTTTTTCAAACAAAAACAATAAAAAACGCACTGGGGTCGCCATTTTTGTTTCGGCCAAACACACTTCTTTACTTGGCACTGAGAGAGTTTTAAAAACTTCAATGGCCTTACGGCGCCACTCACTGACCTCACGCGGAAAGGAAAACCCGATACGGTGATTTGGACCGCAAAGTGCGAAATAGCTTACGTCAATCTGAAGGAACAGCTGTCCAAATATCCCATTCTAAGGTTACCCGATCTTAAGAAACCTTCGTCTTGCGAGTTGATGCCAGCGAAAACGGAATAGGATCAACATTGCTGCAGGCAGACGACAAACACGATAACCTGTTGTTTCCAGTCGCTTACGGCAGCAGGAAACTTAACGCAGCAGAGAAATACTATTTGACCGTTGAAAGAGAATGTTTTGCACTCGTGAACGGAATCAGGAGACACCATGAATATTTATATGGAGTTCCATTTACATTACAAAATGACCATGCTCCATTGACAATCCTAGGAGCCAATAAGGATTTTAACCCAAGAATTATGCGTTGGGCTATTTTGTTAAGTGTGTACTCGTTCAAAGTACAAAACATACCAGGGAGAGAAAATGTAGGCGCTGACTTTATGAGTCGACATTGGACTAACGAAGAGAATAATGCAAGTTGTAGCTACGGACAACAGTAGCTCTGTTTCCATAAAGGAGATATGAATGAGTTTCACATCTTCAAGCCCGGACGTACTGTGACGTGTAATAGAAAAAGAGTCTACAGTATAATCTGACAGCTTATTGCAACCTAATAGCTGCCCTCTGATTTGCTAGTTAAACAGGCATACATACTGTCTATTTCTGCATCGTACCATTTGGTCCCGCCTTATTTTCTTCTAACACGAGCTAACGAAATGTTTACAAACTGATTGACTTGTCAGTCATAACAGGGAAGCAAATCAGGCTGTGTTTACCTCGTCCCCTCACGCGAGCATCTGTCAATCATAATAGTTCTCAGACAGGCAAGTACGTGTGAGAGACAAAAACACAAACCCTTTTGCAGTTTTGTACTCAGGGGAATTTAGAAACCCCTGGGCTATTTGATCTTGAGAAACGAGCATTCTACAAGGGAACCCGTGAGGCGAACAGAAAGTCTTTTGATGCCGGTCGAAAACTCCCGATGAGAAACCTCATCGACCGACCGCAAGTCATTTATCTTGACACGCTTTGCTTCTGAATTCTGGGTAACACCGGAACGCGAAATTAACGCATTCAGAGATCAGATAATCCTAATGATATATACTGAAGCACATTAAAAACGCACCACTATTATATATACTGATGCCGAGAAGCTGGGAAAAAAGTGTGGGAATGGATTTTCCCCGTGTTTGTCATGAGGTAGAGAGCGAATGGCTGCTGAAATGGAAAGTACATGATTCAACCCACGAGTTTGTGTACAGACTACATTAAGAAAACAATGAAAGTTACACGTGCAACACGATTCCCAACAGCTATGACCCTGAACATGTGTACGCGTTGTGGCAGTATACTCGGTATAAAAAGGCCGTTGAGAAAAAACACTCAGTACATGTGCTTGAAATGCCACGACTATCTGAAAACGACCTCCAACGAGACACTGGTATATTGGAGACCGGAATGAGCTCGCGGGCCATTGTCAGAAGGATGAATTGCCACCACAGCACTATTGTACGTCTCAATGAACGTTACGGAAACACTGGCAGTGCCCGGGATAGACTTCGGAGTGGTCAACCACGAGTTACTACCACTGCGCAAGATCGTCATATTGTGCTGAGTCACCTAAGGAATCGTTCTCTCCCGGCAAGTCAAACAGCAAGAGCAATAGTGGGTAGACGTGGGCAAGTCTCTCGAATGACAGTCATACGACGACTCAGAGATACAGGCCTTACTGCAAAACGACCTTTTGTTGGGTCAAACTTGACTCACAGACATCGTCAGCAGCGCCTGCAATGGGCAGAGCAACATGTCAGATGGACTAGACTGCAGTGGAATGCTGTCCTATTCACAGACGAGAGCAGATTCAACATATCCTTTGCTGATGGACGTATGCGGATTTGACGACGGTGTGGAGAGCGCTTTGCAGATTGCTGTGTTCGTCAGCACAACCGATTTGGAGGTGGCAGTATTCACATTTGGGGAGGATTCAGTTTTCACCATCGCTTGCCTCTTCACGTCTTCCATGGAAATGTTAATGCTGTGACATATCGAGATGAGGTTCTGGATGCATTGGTTGCTCCTGCGTTCACAAATTATCCAGACTTGCAGCTTCTCCAGTAGGATAACGCACGTGCGCACACCGCATGCATTACGCAGCAATGTCTACAGCAGCAGAACATTGTGACGATTGATTGGCCTGCCGTATCACCAGACATGTCCACTATAGAACATCTGTGGAACGAGCTTGGACGCAGAGTCTACAGGCAAGGTTCTCCAGCTAATCTACAACAGCTTGAAGCTGCTCTTACACGTGAATGGGACTTGATTCCCCGGAATTTCCTTCAGAGACTTGTGCGTTCCATGCGGAGCCGCTGCCAAGCTTGTTGGCAAGCACACGGTGGACATACCAGATACTGAGGATAGTGTGAATGAATATTTTTATTGGTTGCATTTTTGGTTTTCTCCCTTGCCTGCACAGAATGCAATGAATTTCATAACAATCAAATGTACAAATTAATGACCAGCATGGATTCATAGGAAAATGAAGAAAGATTCCAAATATGTAAACTTGTAAACACTTATATTTACATTTCACACTCTGTTCCTGGATTATACAGGTGGTGCGTTTTTAATGTGCTATATATACTGTTGTTTTCTTAACCCCATTGTCAGTTGTCAGTCAGAATTCTGAAGTATCCAGCACGCAGCCTTAAACTATTTCCTTGTGTGGATTTGTTACTAGTTTTCGTGGAGATTTCATTTCTGAATATTCTGACCTGATCACAAGGGCGGCTAGCGGTCTTTTTCTTTTTTGGATTTGTTGTTTTCTCCTTTCTTTGCTTGTGCGTTACCAATGTCATTTGTGAACGGGCACTCGCCAGAGAATTGGAGGACAATACATTTTTAACACTGGACCTACCAAACCCAGATTTATAATTTACCAGTCACAAGTGGTGAACCTTATTTTGTCCTACTCCTGACAGTCGTTATTCAAGGGGAGTTTACCTCTCTAAATACCCACGCTGTGCAGAATCGGCGCTTTTAGCACAGAGTTGGCCAATAGAAGAACCATCATCATCATATGAACATTATTTTTAGTAGCCAGATGTTTCCAAATACTGGAAGTATATTTCCCCGTTAAAGAGTGAACCTCAAGAACTCTCACAGTTTTTACTACTTGTAATAACATTTCTAGGAGAAGCACCATATTAGGCGTTCATCTCATTTAACTAATTTGTGGGGATGGACTGGGGCCAATTTGGATCTGCAACAACTGGAGTGACAGAATATTTAGTGAAAAAAATAACATATTCATGGAGTAATTCTATTACAAAGGGATATTACAGACCTACCATACCAGGCAATTAGGTAAGAGTGTGAGAGAGGCCACTGTTTGAAAGAGTGTGCGAGTAGTTTCTTGTTTACGGGAAAACTATCCATATATCTGATTTGTCTACAAGTTTGTTTATTTTACTGGGTCTCATAGAGTACCACTACTGTTCATTCTGTAATATAGTGCTAACCTTCAACCTTTGGGTTAATAATTTGTTAGGGTTTTTTCTCCATTGGGGGAGGGTGCACTTTTTCTGCTTTATTTCATATGCATGTAAATGAATCTTTGATCTTTTCCTTTAGATATTTTGATGTTGTCAAGTTTTAATGATAATAAACTACAAAGGAACTTACCTTTGTGTGTTGGTCAGACCCATACCCATTTATCCGTAGTTTTTTCACATTTGTGTGTCTTGTTGTCACATAGCTGTGTGTGTGTAGAGAGAAACTTATCTATTTTTGATAGGGAGGTAAATGCTGTCTTGCAACAAAGCACAGTCGTACGGGTAGGCTGGAGGAGACAACCTAATCACTCCAGAGACATATCTTTCCCTCAATCTACCACCTGTGAAAAATCTATTTTCTATAACTTCTCGCGTATCTGTCGTCATACACTCTACTCAGATGGGCTAATTAGAACAATTAACCTTCCGTACGACATGGTGCAAAGTTGGGAGAAGATATGCCTCTGGCGGGTAGTGGTGCTACTCATTCAGCCTACCTGGTGACTAACTTTTAATAAGACAATCTTGCCCCTCCCTCCAATGTTTGTAAAAGACTTTAATCTAATATTCAGTAAGGGACACTACAGTTACTACACCAACATGACATTTAAAGGGAAGGCGTTCTGTCTAGAACAATAACAATTTTTCTCAATTTTTATTAACCATTTTAAAAAAACTGCACAACATCCAACGTAGCAAAATGCGAAAAAAAAAAACACGGTAAACCCCGTGTACCTTCACTGAAAATAAACAATGTCGGAAGGGTACTGTTACACATAAGAATTATGCAACGTTAACAGTGTACGCTAATTTTTCCTTATGCAAGGGATAGAACTCGGGAAATGAACTCACTGTTTTACTTTGTGTAGTTATCTTTTTCTTGTGACCGAAGGTTGCCGGTATAAAGTCATACCGATCTCGGTTCATGTCCTTTTAAGGAGCGTACAGGTCTACTTTTCTTAGAAATGGTTGGCAACCTGCAATGTTGCTATTTCTTTCCTAATAAGGCTCGATTTTATATGTCGTTCTCAGTATAGGATCATAGTTACGTACTGAATTGATCTAACGAGAATGGTTCTCTGCGCATGTCGGTCTTTTGGTTGTAGATTGAACAAGCGTCCGCCCAGTTTAGTTTGTGGCAGAATGTGGTCGAGATGTGATCTGTGTCGGGGCAAGATATGCTCATGTGTCCCCGAGTATTCTTTCATCATGGGAAAGGACCTTCTGTGATTTTGATGGCCAGTTTATTCATATTAATCCCATGTGTGTAATTCTAACGTCTGGAGACGGTTGGAATTGTGGTGTTTTTCGAACATAAAGGTAAAACTGCTCTTCCTATGTTGTCCTGTAGTCGGTGAGGTTAGACATTATTGTTCGACTCGTTTCGCACTGTCAGGCGGGGAAGAGACTTTATTACTAGAAGCACACCAGATATCTCGATGCCTAATATATCTATGGTTCAGGCTACTTATGTCCACAGAACAATTAATATTATGTTCTCGAACTTCGCCGTGCCAGCGAAGACGCCTTTACGAAGGTTAGACTTATAAAATATGTCCACAGAAGGTCAACGTGAACTGAGTTCATAGTCCGCCATGCTCGTGCGGCTGGTATTTAAACATGCCTACATATCTGATCTACTTGTATCAGGAAAGAGTTGATTAACTCGCATATATACTGATTGATATGCTATACATTGCTTGTGATTGATCGTCAATGTCATCGTAACTATTGTGGCGTCTCAATAAATGTTTGGAAACGTAACCAGTTGTTACCAGGTTAATTGACTTCCACGTCGTGTGTTTACGTGACGTCCTGTGTGGACTGTCCTGCTAACTGTTTAGCTACACACCTACAACACGTATACACAAACCAGACCAAAGACACCATATTTCTACACTTCAAGTGCCAGTATTTGAATACCTCTACATCTTCCACATGAGAAATACTCACCCTTCAACATTTGGTGACCAATTATTTGGTTATCAACATTTGGTGGCCATAAGCTAGTTTGGTCTGGTGCCAGCATACACGGGGTCCCTTACCCACTTCATTCAAGACATCTACATACAGCATTCTTCAAGACATCTACATACAGAATCCTGAAAGTACTCGGCGTTGCCCGGTAGCTTTTTGGAACTGCAATTTTTTGGCTGAGCCTGAATCAAGTGAAATGACAGTACCCGGCGTTTGCACATATATTGCCGATTGAATCAAGTTGCTGCTTTCTGAGTCAAGTTGCTTGCCGATTGAATCAAGTTGCTGCTGTCTGAGTCAAGTTGCTTGCCGATTGAATCAAGTTGCTGCTGTCTGAGTCAAGTTGTTGTTTTAAGAAGGCCAAGTACCGATTTCAATCAATTTACTGTTGGATAAGACGGCCAAGTACCGAAACAACACTACCTATACAGTATATCAGAAGCTCAAGTACCATCGTCGTGACAGTTTCGAAGCAGTTCAGATGTACGATCATAGTTGGATCTTCATTCCTTAGGATGCTGATTGTCATCTGTTTTTTGCTGTACTGATGATTGGATTCGCATAAGTTAAGTGGCCTGTTTTGTTTGTGAACTGTGCCCTTATACTTCTACTGAGCCTTCTGTTTCTTCACATTCTTTTCTCATATTGTTATATGTTTATATGTTATTTGTATATTTATATATTTACATCTCAGTGGGTTTTCCGTTGGGCGGTGTCTCCTTTTAGATCATACCACGTAACAGAGTTTGTCTATTGAGAGCGTGTCGTTAGGAACAGAGCAATTTCCTTAATTGGAAATTGTTAGCAATGTCCATTGCTATTTACGTTTAGTTGTGACGACATATGCAGTTTTGTTTTCGTTATTTTTCGCATTCTTTAGTTTTGTTTTCATTTGTTTGTACATTGTAGGTCTTCTCTTTTCTATTGTTTAGTTTTATACACCATTTATGTTTATACACTGTGGTGTCATGTATTTTGTTTAATGCTATCGCAGATATCATCACATTTTTTGTGATACTTTCTTTACTTTTCGCTATTTATTTAGTTGATTTCTGCGAATGTTTTCGTATTGTTTCTGATCATTGTTATTGTTTACATTGTTATTGTTTACATTGTGACTTTGTTTACTTTGTGATTAGTTACACTTATGGTTATTAATTAATGGATTAAGCTGGTGCACTATTACTAATACACTGATGATAAATAAATGATGAATAGTGTTGTGCACTACTGAATGGAAAGTCTACCTATGATTAAGAATTGACTGATGATATTTTCATAAAAGTTCATATACAAGTTCTTTGTCAAAGACTTGTTTCCTACAGAGATTGGGATAATATAATGTGAGTGAATATTCAAGTACTTAATTTAAGACTTGTTATTATTAAGTTTGAAATAAGATAGTTAATTATTTCAGGTTTTGGACTCATAATATTAGACAATATGTCTACACTTGAGTACTTTATTGAGCAGAGTAAATCCCTTGGCAAGACTGGTGATTAATTGGAGGAATATGCTACTGCTCTATTTAACAAGGCGCTGAAGTATGAGGAAAAAAGACAGAAAGCAGAAGCTGAGCAGAAAAAAATAGATGCTGAGAATCTGAGACTGCAGATGCAGGCAGATGAAAGGAAATTCCAGATGGAAATGGAAAAGCAAAAAAGAGATTCTGAACAGAAACAAAGAGAAGCAGAAGCTGAGGAGAGGAAACTCCAGCTACAACTGGAAGCTGAGAATAAAAGACTAGAGAAAGAGGCTGAGAATAAAAGACTGGAGAAAGAATCTGAGAATAAAAGACTAGAGAAAGAGGCTGAAAATAAAAGACTGGAAATACAGGCTGAGGCTGAAGAAAGAAGGTTACAAAGAGATGCTGATGAAAGAAAAGCAAAAATGGAGCATGAAGAAAAACTCTTAGCTTTAGAGTTGGAAAAGTTGAAATTGATGAGCATGGGTAATGCTAATGATGCAAATAAGGGTTCATCTTCTGATAAGGCTAATGCTAATACTTTTAAGATTAAGCTACCAGCATTTAGTCCTTCATGTGATGACATAACGTTCTATCTTGACAGATTTGAACGGTCATGTAGAACACATAACATAAACAAATCACTATATGCGGATCAATTGTCAAATATACTAAAAGGTGAATCTCTGAGTATGCTAAGCATGGTAGATGAACCTGACAAGAATAATTATGAGGTTGTCAGGGCCGCTTTGTTAAAGAAGTACCAACTTAACGAAAACGGCTATCGTCTGCAATTTAAAAATATGTTGCCAGAAACTGGAGTAGAGTTCTCTGAGTTTATTGCAAAAATACGTCTCACTTTTACACGTTGGGTTGAGCTGTCTAAGACAGAACATACTTATGAAGCACTTATTGACTTAATACTTAGAGACAAAGTCATGTCTTCTGTCAATGAGTCTTTTCTTGCTTTCCTTCATGAGCGTAAACCTAAAACCATGAAGGAAATGGAAGAATTCTGTTGCCAATATGTCACTGCGCACCCTCACATAACGATTAGTAACTCTAAGGTGAAAGAAGGTTTGCCAGTTGCTTCGGCAGCACCATATGGTCAAAACTTTGTTCGTAAATTCCAGGGTACTCAACAAAATTTTGATAGGAAGAGTAACCGTAATTACGTTCAAAATTATGGAAACCAATTTCATGGTGATTCTTCTTCGAAGAATTGGAGACGAGCTGATAGTCCTCGTTACTTTCATCCTAATAATTTTAGGCATTTCAGAAGAGGATATAATAATAGAGGCTATTCCTCACGAAAACCTCAAAACCAATCCAATAGATGTTCGCATCAATGTGGACATGATAATAATCATGGAAATTGGTGTTCACACCAAGATAATAATTACAATAGGGAACACAATAACTTCAGAGATAATAATAACTCTGATAATTTCAGAGGTAATAATAGTCGCGGTAGATCTCAATACGAAAAAATGAGATATCAGCAGGCTAACTCTGTACAGCAAGAATCTCAGGGAGCCTGTAATCAGGTTGTTGATGATAAAAACTCTAGCGCTGTCACATGTTCTGCCTTTGACTTTGGGAGAGCAAACAAGTGCCCCCAATGCAGTACTTTGTTCGAACCAACTACCGTAACTACTTTGAGTTGTGGTCACCCTCTTACCGCTCTTCCTGCTGCAGTTGCGCATGACGGGAGAGGTTTTTTAATCCTACATAAGGGTCTTGTTAATGATACTCCGGTCTCACTACTTTTCGATTCCGGATGCACCACTATTGGTGTTAGACAATCTCTTGTAGATCCATCTTGTGCTGCGGGAAAAGTAATTAAAAGTGTCACATTTGGCGGCACTCTAGAGAAATATCCTACTGCCGTAATTCACATTGCCACTCCTTTCTTTACCGGAGATGTGCACGCTTGTCTCTTACCTAATCCTATTGCGGACCTTATTATCGGTCGTATTCACGGAGTTAGGGAATGTACCCCACAGCAGATTGCTGCTTGGGAGGATCATAATATGCAAGCTACCAATGCAGTGGTTACAGGAGCACAAGCTCTACAGACACCTCAAACTTCATTGACTAGTAATGATGAAGTGCATAGCCAAGACAGTCACTTGGTTATTTCTCGTGACTCTTTCATAAAACTACAAGAAGAAGATCCTTCTCTAAAAAAATTCTTCATTCTTGCAAAAAAAGGTGATCCAAATCAGGATACAAATAGAAAATCTTAGATTGCCATGAAAAACGGCGTACTTGTACGTCTGCACATTCGCAAATTCTTGTTCCTAAGAGCATGAGAGTGCAAATATTGCAACATGCTCATGATTCGCAATGTGCTGGACATATGGGTTTCTCCCGTACAAAGTCGAGAGTCCTTGCGGCTTTCTTTTGGCCTTTTGTAAACAAGGACATACGTCTCTACTGCCGATCATGCAAGGTGTATCAGGAGGACAAGTCTAGAGGACACGACATGCTGCGCCTATCCAGGCTGCCGACATCCCTATTCGGCCATTTCAGAAAATGGCTATAGATATTATTGGCCCTTTTAAGATCAAGTCGGCCAGAGGACATCAGTTTATCCTTACTTGTGTTGATATGTGCACACGTTGGCCAGAGGCTATCCCTCTTAAGAGCATATCTACTGCCGATATCGCATATGCTCTTTGGCTGATATTTTCTCGTTTGGGTTTCCCAGGAGAAATATTGTCAGACCATGGCACACAACTTATATCTGACACTATGTCTCAAGTAATGTCTACCTTACATATTAAAAGATCTCTTAGTAGTATCTATCACCCAATGTCAAATGGGTTAGTTGAGCGTTTAAATAGAACGCTCAAGACTTTGCTTGGGAAGATAACTGAAGATCATCCTCAAGATTGGGACAGGGTTTTACCCGCGGCTCTCTTTGCTTATAGAGAGGTCCCTAACGAACACACATGATTTTCTCCCTTTGAACTTGTCTTTGGCGCGCGTCCGCGCGGTCCTATGTCTTTACTACACGATCTTATCACTGCCGATGATATTAGTGATGACACTCAATCCTCATATGAGTATGTCATTGCTCTGAGGCAAAAGATCATTGAGGCATGTAAGCTAGCAACTGCTTCATCAGAAATTGCTAAAGAGAAGGCAAGGCAGTTTGCTAACAAGAATAGATGTCTACGACAACTTTGTCCAGGTGACAAAGCATTCGTCCTACTGCCCAGTAGGGAAAATAGACTTCTTATTGCATGGAAAGGTCCGTATGCAATAGTCTCTAGAATTTCCGATGTTGACTATGTGGTCGATATTGAAGGGAAACATAAAACTTTCCATATCAACATGCTGACGGAATTTCATGAACGTCCAGACTATTTGCTGCCTATTTTCCAGGCAACGGAAGATTATCATGTTCCTCATGGTCATTACTCATCCCTGTCAGTCATACAGGATGAGGAAACTACTTTTTCTGATGTCAATCTTCCTCTTCCAGTGGTTCCACTACATTCCACGGAATCCTGGAAAGACGTTTCTATTTCTCCTAATCTTTCAGTTGAGGAACATCGACAAGTCTCGTCGATGTTACAAACATTCCAGGATGTCCTCACTGATATCCCTGGACACACACATGTCATAGAACATGACATAATTCTTACTGACAATAATCCTATTAGGGTTAGATCTTATCCTATCCCTATACACTTTCAGTCACAAGTCGAGAAAGAATTAGATGAAATGATTCGATTAAACATAATTGAACCATCGACTTCACCATATTCTTCTTCCACGGTTATTGTCCGGAAGAAAGACAGGAACATACGAATTTGTGTTGACTATCGCAAATTGAATCAAGTCACAAAATTCGATGCTGAACCGATGCCTTTACTAGAAGATCTACTTATTAGGCTTTCTAATTCTAGATTCTTCACTAAACTTGACTTGTCCAAAGGTTATTGGCAAGTGCCTTTAGCAGATCGTGCCAAACCTCTTACTGCTTTCTCAACACCTAGGGGTCTGTTTCAATGGAATGTTATGCCTTTTGGCCTTATGAACGCCCCTGCTACTTTCGTACGCATGATGCGGCGAATTCTTTCTCATCGTTCAGATGTCATTGCATATTTAGATGATATCTGTCTCTTCAGTGATTCATGGGAAGATCACTACTTGGGTTTATACGAATTACTGTCGACTCTACGTGAGTATAATTTGACAGCAAGACCATCTAAAGCCTATGTTGGGTTTGGTGAAATCTCTTTCCTGGGTCATCGTGTTGGTCATGGTCTTTTGAAGACAGAAGACCACAATACTTCGAAGATATTGAACATCTCTGTACCCAAGACGAAGAAACAAGTTCGTAGTCTCTTGGGGTTAATTCAATTTTATGGGAGATTCATTCCGAATCTATCTTCAATTATGGCACCTCTCTCAACGTTGTTGAAGAAAGGATCGCCTAATCTGGTTCGTGGGTCTCAAGAATGCCAATCTTCCTTGGACCAGATTAAGAATATATTCTCATCTCCTTCCATCTTAAGATTACCTACTCTTGATAGGACTTTTGTTCTTCGAAGTGATGCTTCATCCACTGGGATCGGAGCAGCACTTATGCAGGAATATTCTGAAACTCTGCATCCTGTCATGTACATTTCTAGAAAACTAAATGCGGCAGAGAGGAACTACTCGGCTCTAGACCGTGAATTGTTGGCTATGGTTTTGTCAATTCTCAAACTACAAAGATTCCTCCTGGGCGCACATTTCATTCTAGAAACTGATCAAAAAGCTCTTACAGCTATTCAAACTAAGAACTTGAAGAGTTCGAGGTCCACTCGATATGCCATTGCTCTTCAACCTTTTCACTTCACGGTACGAGCTATCCGTGGTTCGGATAATGTGATGGCTGACATTCTGTCTAGATGCCCACATGATTCCTAACTAATATTTCTGTCCTATATTTCCAGATATACTTTGAACATATAACACTCTTATATTATTATAATACATTAGCACACCTGTCCTCAATTTATGTGAACTCATACTATTGTGCTTTGTTATCATCTTCTTCTGTTACCATCTTTAGTATAACAGAAGAAGGCTACGTAGACAATATAAGGGCTGAAAGTTTACTCGGCCACAATTTTTTATAATAATGTATTATATATTAGGAATCCTAATGGTTGTTAAAAGAATTATATTGATTGTATTTTCTCAGCAAGTCATTGATGATCTGAGAAGTTACCTTACTCCTTGTCAAGCATGTAGAATTATGGAGGATGTACTTACCTAGGACCAGACAGAAGCTGTATCCATTACGCCTTGTCCTGGATCTTCATATATTTTTAACTTATTTCATTATGTATTGTAATATTATTACATGTAATATTTACTATCACATGTGTCCATCCTTTTGAAACGGTATTAGAGTATGACACCGCTATTCGATAATGATTATTATTACACTTGCATATGTATATTATGTTTACATGCTAGCGTGATGTATGTTGGTGGAACCTGCCCGATATATGTATATATTTTTTGAGACAGATTTTTTCTGTTGAGATATATTCTAACGTGACACTCCATGTGTCGATTTAGGCTCATGTTGGGCAGTTTGTCTATTTATCCGCGCATCATTCGTGCGTTTTGAGCCGCTTCTAGCTTGCTCTTGGATATTTAAAAAAAAAAGAAACTTTTTTTTTAAATCGGGAGGTTGCGGTAATATGTTACACATAAGAATTATGCAACGTTAACAGAGTACGCTAATTTTTCCTTATGCAAGGAATAGAACTCGGGAAATGAACTCACTGTTTTACTTTGTGTAGTTATCTTTTTCTTGTGACCGAAGGTTGCCGGTATAATGTCATACCGATCTCGGTTCATGTCCTTTTAAGGAGCGTACAGGTCTACTTTTCTTAGAAATGGTTGGCAACCTGCAATGTTGTTATTTCTTTCCTAATAAGGCTCGATTTTATATGTCGTTCTCAGTATAGGATCATAGTTACGTACTTTACTGAATTGATCTCACGGGAATGGTTCTCTGCGGATGTCTATCTTTTGGTTGTAGATTGAACAAGCTTCCGCCCAGTTTAGTTTGTGGCAGAATGCGGTCGAGATGTGATCTGTGTCGGGGCAAGATATGCTCTTGTGTCCCTGAGTATTCTTTCATCATGGGAAAGGAACTTCTGTGATTTTGATGGCCAGTTTATTCATATTAATCCCATGTGTGTAATTCTAACGTCTGGAGACGGTTGGAATTGTGGTGTTTTTCGAACATAAAGGTAAAACTGCTCTTCCTATGTTGTCCTGTAGTCGGTGAGGTTAGACATTATTGTTCGACTCGTTTCGCACTGTCAGGCGGGGAAGAGACTTTATTACTAGAAGCACACCAGATATCTCGATGCCTAATATATCTATGGTTCAGGCTACTTATGCCCACAGAACAATTAATATTATGTTCTCGAACTTCGCCATGCCAGCGAAGACGCCTTTACGAAGGTTAGACTTATAAAATATGTCCACAGAAGGTCAACGTGAACTGAGTTCATAGTCCGCCGTGCTCGTGCGGCTGGTATTTAAACATGCCTACATATCTGATCTACTTGTATCAGGAAAGAGTTGATTAACTCGCATATATACTGATTGATATGCTATACATTGCTTGTGATTGATCGTCAATGTCATCGTAACTATTGTGGCATCTCAATAAATGTTTGGTAACGTAACCAGCTGTTACCAGGTTAATTGACTTCCACGTCGTGTGTTTACGTGACGTCCTGTGTGGACTGTCCTGCTAACTGTTTAGCTACACACCTACAACACGTATACACAAACCAGACCAAAGACACCATATTTCTACACTTCAAGTGCCAGTATTTGAAAACCTCTACATCTTCCACATGAGAAATACTCACCCTTCAACATTTGGTGACCAATCATTTGGTTATCAACAGGTACACATCAAAGAAAATGAACTTCCAAAAAAATAAATGTATCCACAAGAGAAAAAAACACTGTGGTCACCTCACTCTACTTCCTCACATGGTCACACCTAAGTGCTCTCAAACCCCTCCCGCACTTAAAACCAACAGTTCAAATACAGTCTTGCTGTCACCTGGACAGGGGTACCCAGTCCAACGAAATTAGACGACCGTGTTTGCCTTATTAGGTGATAAATTCAAAACTGAGAAGAAACTTATGTGGGTCAACACTGTGCGGCTGAACTTAGTAATCCACTTTTGCCAGTAGGTAAGCTCCAGGGGTAAATAGTAACATGTAACTCTCACAGTGCGACTTCTGCAGTAAGTCCGAGTGAACAAAAGGTGGTGAACTGGAAAAAAAGCTTAATTCCAGCTCACGAATATTATCCGAATGCGCTGAACTACTGGTAAGTTCACGTGAGAACTTTCAGAGGCTGGCACTAGCTGGTTCTTTCTGGGATATGTGGTTGTATTATCTCCAACAACCGGGTGGTAATGGGTTCCACCAATATTGCCTGTATGTATGAATGGTAAGTTATAATAAGTCCACAACGCTGAGTTTTTTTGGTGTACTAGTGAAAGAGATGCGACTCTGGGGCAACAGGCGATGTATACTATTGGGAGGGTGTCAGGTACAAAATTTCAGTGGCTTGCGGCGCGCAGCTCGTCGGCTGCGCGCTAATGTCTCAGTGTGTGTCCTTAGTTGTGAAGGGCGACGGAACGAACGGAATAATTTGTCTTCTCTTTGTTACTTTCACAATTGCCTCCACGGCTGGCGTTGTGGATTTAAAAGTTGCTACCATAAGTGAAATGGGTTCATTTTCGATACAAGACAACAGGAAGCTGAGACGCTTGGGAGTCATGATCCAAGTGGGCCCGCCCCCCTTAGAGTGTAAAGGAGTAATTGGGCCGAAACACTTGTCGGATGGGGGGACGTTTCTGATGATCAGATTGCTTCCTGTTGTATCGCGCTGTAAAGAGTTTCCTATCATAGTTGCATGGTCAAACCAGTGACGATCGGGAAAAGACCGATTGACTTCTGGAAAGACAGATGACACTGGGAAAGACTAGAAACCGGCTCACCGGGTTAGCACCCCGTAAGCTGTATTCAATTGCTACAGGACCCAAAAACGATTGATGCCCCCAGGATTCACCGAAAGGGGGGGGAGGATGATGAATCCACAGGCGCCTCAATGGAATCGACCAGACCCGTTACATGGACTTCGAGCTCTGAACAACGGCTGGAATTTCCATGTTTCTGTGGTAGGGAATTCTCTACTCAGAGAGGAATGCAAATCCACAGAACGAAAAAGGGGTGTGGGAGGTCATCAGGGGTAGATCAACAGCGCTCTGTCTCGACGGATAAGACGTTAGAAGAACGCAGCCAGGAGTCAATCCACAGTGCTGAGTACATTCAAGTTGATCTGCCAGATGATGATCTCACATACTTCTTGGACGGGAAAAGAGATGCAATAAAGTTTCCACCTGCCAGTGCAAAAGGGCTTTGGGAACAGCTGGACGAAGCCTTGGCAAAAGAGTTGGATAACAACCTGAAGCAGCTAACTTTGGAGAAGAAGCTGGAAATCTTCGGCGACATAGTGTATCTGCACTGTCGCAAAGAGTTCGGTGTGAGGGAGGCAAGGGAAAGTAACCCACCACGGAAAAGTAGAAGACAAATTAAAATAGATGAAATCACGAAACAGAAGAAGCATGCCCAAAAACTGTTCAAGAACGCAGTTGCCACAGAGAAGGAAGGGTTACGGCAAGTTTGGGAGCATCTGAAAGGCCAACATAATGCCCTTTGTAGAGCAGAAAGGTTGTGCAGGAAGAGAAGGAAGACTCGAAGGGATAGGGAAAGATTCTTTAGGGAGCCCTTCAAGTTTGCCAAAGAACTGTTTGAGCAGCCACGGTCGGGTACGCTAAACATCAGGAAAGAAGACCTGGAAGAACACCTTAGAAGGACATATTCAGATGGTCGCAAAGATGAGCCGATCAGCAGCATGGTAGGCTTTAAATGGCCGGGGAAGCCAGGAGCTGAATTTAACACTAAGCCCCTAACAGTGCAAGAGGTAGAAAGCATTGTCCAGAAAGCTCGGTGCAAGTCAGCTCCAGGTCCTAGTGGTGTTCCATATGTGGTGTATAAAAGATGCCCTGAGGTTCAAAAACGACTGCTCCGTTTACTGAAGAATGCGTGGAAAACCCAACTCGTAAGCAAGGAATGGAGAAAGGCAAACGGAGTCTACATCCCGAAGGAATAAAATTCCACAGACATCAGTCAGTTCAGGCCAATCTCACTACTCAATGTGGAAGGAAAGATATTCTTCTCAGTAATGGCGAAAAGACTCACTACATACCTACTGGCAAATGGGTACATTGACACTACCATTCAGAAAGGAGGTATCCCAGGTACACCAGGATGTCTAGAGCATGCCGCAATGATCTGGGAAGCAATCCAAAAGGCAAAGTCTGACAGAACAAACCTCCATGTAATCTGGTTAGATCTAGCGAATGCTTATGGATCCGTTCCACACCAGATGTTGTGGCATGCCCTAGAAATGTATCATGTTGCACAAGAGATTGCAGCAATGCTGAAGCTGTATTTCGCAGGGTTTTCTGTCAGATTTTCAACCAGAGAGTACACAACGAAGTGGATTGGCATTGAAGTTGGAATTGCGATGGGATGTACCATCTCTCCGATACTATTCGTCATGGCTATGCAGGTAATCCTCAATGCGGCTGAAGGAATGGCTATAGGCCCAAAGCTCGGTGGAATGTGTCACATGCCACCGCTCAAAGCATTCATGGATGACACAACAATTCTGACATCAGATGAACATCAGGCCCGGAGGATGTTAGCGCGCCTGGATGAACTAGTCGGCTGGTGCAGAATGAGCTTCAAACCCAAGAAGTCGAGAAGCCTATCAGTCAGGAAAGGGAAGATAGCAGAGGTCATATTCACGGTTTCTAGCCAAAGAATCCCTACTGTCATTGAGGAACCTGTTAAAAGTCTTGGCAGGGTGTACGATGCTTCTTTAAAAGACTCGAAGGCAGTGTAACAGACAATAGAAATGGCAGACAGAGGACTACAGATCATAGACCAAAGCAGACTCCTGGGAAAGTACAAACTGTGATGCCTCCAGTTCATGTTGATACCGAAGTTGCTGTGGCCACTGCTTATATATGAAATAAGCACAAGTACAGTGGAAGCTATAGAGCAGAAGGTCAACAAGTTCATGAGAAAATGGCTAGGGGTACCACCAGGTCTGTCAGATGTAGCACTGTACTGCAAAAAGTCAAAACTTCTGCTTCCCTTCAAGTTAGTTGTTGAAGAATACAAAGCTGGAAAAGCAAGGCTTGCAATGATGCTACGCGAGTCAGCTGATGACGTGGTTAAGTCCATTCAGCCCACACTGAAAACGGGAAGGAAGTGGAGAGTGGAAGAAGCTGTTGATGCTGCTGAAGAGTCACTCAAACTGAGAGAGGTAATCGGATATACACAAACGAATAGACGGGGATTTGGGCATGGTGACATCCGCTGGTGGTCCAAGGCATCAAGCAGGGAGCGCAGAGACATGGTAGTTTAGGAGATACGAGGAGCTGAGAATGATAAGAGGTTGCAAAAAGCAGTGCAGCAGGTCCAACAAGGCCAATGGACCACATGGGAAGGAGCTCTGCAGAGGTCCTTGACATGGAATGATATATGGCATATGGCACCTCTTAGGCTCAGCTTCGTGGTTAGATCAATATATGACCTGCTGCCGTCGGCCACCAACCTTGTGAAATGGGGAAAGTCGGATGATGAGCAGTGCCCCCTGTGCCAGGGGAGGCAGACACTTGAACACGTGCTCTTAGCGTGTAAGGTGGCATTAGGGCAAGGGCGATACACTTGGCGCCATAACAAAGTCCTAAATAAGCTTGCTGCGACAATAGATCAGGCAAGAATGAAAGCGAATAGCAAAGTCCTGCCAGACACCGCAAACCCATACTTTCTGAGGGCAGGAGAGTAAGCACACCTCAAACCGAGTAAACATGGTAGCAGTTTGCCATCTCTTCTTGACTGTGCAAACGACTGGGAGATGGCGGTAGACCTACCTGGACGGGGGGCATATCCAGAGTGTATCAGAAAATTGCGGAGACGGCCGGATATAGTGCTTCATTCTGCAGCAACGCTTCAGGTCATACTGATTGAACTGACCGTGCCATTTGAATCCAGATTAGACGAGCAACATTCATTCAAAGCGGCCAAGTATAGCGATCTGGCCGCGGATCTGAGTCACGATGGATTCAGTGCAAGAGTCATGGCGGTTGAAGTGGGCGCAAGAGGTCTTGTGGCTGCATCAGTGTATGATTTATTGAAACTGTTGGGGCTGAAGGGACAGTCTAGAACAAGGGCACTAAAGAGGCTTAGTGAAACTGCCGAAAAGGCATCAGGCTGGCTGTGGAACAACCGCAATGGGCGATGGACATCGTGACAATAAACGCTGCGGTACAGAAAACACCAAAATTTTTCTAAGTCCACAACGTTGGTGTACTAGTGAAAGAGATGCGACTCTGGGGCAACAGGCGATGTATACTATAGGGAGAGTGTCAGGTACACAATTTCAGTGGCTTGCGGCGCGCAGCTCGTCGGCTGCGCACTAATGTCTCAGTGTGTGTCCTTAGTTGTGAAGGGCGACGGAACGAACGGAATAATTTGTCTTCTCTTTGTTACTTTCACAATTGCCTTCACGGCTGGCGTTGTGGATTTAACAGTTGCTACCATAAGTGAAATGGGTTCATTTTCGATACAAGACAACAGGAAGCTGGCACGCTTGGGAGTCATGACCCAAGTGGGCCCGCCCCCCTTAGAGTGCAAAGGAGTAATTGGGCCGAAACACTTGTCGGATGGGGGGACTTCTTCTGATGATCAGATTGCTTCCTGTTGTATCGCTCTGTAAAGAGTTTCCTATCATAATAGCTCGTGGACGAAGCTGAATGCGCTGCGCGGCCATAATGTAATCCACGTAATAGCCGCCAGAGGTAGCAATTTGGCAGTTAATCCGCCAATAAAGAAAACTGAGGCCTACTAAATGCAGAGGCAGTGCACCTGTGTGTGGAAACGTTGTGCATAAAAAATCTCGTTAGACTCTGGTTGAGCCCGTAGATAGCAAACACAGACCGCTCGCTGTTTTTCTGATCAGGGTCAGGAAAAATAAAGGCATTCTAAAACTTTTACATGGTTTTGTTCGACAAGAACGATCGACGCTAACAGACGTACGACCATACACCTTCCCTTCTGTCTTCCACGAAAACGCATACAAATACAGTTCAATAAACATGCGCCGTGTCCCCACCCGCCTCGGGAAATTCCTCTCTCGCGCTTGGATAGCGAGCAGGCGAGGGCGTTCGGGGTAACACACACACGGTCGGCCTCGGCTAAGCGAGGTCAGACATTCACCTCACAACACGGTACGGGATATATAAGTGACAGGCGTAATCGACATGTAACGTGGGAAATAAAATTAAATAGTACTAGGATAGTTAAAACTTAACTTAGGATTAATTGATAAACATCGAAGAGAACAATTATCAAACATGAAATATTTACATCTTCCTTATGTCAGTTACATTTTATCTCTCCCGTTTTCTTGTCAGTACACATTATCTCTCTATCTGTCTTCTATTTATAACAGATTATCTAGCTATCCGTCTGTTACATTTTAAGCTGAGTTAAGAACTGGTGGCGCGCTACGTTAAATCACTTGCGGTCTTAAAGAAAGAATGCCCGAGATATCTTGAAGTCGAGCTCTACCGTAGACTTACCATTGGCCCCACATAGACAAGCTGATTGAGAAAGCATCCACAAGACTTAGGCTCATCAAGCACCTTTCCTCCTGTGGGTGGGGAGCAGACCAGCACTCATTACGCCAACTCTATACTGGATATGTGCGCCGAGTAATTGACTATTCGCACCCCCTCTAAACTATTGCAAGCAAAAGCCTCCTACAAAAGCTAGACAAAGTCCAAAATCATGCTCTACGGTTTATAAGTGGTGCCATGAAGACAACGCCGACAGATGCATGCGAAATCAACACCAATATTGAACCCTTAAACCTAAGAAGAGAACGTTCAGCTGTGGAAACATACGAAAGGTATCTGAGAATGGACACAAAGGAGGAGAATAGGAAAAAATAGAGCAGTGGCACCAAAAACACAGAATACAAAAGAAATTTTTTCTTAAAAATGCAAAAGAAGCTAGCATCAAACACCACCTACCAGCAGTTAGAAAGCCAATGGTAACAATCAATAATGAACCACTTTGTTGCCAGGCAACTACTCCCACAGTAAGAACTGAACTCTCTGACCCCTCAGCAGACAAGAACACTCTAGTACCACTACTGAAAACCATCGCTTTAGAAACTATAGACTCGTATTCACAAGACATCATCCATGTCTACACAGATGGATCTGCATTTAACGCGACCACCAATGTTGGATATGGTGCAGTGATAAAATACCCCAACTTGCACCCAGAAGACCACCCTTGCATCTTTGGCCCTTGCGGAAAAATTTGTTCCAGCTATGATGCAGAAATAACAGCACTAGAAAAAGCATTGTGCCGGATAATCTCAGACTTTAAAATGGCATCACTCCACCTGAGGATATTGTTATATTCTCAGACTCAAAATCAGCACTCCAAGCCCTAGAAAGCAAAATGTCTCCTAATATTAATAACATCTGCAGACTAATTGACCAACTGTTCACTTCCTATTGCGTCTAAGTTTCACTCCAGTGGATCCCTGGGCATGTCGGAGTCCCAGGAAATGAAAAAGCCGATAAACTATCCAAAAGAGGAGCAGCACTGCCCCAGTTCCCATCAAGTACCCCACTGCAAACCTGCCAACAGATCCTGAGAAACAATTATGGCTAAAGGATGGCTAAACCAGTGGGCTACCACCCAGACAGGGCGTCCATTGTTCAAACATCAAGCTAAACCAAACTCTCAAGATCCAGTTAAACAACTTAAAAGAAGAGATCAGAGTCTAATTTTCCAGCTGAGAACAGGCCATGCCCCCGTCAATAAACATTTAAATAGAATAGACCCACTACGTGAACCAAACTGTAGGCACTGCCACCACCATGAGGAATCAGTTGAACACCTACTGTTACAGTGTCCAAGACTAACTGACTTGCGACACCAGCTACTCCCATCGCACCCAACCATCTACAATACACTCTACACATCATCACAACAACTGAGGAAGACTGGCACCTTTGTCAGAGATGCAATGGGCTGTCAAGAGCTACCTGCTCACAGCTAAAGGGATTATATCCTCATTATCATCATCATCATCAACAGGAAGGATAAGATGCACGCATGCTAGAAAATCCGAGAGCATGACTGATAGAGAGTTATAGAGACAGTCGCTTAAAGCCTACAAGATGATGCTGGATGTTTTGGCTCGCTTTCGCGGACCGTTCGAGATTAAACAGCGTACTAGCACGTAATAAGACGCAAGAGCTTCTGATCTCCCCCCGATTAGCAGGAATCCACGTACGCTAACCGAAGAGTTTCCTCCTACGTTCTTAAGACAACGAAGGGATGACGCAACGTGAGCATGACGCTGGCGTTTGTGAGTGGTGACTTTTGGCCATGATTAAAGCTCTCTCCCGATGCCAGATGTTTTGACTCGCTTTCGCGGATCGTTCGAGCAAAGGAACGGAGAAATTACCCTGAGTTTCTTGAATTAAAGGAGTCCCGGGAAGTATTTAGTTTTCCTGGGGACCGATAAAAAAGGATTGTTTTATCACATACCGCCATGCGTGTGTAAAGGATATATGCATGAAGAAGGGCTACAGTGCTGATTGACAGACAAGATGACAGAAATATCGCTGTTAGAGACAACGTTTACATAAAAGTAGGCGGAGAATTTTGATGGACAGAAGGTAGACAAGTCAGAATGACGAGAAACCAGACCGACCTAGCAAAACTAAGGGCAGACAATTGCACTGCCTGTCGCACTTATATTAGCGCATAAATACAAATCACGCAAGTATATTAACTCGTAAATACAAATCCTGAACTAACATTAACGCGTAAATACAAATCATGTACTTGTATTAACGCATATATACTGTTGTTGCACTTAAATTAATGCGTAAATGTAAAATCCTCAACTTAATTCATGCGTAAATAAAAATCTTGTACTTACATTATCGTGCAAATACAAATCCTGTACTTATTATACACGTGTATACAATACCAATTTATCATCATCTTCGTTAGCCTTCAGTTCTGTAATTAACGTAGGCCTTGAAGAATCCGTGCCAAGTCCTCCTGTCATGTGCCATCCATCAAGGCCCATTCTTTATTTATCCCTCTCATTTCTGTTCATTTCACTAGTTTTCTTCGACGTTGTGCGGAGAAGCATTTTTTGTTTTGTTTCCTATGTGTTGATTTAGCCACCGTCCTGCCGTGTTTCCTCATGATTTCGTTAGCATTGACTATCTACCTTCCTCTCGGGCACACTCTTTCATAGGCTGAACAAACGTGGAAGCAAAGCTGTAAACTACGGCACAACGTTTTTCACGCTTAAAACTACATGGCACATGTTTATCTGAGGAGTACGGGCTAGCAGAAGGAAAAAAACTAAATAAAAACGTGTATGTACAATAAGAAAGCACCTCGCCTATACATCTTTGATCCTTAGCCGCCACTGTCAAAGAAGTCAGTGGCCATCACGCCTGGTTGCGTCTTGTAGGTATATATATATATCCACTAGCAAGAAAACATGTTAAATTCACGTTTGTAATAGAAATGTTTTCATTTACCCCAAATATTGGGTATACACAATCTCCTGCACAGATCAGAATGGACACACAACACTTTAGGTTAGATGCTGTTCGAATCACTTTGGTCTGGGAAATTAGAGTTAATTCCTCTGACGGCGGGTGTCTCTGCAAAATCACTTGCTGGGAAAACTTGAGTTAAATTCCTCTTAGGACTGGGTCTGGGAAATTAAAGTTAATTCCTCTGACGACGAGTGTCTCTGCGAAATCACTAACTTGGAAAACTTGATTTAAAGTCCTCTTATGACTGGTGAATCTGATTCCTAGGTTTCCACTCTTGTTATATTAAAGTCCTGGTCCTTTTAAGTTTCCAGTCTTGTATTTAAATATGCGGGTTTACTCTGATGTTTTCAGAGTTGCCCAAATACGTTGAACTGTCACTTATAAGTATGGAATACTAAGTCCAATATCTCACTGGCTTCTGGGTAGTTGTTCGCTGTACAGTGCGATCTCTCTGTGTGTTCTGTGTCTGGAATTTCACTACATTATATTGTACAGTTTCCAGTTCAAACCCAGCTGGGTTTCCGCTGAATGTTCCAATCCAATTCATTGTAGATTCTGGCGAACCAATCGCTCTCTAACACTAGAGGGGTCGGTTTGTTTATCAGATCTCATCCCACGCGTATTTGAAAAATATTAAATTTAATATACACGCGTGGCCTCTTACAATATGTTCTAAATGGGTTGATTTGCCGTTGCCCTAAAGACGCCATTAGGCGTGATGGGAAATAATGGCAAAGAAAACCTATCTGCTGTTGCCCTAAGACGCCACTAGGCGTAATGGCCACTGACTGCTTTGACGGTCGGTGGCTAAGGACGGAAGAAGAAGAAGAAGATATATATATATATATATGTATATATATATATATATATATATATATATATATATATATATATATATATATATATGAGGCTGGCAACCTCAGCATATGAAAATAGTATATTCATGAACCACTACAACAAGAGCTGGTGATTGTTTCTGACTATTCGTGCGGGAAACCCGACAGCAGAGCGACCCCAGACTCCGACTGGAGCAGTGATGAGTGATGATTACATCACATGTGCCTAAGGTGTAACATATTATCTTGTGAGAATTTTGTACCTTTTTTAATTGTAATTCAGGCAAATCATTGTTCATGCACTCCAGACGCAATTTCCTACTTAGCACACAGAAGGATATGGGTGAATTTTCATCATATTCCCTGAGTTACACTGTGTGCTCGGGAATTTGATTCTTCTGAGAGGTTAGCACTGGTGGGTGGGGCGCATGGTAATGGGCCTGTTAGTTTGCCGCAAACAAATGTACTAAGCAGGCATTTTTTTCTTCTATTTGGCTAAAGTTCGTGGTTACAAGCCATCAGACGATTTGTGGTACTAACGCAGCTACTGTGAAAGAAAATCATCAATCATAACAAACGCCAGTAGAAGAGAGTGTGGAGACGGCTTTCGTTATCACAGAATTGATGAACCACAGCTGTAGGACTCACTCATACAAGCTAAGTGTTAACTAAAAGGCACCAGCAAAAAAAGGGACAATTCCAGTTAAACTTTAAGTGTAAAGTTAAATTTCCACCTACGTGTCAATAATGAGAAATTTATAACTATCAAAATTCCACTAATCTTTCCATATTTATTTTAACCTGTTAAATACTATTTCACTATTAAAATTGTTACCTGTTGTTTTAAAAAACTAAACAATAATAGTTGATTCAGTTATATTTATGAAAGCAAACGTATGAGCCAGAATACTTAATCTATATATAAATACTTAGACTTATATTTACACTAAACAGAGCTATACCTTATAAGAGGGATTTCGTTGGATTACACCAACTGGGGGCTTGAACGGGTTAAACCGTTGCTTAAATCCTTCACAAAAGGCGACGGACCAGATATAATGCGTTAACAATTGTTCAGCACAATGCAAAATTGTTCATGACTTCTGGGAATATCTTGCGAAAGCTCCCTTCAGGTAGAAGTATTATTAATCTTCTATCTACATCTCTGCCAAGAGTAATCTTGCGCGCAAGTAGATACCTTGGACGCCAATATTAAATACTCTTGAGTTTTGGTCACTGTTGGACTACTACTGTAAAGCAGGGCAGGCAATCCGTGACAACCTTGAACTTGGAAAATGATAGTCACTATGACATCTTAGTAAATGATAAATGATACCAGGCAAGTGTCGTAGATTTGTGATAGAATTAAGACTTGGGTTGGTCCCTTCTGAATAGGTTGGAATGAGTGAGAGTCACAGTGTGAGTTAGTAAAGGAAATAGATTCCACGAGTGAGATGATAGAATGTGATATAGAGGCTGTCTCTGAGAGCGGAAAATCTTCTCTCTCTCTCTCTCACCTATCTTCTACGACAGATCTAAAGTAGTCAGACAGTCTAACCCATATACATTAAATATATATATATATATATATATATATATATATATATATATATATATATATATATATATATATATATATATATATATATATATATATATATATATATATATATATCCACTCACGTGCATGCACATTCAAGTGACGACAGGTAGACACACAGACGTGGGAAACTATAACAAATGATTATATATATTATTTGAACGAGCTGACCAACGCACTGATTTAGTTCAAGAGAGATTTTATTATTATCATCTAAAAAAAATCTTCTCACAACACCAAAAAAAATACATCAAGGAAAAACATATACAAATAGTCATAAAATTCAAGAAAATGCTACAAGGATGATAGCCCGTTAGAATCTTACTCTAGGTTTAGCCCACAGCCCCGTTAAGAGAACAGATGATGGCCCAAAGAGTTATAGATACATAGGGTTGAGTCTAAGAGGTTTCTTTCTTTCTCGTAAATGTATGAACAGAGTTGGATAAATCTGATTTAGCCTAAGAAAAAAGAAACTCTAGCATTTGTAACAAATTCTGCAGATTAAAAAGTTAAGACAGCAAATGGGTGACAATAATACAACGGTAAAATAACACTCAGACCTGCGTACACTCTTATTCATTCAGCCATGGCCATGTGCTCACAGTTATACTTACAGCTTTGCTCGCTGCCTCTGGGAACATAATAAATTCTAGGACCTTCACACAGACCCGTAAATGCAGTTTTCGACCAAGAAATCCCCAGTTCCAACAAGACGTACTGAATTTCTGTGTCTCAGGGAACGATTCCTTGGGTGTTCTTATTTTTCGGATGTCTGTTAAGTCACATAAAATTTGTCCAGGCACGAAAGTTAGCAGAGCACAATGTCATTAGCTTTGGTTTCTAGAATTTAAGGAATGTCAGATCGGTGTCTACTTTCAGGAAGGTACTATATTTGGTCACCACAATACTAGTCAAAAACTCTGTCGGAATGTTACTGATATTTGCTTGCCACAACGGGCTGAACTGTACTGAAGAGTTATTTTGGAAGAATTAATTCTGGCGCGAAGGCCTCTTACTTCATTTAACTGTTAAAAGTTCAGGTAATGAAAGTGATTAGTTTCTTCACAAATAATGTTCACGTACTAGAACGCTGGCAAAGTTTGGTACCACAGTTACACACAGCACTACGGTAACACCACGACTAGGATAATTCACTAGATAGGTGTTGAGTGTCTTTTTGTTGTACGCCATAATTGTTGAAGGCGATGAAAACATAGTATGGTATCTGTGGTCTGGTTTGTGTAGGATGCAGATGTGTATTCAAACAGTGAGCATTACAAACAAGGCAATCCACACAAGGACGTCACGTTAACTCACGATGAGAAAAGTCAATGATGCTTGCAACAGCTAGTGACGGTTTTTGTATAATTTATTATAGACGCCACAATGACGAAGTGTGTAGACATAAACAAGCAGGTACATCATAGGTACGATCAAACAGTCATTATTACATATGTAGTCAATGCAGCAGGAACAGCAGACAGCATCAAAATAATGTACATCATATGCCTTTTAGGATATCGTAGTCAACTGTATATGTAGTCAGGTAGTAAACTTCCCCTTTCCATAAGAGCTAGTAGATATCAACTAGGAGATTAAATCTAGTCTCCTATTTTTGACCTCAACAAGACAGGCATGTCTTTTGAGCGTCACATTATCGTCCTCTATGTTCCTTATACAGCTAAGGTATCAAACCTAGATCCATCAATAAAGGTCAGGAAGCAAATAGTCCGTAGGACAGGCATCAATCGATGCGTGACAATATAAGTGGATCGTGAGCTGAGCAAACTTGTCATATCACAGACTTTATAATAAGGCAGGCTAAGCAAAAGTCAACATCACAAGATGGCGATAAAGTTACTCAGCGAAAAAGGATTCAGTTACCTGTCATCAGGAATTAAATCACATAAATCACATATGCCTCCAGGCATTTGAAATAACATAGAGATATATCATCTCAAAAAAGGAACAACAATGATGAGGACTCCTTCCTGAATAAACTAAGCGAAGACTAGCACATCGCTATGTCTCGCCTTACCAGCATCTCTGCTCAGACTGACCTGGGCGGAAATCATTTTAAACAATGCCACAAACAGAGACATGCGCAGAACACGCGAATCGAATACAACTCAGCTAAACTTACGAAACGAAGAATGTTCTACGATGTTCGACTGAAGACTCGAACCTTAAAAGGAAATGAATCTTGAAACATTGCGATTGCCAACTGTTTTCAAAGAACTGGCGATCTGAGCGCTCCATATATGGACATGACTCAAAATCGTTCACACAACTATCGGCAACTATACTATCAAGATAAGACAACTTCTTGACGACAGCTATCAAGATTAGACGACTGTAGAAATAAAAGTGACTACAATTCCATGAGTTACTTCCCATGCATTAAAAAATTAACTATAGTCAAAATGCATGGTCAGAATAAGTTGCGACAAGTTTAGCGCAACATTACCGCCACCTCCCGGTAAAAAAAAAATGTGCAACATTTTTTTTTTTTTAAAATATCCAAGAGTAAAACCAAAAGCGGTTTAACAACGCACGAATTATGCGGGGATAACTAATTGCACTGCCTAATATGAGGCTACATTGACACATAAAGTGTCTGGTGAGAATATTTCTCAACAGATAAAAAATCTTATTCAAAAAATATATATATCGGGGAGGTGCCATCAACACACATTACGCTTGCATGAAAATACAATATAAATATGCAAGTTCATATCATTATAATCAAATAGCAGTGTCATACTCTAATACCGCTTAGAATGGATGTACACATCTGATATAAAATGTTAAATAGTACATTATCTAAATGTTTAATTAATACCATTACATAATGAAATTAAACATAAATGACGATCCAGGACACATCTCCTGTCGTTCCAAGGAAAGTGTACAATGTGGAACTCTCCATGTTTGACAACAGAAAGGTAGCTTCTCTGATCAACAATAACATGCTGAGAAAAAAACAACCAATATAATTCTATTTAATAGCCATTATGTTTCATACTATACAATACATTATTATTAACAATTGTGACCGAGTGAACTTTCGGCCCTTATATTAACTACTCAGTCTTCTTCTTATATTAAAGATGGGAACAGAAGAAGATGATAACAAAGCACAATAGTATGTGTTCATCTAAAGTGAGGACAGATGTGCTAATGTATCGTAGTAATATAGGTGTGTTATGGCTCTGTCGTATATCTAGAAATAGAACAGAAGTATTAGTTGGAATCATGTGGGCATCTAGACAGAATGTCAGCCATCACATTATCCGACCCACGGATAGCTCGTACCGTGAAGTGAAAAGGTTGAAGAGCAATAGCATATCGAGTGGATCTCGAACTCTTTAAGTTCTTAGTCTGAATAGCTGTAAGAGCTTTCTGATCAGTTTCTAGAATGAAATGTGCGCCCAGGAGGAATCTTTGTAGTTTGAGAATAGACCAAACCATAGCCAACAATTCACGGTCTAAAACCGAGTAGTTCCTCTCTGCCGCATTTAGTTTTCTAGAAATGTACATGACAGGATGCAGAGTTTCAGCATATTCCTGCATAAGTGCTGCTCCGATCCCAGTGGATGAAGCATCACTTCGAAGAACAAAAGTTCTATCAAGAGTAGGTAATCTTAGGATGGGAGGAGAAGAAAATATACTTTTAATCTGGTCTAAGGAAGATTGACATTCCTGAGACCAACGAATCAGATTAGGCGACCCTTTCTTCAACAACGTTGACAGAGGTGCCATTATCGAAGATAGATTCGGAATAAATCTCCCATAGAATTGAATTAACCCCAAGAGACTCCGGACTTGTTTCTTCGTCTTAGGTACAGAGATGTTCAATATTTTTCGAAGTATTATGGTCTTCTGTCTTCAAGAGACCATGACCAACACGATGACCCAAGAAAGAAATTTCACCAAAACCAATATAAGCTTTAGAACGTTTTGCTGTCAGATTATACTCACGTAGAGTAGACAGTAGGTCATATAAACCCAGATAGTGATCTTCCCAAGAATCACTGAAGAGACAGATATCATCTAAGTATGCGATGACATCTGAACGATGAGAAAGAATTCGACGCATCATGCGAACGAAAGTACCAGGGGCGTTCATAAGACCGAAGGGCATTACATTCCATTGAAATAAACCCCTAGGTGTAGAGAAAGCAGTCAGAGGTTTGGCATGATCTGCTAAAGGCACTTGCCAATAACCTTTTGACAAGTCAAGTTTAGTGAAGAATCTAGAATTAGAAAGTCTAATAAGTAGATCTTCTAGTAAAGGCATAGGTTCAGCATCGAACTTTGTGACTTGATTTAATTTGCGATAATCAACGCAAATTCGTATGTTCTTATCTTTCTTCCAAACAATAACCATGGAAGAAGAATATGGAGAAGTCGATGGTTCAATTATGTTTAATTGGATCATTTCATCCAATTCCTTTTCCACTTGTGACTGAAAGTGTATAGGGATAGGATACGGCCTAACCCTAATAGGATTATTGTCGGTAAGAATTATGTCATGTTCTATGACCTGCGTGTGACCAGGGATGTCGGTTAGAACATCCTTAAATGTCTGTAACATCGACGAGACTTGACGATGTTCATCAACAGAAAGATTAGGAGAAATGGAGACATCTTTCCAAGATTCCATAGAATGTAGTGGAACCACTGGAAGAGGAAGATCGACATCAGAAAAAACCGATTCCTCATCCTGTATGACAGACAGGGATGAGTAATGACCATGAGGTACAGAAGATTCGTCCGTTGCCTGAAAAATAGGCAGCAAATAGTCTGGACGCTCATGAAATTCCGTCAGCATGTTGATATGGAAAGTCTTATGCTTTCCATCTATATCGACCACATAGTCAACATCGGAAATACGTGAGACTATTGCATATGGACCTTTCCATGCAATCAGAAGTCTATTTTCCCTACTGGGGAGTAGGACGAATGCTTTGTCACCTGGACAAAGTTGTCGTAGACATCTGTTCTTGTTAGCAAACTGCCTTGCTTTTTCTTTAGCAATTTCTGACGAAGCAGTCGCTAGTTTGCATGCCTCAATGATCTTTTGCCTAAGAGCAATGACATACTCATATGAAGATTGAGTGTCATCACTAATATCATCGGCAGTGATGAGATCGTGTAATAAAGACATAGGGCCGCGCGGACGCGCGCCGAAGACAAGTTCAAAGGGAGAAAATCCTGTGTGCTCATTTGGGACCTCTCTATAGGCAAAGAGAGCCGCGGGTAAAACCCTGTCCCAATCTTGAGGATGATCTTCAGTTATCTTACCAAGTAAAGTCTTGAGCGTTCTATTCAGACGCTCAACTAACCCATTAGACATAGGATGATAGATGCTACTGAGAGATCTTTTAATGTGTAAGGTAGACATTACTTGAGACATAGTATCAGATATGAGTTGAGTGCCATGGTCTGACAGTATTTCTCTGGGGAACCCCAAGCGAGAAAATATCAGCCAAAGAGCATCTGCGATATCTGTAGTAGATATGCTCTTTAGAGGGATAGCCTCTGGCCAACGTGTGCACATATCGACACATGTAAGGATAAACTGATGTCCTCTGGCCGACTTTATCTTAAAAGGGCCAATAATATCTATGGCCATTTTCTGAAATGGCCGTATAGGGATGTCAGCAGCCTGGATAGGCGCAGCATGTCGTGGTCCTCTAGCTTTGACCTCCTGACATACCTGACATGATCGGCAGTATATACGAATGTCCTTGTTAACAAAGGGCCAAAAGAAAGCCGCAAGGACTCTCGACTTTGTACGGGAAAATCCCATGTGTCCAGCACATTGCGAGTCATGAGCATGTTGCAATATTTGCACTCTCATACTCTTGGGTAACAAGAATTTGCGAATGTGCTGACGTAGCCGAGTCTTGTACCATACGTACAAGTACGCCGTTTTTCATTTCTATCCAAGATTTTCTTTGTGTATCCTTATTTGGATCACCTTTCTTCGCAAGAATGAAGAATTTTTTTAGCGTAGGATCTTCTTCTTGTAATTTTATGAACGAGTCACGAGAAATAACCAAGGTACTATCTTGGCTATGAACTTCATTATTATTATCCAACGAAGTTTGTGGTGTTTGTAGAGCTTGTGCTCTTGTAACCACTGCATTGGTAGCTTGCATATTATCATCTTCCCAAGCAGCAATCTGCTGTGGGGTACATTCCCTAACTCCATGGATACGACCAATAATAAGGTCCGCAATAGGATTAGGTAAGAGACAGGCATGCACATCTCCCGTAAAGAAAGGAGTGGCAATGTGAATTACAGCAGTAGGATATTTCTCTAGAGTGCCACCAAATGTGACACATTTGATAACCCTTCCTGTCGCACAGGATGGATCTACAAGCGATTGTCTAACACCAATAGTGGTGCATCCGGAATCGAAAAGTAGTGAGACCGGAGTATTATTAACAAGACCCTTATGTAGGATTAGAGAACCTCTCCCATCATGTGCAACCGAAGCAGGAAGAGCGGGGAGAGGGTGACCACAACTCAAAGTCGATATTGTAGTTGGTTCGAACAAAGTACTGCATTGGGGGCACTTGTTTGCTCTCCCAAAGTCAAAAGAAGAACAAGTGACAGCGTCAGAGTTTTTATTATCAGAAACCTGATTACAGGCTCCCTGAGATTCTTGTTGAACCGAGTTAGCCTGCTGATATCTCTTTTTTTGTATTGAGATCTACCGCGACTACTATTACCTCTGAAGTTATCACTGTTGTTATTATCTCTGTAGTTATTATTGTCTTTATTATAACTGTTATCCTGTTTCGAATTACAGTTTCCATGATTATTATCATGTCCACATTGATGTGAACATCTATTTGTTTGGTTTTGAGGTCTACGCGAGGAAAAGCCTCTGTTACCATATCCTTTTCTGAAATGCCTAAAATTATTAGGTTGGAAGTAACGAGGACTGTCAGCTCGTCTCCAATTCTTCGAAGAAGAATCACCCTGAAATTGATTTCCATAATTTTGACCGTAACTACGGTTACTTTTCCTATCAAAATTTTGTTCGAATCTATGACTAGAGTTTTGACCATAAGGTGCTGCCGAAGCAACTGGCAGACCTTCTTTTACTTTAGAGTTACCAATGGTTACGTGAGGATGCGCAGTTATATACTGGCTAGAGAAATCTTCCATTTCTTTTATTGTTTTAGGTTTACGTTCATGAAGGAAAGCAAGGAAAGACTCATTGACAGAAGACATGACTTTGTCTCTAAGTATTAAGTCCATAAGTCCTTCATAAGTTTTTTCTGTCTTAGACAGCTCCACCCAACGTAAAAAAGTAAGACGTATCTTTGAAATGAATTCAGAGAATTGCACACCAGTTTCTGGCAACATATTTTTAAATTGAAGACGATAGCCGTCTTCGTCAAGTTGGTATTTTTTTAACAACATAGCCCTGACAACCTCATAGTTGTTCTTGTCAGGCTCATCTACCATGCTTAACATACTCAAAGCATCACCTCTAAGTATTTTGGACAAATGATAAACCTGCAATGATTTATCTATGTTACGTACTTTACATGAAGTTTCAAATCTGTCCAAATAGAATGTTATATCGTCGATGGAAGCATTGAATTGTAGTAGATTAAGCTTGAAAGTGCTTGCATTAGTCTTATCTGAGACCTTATTTGCATCATTAGCATTAGCCATGTTCATCACCCTTAATTTCTCAACTTCCAAAGCTAAGAGTTTCTCTTCATGCTCCATTTTTGCTTTTCTCTCATCATACTCTCTTTGTAACTTCCTTTCTTCAGCTTCAGCTTGTTTTTCTAATCTTTTATTTTCAGCCTCTATTTCAAGTCTTTTATTTTCAGACTCAATCTGTAGTCTCTTCTCTTCAGCTTTTGCTTCTGCTTCTCTTTTTTGTTTTTCCATTTCCATTTGGAATCTTTTTTCATCCACCTGCATCTGCAGTTTCTTTTGTTCAGCTTCCATTGCTTTATCATATTGAGCAGTTGCAAATTCTTCTAACTTATCACCAGTCTTCCCAAGCAATTTACCCTGCTCAATAAAGTGCTCAAATGTAGCCATGATGAGTAATAATATGAGTCCACAACCTGAAATAATTAATTATCTTATTTCAAATTTAATTATAACAAGTCTTAAATGAAGCACTTGTTTACTCACAACCTATATTATCATCCCAATCTCTGTGGGAAACAAGTCTTATATCCAAGAACTTGTGTATAGACCTTTTTGAAATATCATCAATCAACTCTTGATCATAGGTGCACTTCCCATTCAATAGTGCACAATACTATTCATCATTTACTAATCATCAGTGTAGTAGTAATGCATAAGCATAACCCACTATTAAATGTGAATTAACTACTATAAGTGTAATCAATGACTATGTAAAGACAATCACAATGTAAACAATAACAATGTAAACATTACACTGTAAACAATACAATGTAAACAATACAATGTAAACAATAACAAAGATTTAGCAACAATACGAAAACATTCGTAGAAATCAACAAAAAATAAAGCGAAAATTAAAGAAATATCACAAAAAATGTGATGATATCTACGAGAAGATAATACAAATACAAGACACCACAGTGTATAAACAAAAATGGTATATGAAACTAAACTATAGAAAAGAGTAGACTAGCAAATACAAACAAATCAAAACAGAACTAAAGAATGCAGAAAAATAACGAAAACAATACTAACACATGTCATCACAACTAACAAAAAATAGCAACAGAAGTCGCTTTGCAAATTCCAGTATCGGAAATTGCACACCCTACAGAAAACGCTCACGATAGACGACCTCTATGACGTGGTATGATCTAAGGGAGACACCGCCCAACCGAAAACCCGCAAAAACATAAACATATAAATATACAAATAATATATAAACATATAACATGTAAACAAAAGAATGAGATGAAACACAGAAGACTCAGTAGAAGTATAAGGGCACAGTTCACAAACAAACAGGCCACTTAAATTATGGGTATCCAAACGTCAGCCACAGCAGAAAAAACAGATGACAATCAGCGTCCTAAGGAATGAAGATCCAACGATGATGGTACATCTGGACTGCTCCAACTGCCATGACGATGGTACTTGAGCTTCTAAACTGATAAGTAAATAACGGCACTTGACCTTCTTATTCAACCGTAAATTGCTTGAAATCGGTACTTGACCTTCTTGAGAAAACAACTTGTATCAACCGGCACTTGACCTTCACAAGCGACAGCAACTTGACACCTTGACAGCAGCGACTGGCTTCACTTGAGTTAAACAGCAACAGTCTGTGATATCCGGCAATATATAACAACGCCGGGTACTGTCAAATTTCTTGCTTCTGGCAAAAAGTTACAATTTCGATCTTTTCCGGGCAACGCCGAGTACGTTCATAATTCTGTATGTAGATGTAGAATGTAGAATGCTGAATGTTGATACTCAGTTCTTGAACGATGCAGCGGGTTGAATGAAGCGGGTAAGGGACCCCGTGTATGCTGGTACCAGACTAAACCAGCTTATGGCCACCAAATGTTGAGTGTCTTTTTGTTGTACGCCATAATTGTTGAAGGCGATGAAGACATAGTATGGTATCTGTGGTCTGGTTTGTGTAGGATGCAGATGTGTATTCAAACAGTGAGCATTACAAGCAAGGCAATCGACACAAGGACGTCACGTTAACTCCCGATGAGAAAAGTCAATGATGCTTGCAACAGCTAGTGACGGTTTTTGTATAATTTATTATAGACGCCACAATGACGAAGTGTGTAGACATAAACAAGCAGATACATCATAGGTACGATCAAACAGTCATTATTACGTATGTAGTCAATGCAGCAGGAACAGCAGACAGCATCAAAATAATGTACATCATATGCCTTGTAGGATATCGTAGTCAACTGTATATGTAGTCAGGTAGTAAACTTCCCCTTTCCATAAGAGCTAGTAGATATCAACTAGGAGATTAAATCTAGTCTCCTATTTTTGACCTCAACAAGACAGGCATGTCTTTTGAGCGTCACATTATCGTACTCTATGTTCCTTATACAGCAAAGGTATCAAACCTAGATCCATCAATAAAGGTCAGGAAGCAAATAGTCCGTAGGACAGGCATCAATCGATGCGTGACAATATAAGTGGATCGTGAGCTGAGCAAACTTGTCATATCACAGACTTTATAATAAGGCAGGCTAAGCAAAAGTCAACATCACAAGATGGCGATAAAGTTACTCAGCGAAAAAGGATTCAGTTACCTGTCATCAGGAATTAAATCACATAAATCACATATGCCTCCAGGCATTTGAAATAACATAGAGATATATCATCTCAAAAAAGGAACAACAATGATGAGGACTCCTTCCTGAATAAACTAAGCGAAAACTAGCACATCGCTATGTCTCGCCTTACCAGCATCTCTGCTCAGACTGACCTGGGCGGAAATCATTTTAAACAATGCCACAAACAGAGACATGCGCAGAACACGCGAATCGAATACAACTCAGCTAAACTTACGAAACGAAGAATGTTCTACGATGTTCGACTGAAGACTCGAACCTTAAAAGGAAATGAATCTTGAAACATTGCGATTGCCAACTGTTTTCAAAGAACTGGCGATCTGAGCACTCCATATATGGACATGACTCAAAATCGTTCACACAACTATCGGCAACTATACTATCAAGATAAGACAACTTCTTGACGACAGCTATCAAGATTAGACGACTGTAGAAATAAAAGTGACTACAATTCCATGAGTTACTTCCCATGCATTAAAAAATTAACTATAGTCAAAATGCATGGTCAGAATAAGTTGCGACAAGTTTAGCGCAACAATAGGTAGTTAGAAGCTCGTCAGAAATCTGACGAGAACTATGAAATTTGCTATACAAGCTTCATCCGCTAGCACGCGTGTTCCGTCTACTGAAGATGTTGAAGACTGAAATGAAATCAGATTTCAGCTCCTGGGTGGATATTTGAAAACAGGGGCAAACAATCCCACATTTTCTCAAACTCCGAAATCATCTCCCCTTTTACGTGTAAAACACCTACGTCAGCTTAACGCGGGTCGTAACTGCCATCAGTGACCGAGAGCGCGCGTGAGTTGCAACTCTCAGACAGCCGTCTCCAGTGCGGAGCGATTTTTCACGCTAAGCCGGAGCTATTCTGACGACGACTCTGAACTGACACTTATACTACTTCGCACCTCACGCTGACCGGGGCCCACAATGAGCCGTGTCAGCTGGGATTTCCAGACAAATGTCTGAAACTGCGACTATAAGGTGTAAATATTCGCTCCTACTTAAGCGTTCGGCCGATGCAACTCGTTGTTGACCGGTGAAAAATGCTTACAGATGGTAGGAACTAGCTATTCTTCACGACTCTGAACTGACACTTAAACTGACCTCACGACTGGACACCGGGGGGCCACAATGAGCCGTGACGGATGTCGGCTCTCTCCTAGCATTCTCACGCGTTTACGTCGAGAATCTAACTCCGGAGTATCGTGTCATCTGAAGGTGCAGACCCAAGTCGGCTCGATGTCTGAGATAGCTGCAACTTAATTGCCCTTCTCGTCTGACTGACATCTAAGTAATAGAATTACGTATCCCAGTATGAGAAAAAACACAAGGTAAAGTTTGAGAATACTGAAGAAAATATTTTTCGCAACCGAGTGATGCGAAAAATACAGGAAAAACAAGTACGGAAAGATAATAAAATACAAGGATTCGGGTGAGAGAATAGGAAGAAGATCTAGGCAATTTAATGATCATAGACCTACGTGACAGCAAGATAAAGATCATTAGTAGCTATGACGCAGATAACGCTTGTTACGATAAACAGAATCAGCTAGAGGTCTTCCAGAAATTGCTTGTTTGCGTGGCTGAAAAATCAAAACCAGTATGAGTTTCTCTTGTTTCTTGACAAACAGAATCGTAAGTGATAACACGATGATCATGTTTTGCCAAAACAAATGATGTTTGCACCAATCCCGGACCTCAATGTTGATAAGCAAGAATGAAAATGAAAGATTGCTCAATCGCCACTGACGCAGACTGGGATGTCATAAATTCAATTTATTTACTTGCAGACGGCAGGGTAGCAATCGCAAGTCAAAACGGGTTACCGGAAGCGGAAATCTAAGAAAATGTCTGACTTTAATGCCCCAGTCGTCCGGGGCATGAGGGGCAAGTTGTTTCTGAACTTCGAGCACAAATAAATGTCTCCCAAGATTGTTCATCTTCTCTGTTTTTGTTACTGTCGAAGAAGTTGTCGGCTTGCTACTGTCTAGATGAAAGTGGTGTTTGGAGTTACAGTGCGGTCATTGCTGTAGCCTTATAATGTGTTAAGTGTAGCTTTACGTTTTGTGTTGTACTGGATTGTTTTGAAACACAGATAAGACATGGAGCATGCTTGCATGTATGGCACAAGACAGAAGAGCTTTTCGTGAGCTGACTGGTGGCAGCTGCTCCGCAGGGAGCAGAAGAAATATGCTGAATCTATATTCACCGCATAAGTTTTGAAAATAATGGGGAATGAAAAACATCGTTGTGCTAAACCATGAAAGCCTATAAGTAACAGAAGGTGAAAATATATAAAAATAGTAGATGTTGTTTGAAAGATTGTGTAGATCAAAAATGGTAACAGATCTAACTGAATGTACTAATCAGGGAAATGGAACAGTTACTCCGTAATTTTTAATTTTTATATCCTCTACTGGATATACACGAAACAAATGTTTAAGCAATAAGCAATAACTGCCATTTTATTAATGAGTTTTAATTTGTATTGACTGGACCAAAATAGACTTCAATAAATGGCCAATAAACTGACGTTACATGAGAGAGGTATAATCAATACACCCTATGAAGTCACGTGTTGAAGAGACTGATCTTACGTTAAGTTCTAAAGTTAATGTGACATCATTTATGTAATAAAATAACAGTTAATTCTGCTTACTCTGACGTTTGTTTCATATAAATTAACAAGATACGAGTGAAAAAATGTGAAAATAAGGAGTGACTGTTCGGTCACTTTGTATTCAGGGAGAAATACTGAAACCCATTGCACATAACATTCGACCCGGGCCGGCCTTGGGCCGATTTAACCTATTTGAACCAATCACATTACGCGCTCACAGCGGGCCCCGCACTCAGGTTCCTTCCTGCAGCTTTGAAAAAAATAAAGAATGAAGATTATTTCAAATTAGGGATGTTTGGTATTACACTTTATTAAAAATTACTACTTACTTACTTACTTACTTAGTCGTTCCCCTTCTACCGTGAGGTGTAGAGGTTAAAAATTACACAACATCTAAATTTATTGGCTCTATTATCACATAAAACGTGTTACTACAAAACTATAGCTTTAAATCTAAGGGGTCCATACCAGAATGGCCTAGATCGGGCCTCACAATTACTAAGACCGGCCCTGCATTCAGCCGTTTGTCCTGACACATTTCTGAAAATCGTTAAAAACATTTATGCAGGTTTCGTTAAGCTCCACGAAATGTGATTAATTTGCGCACCCATTTTCAGTGCGCCTTGACGGCATCTGAAATTTCCTCTCCTTCTCGCACTTTTAATGAGTCGTGGAATCACACCCTCGCTTATCGTCTTTTAGGCACTCTCTCCATCAACAGTCAGATACGGCAGAGAATTCTAACATTTAAGACATGATTATTGTGTTTCCAGTTCCACCGAGTACACACGAGGAAAAATTGGAGGGGTCGATAAAGACAAGAAAGGGAGGAGAGAGTTGATGTAGCAAAAATTGAGGAGGCAGAGTATGCGTGATAGTAAATAGATGAGTAAGGGTTCAGAGAAGATTGTTAGATCAACAAGGAATGCGTGAGTGGAGATACTAACCCACGGAAGAGATGGATTCGAAGGTAAATCGTTATTTGACCATTCTACTTCCGTCTGAGCAATCAGTGTACTGTCTGTAACTGGGAAAATCGCATCAGTCAATGAGCTGTCAGTCTGTTCTGCTGATTTGATTCCGAGATAAATTTATAACCATTGATTTCACTTTTGGTTACACATACACTCGATCACGTTAATGCGTCTTGTTGAGCTGGCATTTGTTGTATTTTGTTGGATATGTTCATAGAATAACTTCATTTGTTGTCTTTCCTCCGGCATCATGGACACTGTAATAAATATCATGAAAATCTTCATAAAATCTTTTTCGACTTTTTCTTATGTTCTTCGTTTTCATCCCTTGACCTTTTTTTGATCCTCTCTACCCAGAGTTGTACGCTCTTGTAAGTCGTTGTTGCTAGCACGTTTTTTGTTACAATCACGCCATTGTTTTTTCTTTTCTAAATGCCACATTCAGTTCTGTAATGACTGTTGAACATCTGCTTTAAAGCTGCCTAACATATGAGGAACAGAGAAAGTACATATGGCCATCACCAGTAACATTGCTGTAAAAACTGGAAATACCAACAGCCTCAAGCTGACCACGGCTGTCTTTGAACATATTCAAGTCGACATCTGAGAGTGGGAGACGAAGAAGAAGAAGAATTATGTCCTTCCACATTATAACTATCACCAACAATTATGTGAATCAGTCAGCGGACGTGCTATGCCTACGCAGACGCTGACTTTAATTCTTCCCATAAGCCTGACGTCATTGCTAAATTCAAGCTATTGCGGGTGAATTTTGAAACTGAACTCCATCTCGTATTTTGGAGTTCAAAACTTCAAAAGACCTTTGATTTTTCAGAGCATTCATATGGGCAGCAGAAGGCGATTTATAACACATAAGGAAGGGAAACCTGAAAACATACCTTCATGTTTGTCTAATATTTATTTAATGAAGGTGAAAACAGTATCAAAGAAGAGTTGGCCACTCGAAAAGCAGCAGCTGGGAGACTTTTTCAGGCCATAAATCGAGGATTCGCCAGCAAGAGAGAGGTTGGTAAGAAAACGAAGATTGCTGTATACCGCTCCACCTATGCCCCAGTCTTGACATATGGATGCGAGTCATGGGCAATGACTACAACCCATAAAAGCCAGATCCAAACCTCAGAAATGAGGTATCTGAGGAAGATGGTTGAAGTAACAAGAAGAGACATGGTCCGCAACCAGACGATACGTCAAGGCCTAAAATCCCACCACCTGCATACCCAAGTAGAACAGTTCCACCTAAGATGGTTTGGCCATGTCTGCAGAATGGGAGAAGATCGGCTACCACGACAAGCATGGGAAACAAAGAGCCAGGGATCCAGACCCCCAGGACGACCCAGAGCCCGCTGGGAGGACAGCATTAGACAATCTTTGAAGGAGCGAGGACTAGAATGGAACCAGGCCAGGAGGAAGACAGCCGATAGGATAGTCTGGCGCTCTCTCTTCCAAACCTCTACACCTCACGGTAGAAGGGGAACGACTAAGTAAGTAAGAAAACAGTCAAAAATTGTCAGGGACAAACATCGTCTTAATGCAATCTTCCTTAATTTCTCGATTAAACCAGTGCATTTTTATAAGGCAGTGTTTTGCAGGCATGATGCCCCGGAACTGTGGGCTTCCGTGAGACCTGTGAAATTCATGAATAAATATTTGAAATAATTTTGGAATTTTCGCTCTGCAATTGTCCATTGTTACCTCAGTCCACACCCCAAATTTCTTTCTTTTATTTGATTACTTGGTATTTTGAGTTACTGGGAAAAAATGTTTGGATACTGTCGTAAAGTGGTTTACGAACATGACTGATGCAATAAAATTACGAGTGACATGCTTGTTTAATGTGAAGGGAGAGTGTTTGTTTGACAGTCAGGAGAGGATACACACACACACACACACACACACACACACACACATATACATTATATATATATATATATATATATATATATATATATATATATATATATATATATATATATATATATATATATATATATATATATATATATTTGTCACGGATTGCCTCATCTTATCTCTCCAGTAGTGGTCCAACAGTGGTCCAACAGTGGCCACAACTTTAAGAGTAACTAATTTTGGTCTTCAAAGGTGTCTACCTTCGCACAAGATTACTCTTCACAGAGTTGTAGGTAGAAGGATAATAAGTCTTCTACCTTAAGGGAGTATTCACAAGATATTCAGAAAAGCGAGAACAATGCTGAATGTTTCTTAGCAATGTTAACTCTAGTATCTGCCGTCGACTTTTGTGAAGGAATGGGTTATCTTATAATTCGTTAGCTCGTTAAGCCCCTGATGGTTTAATCCAGCGAAATTCCTCTGATTATTATTATTGTTATTATTGTTACTATTTTTATTATTATTATTATTGTTAGTGGCTCTTCAGGTGTAGATAGAACTATATATATATTAAAATCAGAACTCACACATGTGCCTTACGCTCTTGAATCATTAACTCGACTATGGATTTATCAAAATCAACATATACAAAATTTAATGATCAATCGCTATTGGAACAAAAGTAAATAAATATAAACTAGTAATTCTTAGAGTTAGTTATCATCATTAACTGAATATCAGTTACAGAAATGAAGTCTGTTGTTCTAGCCTGCTAGAACTATGACTTATCTTTCGAAATTCCTGAATTGCTGGTGCTGCTGGTTCCGTCAATTCGTCTCTTTGTCGATGGCACATTTCCAGATGTCTAGAAGTTACCGCTCCTTGTCCAGGCAAGGATCTTCAAGTGTCGATCTCAGGCTTAAAAACACAGACATGTAGGACAGCTGGTATCGTTCGTAAAGTAGTACCGCAGCTGGCCTCTCCGATCTGTACCACCAACGTTTAGAGGGAATAAAAAGAACTTCTTCTTCTTCTTCTGCAATTAGTTTCCTATGCTCAGCAATCTAAAGAAGGAGATGAGTTGCCTCCATGAATCCAGTCCTCAGCAGGAGGTTCTCGCGGGTGCCACACAGTTGCTCTTCCAATTTCGTCTCCTGGGGCCAGGTTTGAGCTCTCAAGTCACCAAAGAGAGGGCACGTTTGCAGAATGTGTTCCGGAGTCTGGGACCATTTTGGCATGTGCACTGGTCAGTTGGGGCAGCTTTCATTTTGTGGAGGTGGGCTTGTAGTCTGCAGTGTCCTGTGCGGAGCCTAAAATGGTGGTTTACTGTGTTCTGTCTAGTTTTTGGATGGGGTCTTGTGGGTAATTGCTGCCTGTTCTCTGGCTCTATGCATTTTTGTACTTTCTTTTGATGAGTGTCTTTGCTTCGTTTAGTGAGACTCTGTGGTGAAACTGTTCCTTCTGGGTGCCTGCTTTTGCCAGTCTGTCGGCCGCCTCATTTCCTGCAATAGCACAGTGTGCAGGAATCCACTGCAGTGAAACTTTGTTGTTGACGGACAGCTAGTTCAGATGTTTTATGCTGTTTTGTTAAGAGATCTTCAGGTTCATTTTGAATAGTCTGGAGAATTGACTTGCAGTCGCAACAGAAGACTATATTTGATCCTTTGAGTCTTTGTTCCTCCAGTGTCGTGGAATATTCTAATCCACATATATAAATTAAAAGGTAAATGTAAAGCGTAACAAATAAATTCTAATAAAGAAAAGAGCATTTACGTTTGAAAACATTACAGTACCCAGACAGCACATCTTCGAAACAGGAGGTAGAAGAAACTGCATATTTTGAACGCAGCCACTTAGCTCTTTTAAATTTGTATATTTGGGTTCCTTAGGGCTTGCTGACAAAGAATATGTAAAACGTTACGCAAATAGTCTAGGAATTAACAAGTCATAACCAAAATAAAATAGTGGGGATGCCTGACAGCATGAAATCATTTCTGCTCATAAAATTTTTTTATAACGTGTTTGAAAAAACCTTGCGTACGGAAATAGCCTACCATGTAAACTCCAAATTGATTGGAGCGCAACAAATATAAGACTAAACACGATTGGTCGGACTATAAATACTATCTTTGGTTGTTAGGGGAGACGTAGGAAGGTAAAATTTTTTCAAACACTTGTCGAAACGTGGCTCCATTGGCCAGACTCGCTGATATAATCACTTAGGAGCGTTAGTTCGAGACCACTAGTTCAAATAAGCTTGATAAAGCAACAGTGCGTTGAAGCCAGCTCATATTTTTGCTAAATAAAAGCCTGGAACATAAGCAGATGGGAATTTGTGCCAGAATTCATTGCTAGTCAACGTATCTGTGTTTATTCTATGAATTGTGGTAAGCTTGAAACATTCAGTATCTTTTAATGAAAATTGAATGTGAATTGTTAATTTATGCCTGTATATATGTGTAGTTCAGTAGCAAACATGATGTAAAGCCTATAATGCTCCAGCCTGAACAGAAGGTGTCGGAGGAAAGTAAAACGGCATGGAATGGCCAAACAGTACACTGACACCTAGATGATTGATTAGAAGAAATAATGCTGGAAGTGCAGAGGCGTAGTAACCATTAAGGAGGTTAATGCTGGTATAAAGTATTTCAGATGAAGCTGACAGTTGGCCTAACGCTCTGAACTCAATGTTTGTGATGTATTGTGCTCAGTGTAGAACTAGAGTATCAATTAGTTATGAAGTAGAAGGTACATCCTTCTTGTTTTCAGGGACCGTGGTCTTGATGGTATTGAGCAGCACCTGGTCAGAGCTTTGCTGAATCCAGAGTCGGACAGCATACTCCTTGGTCCATTTAGCTATCAGTGAGGTGTCTCCAGAGCACAGGGGAGAAATCGAGCAGAGGAGTCTTTTCCTGCCGCCATCACGCAAGATAAGCTGATGTGGCCAGCTGAGCTCAAAATTATGTACCCCATCTTAAAATAACATTGTAACATAAACTTAAGAGGGGAAGTAAATTGTTTTAATAACAGGAACTGAGAACATCTCCAATACTAGCTCCCATAAAGACAAACTATTGAAGTCATGATGACAAATACCAACAGAGCTTGAACAAAACAAAACCAGTATTACCTCATATTACTACTACACAACTGACACACATAGGATACTTTTAATAATATATGTCACTACAATATTCATATTGAGAAATTCTGTACATATAACTTGTAATTAAAATTGATTGTGATTCCTGGTTCCCTTTGTATTTGAATCAGGACACATATTCATTCATAACAGCAATGAATACATATTGTTATTTGAAAAGTTATCAGTGACTCCTTTAAGATATCCTTTAGAGTGTTATATGTATGTGAGTGTCACAGTGTTGTCAAGTGTGGTGGAATAAATTAAATTGTTTATCTGTCTGTTGTTGTTATGACTTACACTTCATCATACACATACCCTAGACATACAACGTAGTCATCACACTATTCCAGAATAATTCTGACTGAGATATATATATATATATATATATATGTGGCAGCAAGTAAGGTTATCTATAATACACTACTCTTATTAGATATAGATACCTTCACAGCTGATCTCAGTCAGTACACTAAGTCCCCTATAAATATTTATAACATCCCACTTCACCACATATATTGGGGGCTCGCTCTTGGGATTTTGAATCTTTCACTATTAAAAATATTGGGGGTAATTCACTTCAGGGAATAATAAGAATTAAAAGGTATCCTTGGGTGGAATTAAATAAGGTTGAGCTCACGGTGCCTGTGTTGTCCATTAGATATATAGTTAGAGATTGAATTGTTGGTTAGACATTGTATAAATTTACCTGATAGACAATGGCGGACCTGGCCAAGTTTCGATCTGCTGCTGTTCAGACTGCAAAAGAGTTAGGATTAGATGGGCAAGTTATGGTTGCCTATGTCACTACGGAATGTGACAAATTTATTGAACGCGAAGAAAGAAGGTTTGAAGCCGAAAGAAAGTTAGAGGCTGAAAGGGAAATTAAGAAGTTACAATTTGAGGCTGAGGCTGAGACTAAGAAGTTGCAGATTGAGGCTGAGGCTAAGAAATTGGAAGCAGAAAGAGAAGACAAAAGATTGGCTGCAGAAAGGGAAGAGAAGAAATTAGCTGCAGAAAGGGAAGAGAAGAAATTAGCTGCAGAAGAAAGAAGATTGACTGCAGAAAGGGAAGCAGAAGATAAGAGATTACAAAGGGAACATGAGTTACGACTAAGGGAGTTTGAGTTTCAGGGCCATGCTCCTGAAAATGGTGCCAGTCCCTTTGCCTCTGATGCCACTGCTAGCCAAGGAGCCTCAACCTCAGCTATGAATTTTCATTTAGATCATTTTGTTGAGAAAGACGATGATATAGAGAGCTATCTAAATAGGTATGAACTATTAGCTACCACATATGGGTTAGAGAGAGAAAGGTGGAGCTTAAAGTTATCTCAAGGACTTCGTGGGGCAGCTTATGAAGTTTTTGCTAAAATGAGCAGAGGTGATCAGGAAAATTATGACATGCTAAAGCAGGCTCTTTTGTTAAGGTATGAAAAGAATGCAGAATTTTATAGGAAAAAATTTAGGAATGCTAAACTACTGTCAGGTGAAACCTATCACCAGTTCTCTGCACGAATAGAGACATACTTGGAGAAATGGACTTCTCTGGGGAAAACCCAAGATCTTAAGGAAATGGTCCTTATAGAGCAGCTAAGAGAGTCCATGGCTCCAGACCTGAGAAAGTTTCTCATGGAACAAGGTGCAGAGAGGCTGGGTGAGTTGCTAAATGTTGCTGAAAGGTATCAAGCAGCTCAAGCAGAGGTAACAGGTAATAAAAAGAAACAAGTGGATAACTTTAGGGCACCACAGAACTTTAATAAATTTGATCCTAAGGATCAAAACAAAGGTAAGCACCAATTTGATAGGCCACGGTATGAAAATAAAAATAAATTCCCACAATTCGATGAAAGGAAATATGATGAAAGAAAATCTTTCAACCAAGGAAAAAGGTGGTGTAAAAATTGTAAGATGAACAATCATGACACTGACCATTGTAGAAGGAAACCTCCTCATTGTGCTGCTATGACATCTGGGAAAAAGGAAAAGAAGGTCAAACCTGAAGAACTACAGGAACCCTACCACCCCCCCAGTGTGTGAAGATGTCATCTGTAATGGTGTCACTATAAGGTGTTTATATGATACCGGTTTAGATTACGATTCCGTTGTGAGTTCTCACCTGGTGCAGGCCGATCAATATACCACAGAAACAGTGGAGATTCAAACTGCAACCAAGGATGTAGCTACCATGACACTTCCCGTCGCCCGAATAAAAGTGAAAACGCGATATGTGGAAGGAATCATAAAAGCAGCAGTGATAAATGAGCCAATCTACCCTCTAATATTGGGGTGTAGATATGTCTTCTTGGGGAATCCCAAGAGACCTGTGATATTGGCAACAGTGCAGACCAGATCACAGTCAAAAAAGGAGGAGGATAATCCAATAAATACTCATCCAGATGAGATGAGGAAGGCACAGGCTGAGGACAAAACACTCAAGCCATGTTTCAAGAAGTTGCCCAAATCTCATACACCTCCAGGCAAGGGAGAGTTTTATATGAAGAACAAACTGATATATAGGAAGGCTGGATCTGAATCCAATGGTCACGGACAGCTGGTCCTTCCCACTTCATATAGGACTAAAGTGTTGGAACTAGGGCATGCGATTCCCTTCAGTGGTCATATGGGAATCAGCGCAACAGGACAGCGAATAGCTTGTCACTATTTCTGGCCAGGAATAACTGAAGATATCAAACGATATGTAAAATCCTGTCCAGAGTGCCAACGAGTAGCACCTAAACATTGGACTGCACCAGCAACTCTGGGGGAAATGCCCATAGTGGGAACACCCTTTGAGAGAGTTGCCGTGGATCTTGTGGGACCTCTCACCCGAACCAAGAGAAGGAACAGCTACATTCTGACTCTGGTGGACACTTGTTCTATGTGGGGAGAGGCTGTAGCCCTGTCATCGATTGATTCTAAACATGTGGCAGAGGCATTGCTCACAATTTTCACAAGGTTAGGCTTTCCCAATCAAATCTTGACTGATAATGGCTCTCAGTTCAAGGGGAAACTAACTGAAGAAGTTTTCAGGATCTTCCAGGCCAAACACTTCCATTGTAGTGTGTATCATCCCCAAGGGAACGGCCAAGTGGAAAGATTTAACGGCACATTGATGTCGATCCTGAGAAAGTTGGCACACGAAAAACCAGATACATGGGACCAGTACCTGCACGCCGCCCTCTTTGCTTATAGGGAGGTACCCCATAGTTCAACCGGTATGGCCCCGGCAACATTATTGTTTGGAAGGCCAATAAAAGGTCCACTCGAAGCTTTGTTAAGAACGTGGACTGATGAAAAGGCAGAGGAAAACATTACATCTTCATACCAATATGTGAATGAGCTGACCACTCGTTTAAAAAACTGGCTGGAAACTTGCCAATGAAAATTTGAAACAAGCCAGGAAGAAACATGCTGCCTATTATAACAGGAAGGCGAAAGACAGAAATTTGGCTGTGGGAGAGAAAGTACTGCTTCTTTTGCCCGGGAGTCAGAATAAGTTACAAATTGGATGGCAGGGTCCATATACAGTTTTAGAGAAGGTATCTAGAACAAATTATAAGATAGATAAGAAGGGGAAAGAAAAAATCTATCATGTGAATCTCCTGAAGAAATATTTGGAAAGAGAACATCAGGAAGAGACACACTTGTTGACCTTGTCCATCGCCATGGAGATGAAAAAGGAACCACTTTCATCATTTGAGTATCCATTACACCCCTGTGAGACAGCAGCACAGGTGAAAATCAGTACACATTTAACGAAAACTCAGAAAGAGAGAGTGCAACAGGTTCTAAATAATCATGCAGAGGTGTTAACAGACCGACCAGGGCATACAAACCTATTGGAATATGATATGAAACTGATAGACCCCACACCTGTCTGTATGAAACCATATTCGATTCCGTTTGCTAAGGAGAAAGCTTTGAAGGAAGAGATAGACTATCTATTGAAGGAGGGAATTATTTCACACAGTGAATCCTCATATAGTTCCGGTGTTGTACTCTTAAGGAAGCCCTCTGGAGAACATAGACTCTGTATAGATTACAGGAGACTGAATGCTATTACAGAAGGACAGGTGGATCCATTGCCGGATACAAATCAGCTGTTTGCCAGACTAAATAAAGCTAAATATTTCTCAAAAGTGGATCTGAGTAAAGGATACTATCAGATTCCAGTAAAGCCTGAGGTTAGACCATACCTAGCTTTTAGTACCTCAGAAGGACACTATGAGTTTAATAGATTGCCATTTGGATTGAAGAATGCGCCTAGTGTCTTCTCTAGAATGATGAGAAAATTATTGGACCCTCTGAATAATCCATGTATAACAAATTTCATGGATGATATCCTGATAGCAACAGAAACATTTGAGGAACACATTGACTCTCTGAACATGCTGTTTAATCGACTTAGGGAGGCAAATTTAACAGCCCGACCAACCAAATGTTGCGTTGGATGTAAAGAATTGGAATTTTTGGGACACACAGTTTATCAGGGAAACATGACCCCTGACCCAAAGAATTTAGAGAAACTACAGAAAGCCCCGAGACCACAAACCAAGAAGGACGTGAGATCCTTTGTCTCATTATGTGGTTTCTACCAGAAGTATATCAAAAACTTTAATTCCATATGTGCACCGTTAACTGATTTGACACGTAAAGGACATCCAGATCGCATTACATGGACACCACAATGTGAAATGACTTACCAAGAATTGAAGGAAAAGCTCACAAGTAAACCCATTTTGAAATTACCTGACTTAAGTCAAGAATTCATAGTAAGGACGGATGCAAGTAATATTGGGTTAGGTGCAACTCTACTACAGAAATCAGATGCATTGGATGGGGAATTAAGCCCAGTGGCATATGCTAGCAGAAAATTGAATAAAGCCGAAATCAATTACTCAACTAGCGAAAAAGAATGTCTTGCAGTAATATGGGCAATAAAGAAATTCAATATTTATCTGTATGGGAAGGCCTTTAAGTTGCAAACAGACCACAAACCTTTATCGTTTCTAGCACAGGCTAGGCATGAGAACTCCAGGTTACTCCGATGGTCTTTACTTTTGGCTCCATATAATTTTAGCATTGAGTATATATCTGGAAAAACAAATTTGGGAGCGGATTTTTTAAGCCGCCATCCGTGTGATGAGAATCACCGTAAACCCCAGAAATAATAATAATAAATTTCTCTATGTGTATATAGAATAAAGGACTGACATATAATGTCTGTTTTAAGAGGGGAGATGTCGTGGAATATTCTAATCCACATATATAAATTAAAAGGTAAATGTAAAGCGTAACAAATAAATTCTAATAAAGAAAAGAGCAATGGTAAAATAACAGTGCTGTCACAAGGAATGTACTCGAAATCCCCTTTGTTTTATGCTTCGTCTGCAAATTGTAACGCTTTCACGTTGATAGTAAAAGCCTACTATATTATTACCCGCTTTCTTCAATAAAACGTGTGCTGTATTTCTTGGAAAAACATTGAGAGGCAGACTGCGTAATGACCTAAATTAATCCTAACATTAATTATACTGCGTTACCAAAACGAACGAACAGATGGTCTCAAATAGAAAGAGAGAGGGAGGGCTGAAAATCAGGAACGCATGCAACACGCGTCGCGCGATACACAATTACTACTATCACGCGTGTAAGGCCACATGCACTAACTTTTTTTTCAGACGGACAGTGATAAATTCACTACCCTTCCCAGAGTTAGGTTTTAAAATCACGAAAAACGCTTATTAGAAAAGATAACATTAGATGGGTTTACGTTTGAAAACATTACAGTACCCAGACAGCACATCTTCGAAACAGGAGGTCGAAGAAATTGCATATTTTGAACGCAGCCACTTAGCTCTTTTAAATTTGTATATTTGGGTTCCTTAGGGTTTGCTGACAAAGAATATGTAAAACGTTACGCAAATAGTCTAGGAATTAACAAGTTATAACCAAAATAAAATAGTGGGGATGCCTGACAGCATGAAATCATTTCTGCTCATAAAATTTTTTTATAACGTGTTTGAAAAAACTTTGCGTACGGAAATAGCCTACCATGTAAACTCCAAATTGATTGGAGCGCAACAAATATAAGACTAAACACGATTGGTCGGACTATAAATACTATCTTTGGTTGTTAGGGGAGACGTAGGAAGGTAAAATTTTTTCAAACACTTGTCGAAACGTGGCTCCATTGGCCAGACTCGCTGATATAATCACTTAGGAGCGTTAGTTCGAGACCACTAGTTCAAATAAGCTTGATAAAGCAACAGTGCGTTGAAGCCAGCTCATATTTTTGCTAAATAAAAGCCTGGAACATAAGCAGATGGGAATTTGTGCCAGAATTCATTGCTAGTCAACGTATCTGTGTTTATTCTATGAATTGTGGTAAGCTTGAAACATTCAGTATCTTTTAATGAAAATTGAATGTGAATTGTTAATTTATGCCTGTATATATGTGTAGTTCAGTAGCAAACATGATGTAAAGCCTATAATGCTCCAGCCTGAACAGAAGGTGTCGGAGGAAAGTAAAACGGCATGGAATGGCCAAACAGTACACTGACACCTAGATGATTGATTAGAAGAAATAATGCTGGAATTGCAGAGGCGTAGTAACCATTAAGGAGGTTAATGCTGGTATAAAGTATTTCAGATGAAGCTGACAGTTGGCCTAACGCTCTGAACTCAATGTTTGTGATGTATTGGGCTCAGTGTAGAACTAGAGTATCAATTAGTTATGAAGTAGAAGGTACATCCTTCTTGTTTTCAGGGACCGTGGTCTTGATGGTATTGAGCAGCACCTGGTCAGAGCTTTGCTGAATCCAGAGTCGGACAGCATACTCCTTGGTCCATTTAGCTATCAGTGAGGTGTCTCCAGAGCACAGGGGAGAAATCGAGCAGAGGAGTCTTTTCCTGCCGCCATCACGCAAGATAAGCTGATGTGGCCAGCTGAGCTCAAAATTATGTACCCCATCTTAAAATAACATTGTAACATAAACTTAAGAGGGGAAGTAAATTGTTTTAATAACAGGAACTGAGAACATCTCCAATACTAGCTCCCATAAAGACAAACTATTGAAGTCATGATGACAAATACCAACAGAGCTTGAACAAAACAAAACCAGTATTACCTCATATTACTACTACACAACTGACACACATAGGATACTTTTAATAATATATGTCACTACAATATTCATATTGAGAAATTATGTACATATAACTTGTAATTAAAATTGATTGTGATTCCTGGTTCCCTTTGTATTTGAATCAGGACACATATTCATTCATAACAGCAATGAATACATATTGTTATTTGAAAAGTTATCAGTGACTCCTTTAAGATATCCTTTAGAGTGTTATATGTATGTGAGTGTCACAGTGTTGTCAAGTGTGGTGGAATAAATTAAATTGTTTATCTGTCTGTTGTTGTTATGACTTACACTTCATCATACACATACCCTAGACATACAACGTAGTCATCACAATATTCCAGAATAATTCTGACTGAGATATATATATATATGTGGCAGCAAGTAAGGTTATCTATAATACACTACTCTTATTAGATATAGATACCTTCACAGCTGATCTCAGTCAGTACACTAAGTCCCCTATAAATATTTATAACATCCCACTTCACCACATCCAGTATCTGTGTAGCCTCTAAGATTGCCTGTAGCTCTGCCCTGTAGTTTGTTGAGAGTTCTCCAGTAGCAATAGACTGTTCTATTTTTGGATCGTTTGACATTAGTATTTGGATCCCTGCTCCTCCTTTCCTACTGCTTCTTCTGACGATCCGTCAGTGAAGACATGAATCCACTGTGGACTGGGGTACTGGTTGTTGAGGCGATCAAGCGTTTTCGTTTTCAGAATAGTGGGAGTCTCCACAGTTCTTTTCTCAATGCCTAGGATTGTAAGGTGTACAGTGTACGTGGGTATGGTGTTTGTTATGTTGTAATATGCAACACGTTGCTCCCATTCCTCTGGGTTTACTGAGGTTACTTCTCCATTGGCAACCATTAGCTGCCTTGATAGGTGGTTTAAGCTTGATCTTTTCAGTCGGTGTTTTGGTTAGTTCTTTTATTTTCTCGTGCATGGGGTGCTGTTTTAGGCGTCTGAATTGTTCAGTCATGATGGTGATTTTCTTATCTCTACGTTCTCTTAGATTTTGCAGTCCTGCTATTGCTTCCATTGCTGCTATTGGTGTTCTTTTTTGTCCTCCCGTAATGATTCTGATTCATATGTGCCCATTCCATTTTCCAGAGTTGGGCGGATATTTCCTACGTAGACTTGCTTCGTGATTTGTATATCTGCTCCCCAGCTGGTCCCCGATAGTTTTTTTTTTATTAACTGCAGTTTGCGTGTGGCTTTTCTTTCTGGTTCTTCGATATGGAATCCCCATATCAGATTTTGGTCAAATTTTAATCCCAGGTATACAGTGTTGTGCTCTTTTGGCAGTGGAGTGTTGTCCAGTGTGCGAGTGTAGTTTTCAGGTTTGGTGGGTGTAGCGTGAGGAAAGATATAATGATGATGATAATATCCTGGACAAATAGATGTATCAAATGATACCAGGATAGGTTCAGATAAGAGACTGGTCTGAAAAGAAATACCCCATTCTCTGAAAAGAGTAATGGTGTATGGACATCAAAGGTATAGTCAAGCTGTATAGGTTCCTAGATGAGATGGTAATGTACTATCTTATGTTCCTACGATGCCCCTCTTCAGACTAACCTTAGACTGTGACTCTTCTTGGGGTAATTAACTTACCAACAAGAATTAAGAATCAAACTTAAATAATTCAATAAAGACTGTTGGTACAATTTATAATTTATTTATGTACAGGATCTTTCTTTTTTCTGTTGGATAATTGTCAAATGAAATCAAATTTGTTCTATATATATATATATATATATATATATATATATATATACATATATATATATATGTATATATATGTATATATATATATGTATATATATGTATATATATATATGTCACAGTGTGATTAACACAGTTGTGGACTGGCGGTGCTCCGCTGGGGGCGGGTACATAATGCCAGTTGGGTGTGTGAGGTGTTCTCATACACTTAACTTAACAACACGAAACTGCGAGGTCAGCAGGTCAGGGGTGAACGCAAGGGGCGTTCTGATTGGGCAGTGAAGAAGAGTGTGTAGTGAGAGCGATGAGGTTTTTGGTGATGATGGCTGACTCGAATTGTGGAATGCAAGAGGATATTTAGTTGTGAGAATATAAGGCATTTGGTTATCTGAGATTTTCATCATTGTGTTACACTTCGCTAACTACATATATTGTTGTGATTTTGTGGTGATAATTATTTGAATACATTAGACAGAGTTGGGAACATTGCTAGTGTTCGTTATTACTTGAATGTGTTCCATTCCACCTCTCTCTCTCGTGGGTAGTATTTTCGAGGACTAAGGCATATGTGTATTTAATACAAAATACTCTGTGTCAGGTGGGGAGCTCGTATTTGGGTCCTTATGTTTGATTATCTTTGCACGTTCAATGCAGCGCCAGGTCAGAAATCTATTTTAGGTCACGTACACTGTAGGCCTGTTTTTCATTCACGTAGTCGTCAGGTATTTTTTTGAATAGTGAGTCACGGGTCACGGATTAGCGATACACAGTAAAGTGGGGTATTTATTATGAACAGTACGCTGTGTCAGATCTAACAAAATGTCAGGGCGACATTGAGCACTCCTCTGGTTAAGAAAACGACGCCGTTGTCGGCCAACGTCTGCAGTGTGAACCAAATTGTAGCAGGTTTGTTGTCATCCATTTCATTGTCTGCAAAGCTGAGAGGACGAAGATGTTGCTGCTAATACATGTTGGGCGAACCAGTGGATGGCAGCCTTGGTAGCATTCATTTCAGCGTCTGACTGGTCAAGACTAGAGGCCGTTGCAGCGCCGTTTGAAAGCCAACAGTGGGGCAGTGTTGCCACTACACAGTGTTTACTGGCTCAGGAGACGACGTACCTGTGGAGATCAAGTGGTTGAGTCTTCTTGTGGAACTGGGTGCATGCCGAACACTGGAACTGGTGCATTACAGTATCAACATTTTACACACGGTCGTTACGGAGGTTGCCAGAAGCTGAACAGTACCAGAATTACGTTACGATCTTTGCCTTATACAAAACACTGCAGTCCATCATCATAAACTGTACTGAACTTTTTCTCACGCAGAAGACTGCACTACACCTTTGCAAACGGTGGTAACTTTCATGAACTCGTGAGATGTTATTGGAGTGGAGCTGGCAAATCCTCGCCTTGTGCTGACGACGAGCTAGTATACAGTTGTGGTATAACTTTGATGCGTGTGGTCTGACTTTTTGCTTGACATCCCTGTGATATTTCAGTGAAGACAAGGCACTATCTGGTGACAAGCGTGGACTTTGTGCCTTACATGATAGTGCTGGGACCACTCAGGGGTCACCCTAATGGACAATATTTGTAACTTTACGTAACTTTGTAACGTGTCGTTCGTTGTGTGGACCATTAGATCATTAGTGACTAAGGTGCTGTGGATATCAACGTCATCATCAGGAAGCCAGACCTTCGGAGATCATCAATTTAATTGATTTATAGTTAATTTTCTTAATGTAGTATTATTATTATATATTATTGGACACTTATTTTTCTTTTAGTACCTTTCTACTTTATAATATTATATAATTAGTAATCATTCTCCTGTGACCTCTTTTCCATTTGGTTGGTGAGTACGTCATCCAACTGGTGTGGTGTTGCAACATACTACCTTTGGTCACTTCATTGTCTATTGCAGGTTTTTGTTGTGTCTTCGTAGAAGTATAATTTTGGTGTCATTTGGTTGTTGTGTGGGTTTAGGATTTTCTTGTTTGCATTGCGGAAAAAGATTATGCTAAACTGTTCTTTAGGACTGTTGCTGGGTGAATTGTGTGCTGGAGCACGGGCACATAGAGCTGACCCTATTGGCTGCCCTGCATAATTCACGTTGCACATTTTAGTGTATTAGTGGTGCAGGTCTGGTTTGTTTGCACGGTGTCATATTTGTTATAGTGTCTCTTTGTCATGTTTAATTGGAGTATTCTCTTGTATTCTTCTTACTATCATGTACATACGTTAGTTTCCCAAACTCTTGTTTTCATTTGTTAACAGCTACGGTTTGTAATTAGACATCTGCTGCTGTCTGAGGGTATCTTTTTTTTCTTCTTATTCCACCGTACTGTTGTGTTCGTTCGTGTAGTAAGGTCGTCTTGATCATCTTCATTATTGTCATCATTGTTTGTATTTACGTTTGTTTTGTTTTAGTGAAGTGTATCTCAATTTCAATTTCAGTACCGATGGCATAAGAGTAGATTGTGTATTGTTGCTTGTGTAGACGTGGTTTTCTGGTTTGGTTGAGAATCACATGTATGTTTATGCCATTAATTATATTGCAGTGGGGTTTAGTTTCACTGATTAAATATTATGGGTGTCATGGGTACAGCAAATTATGCTGTTGAATAACTTCACACAATAATACTGAATACACCTATTTGATTGGTACAGTCAGTATTTCTGACTAGGCATTACATATAATTTTGATTCTATTTTTTTAGTACAATATATGATAATTTTCCAGTGGGGAATACTGAAGGCATTTTTTTTTGGTACACTGAGTACTGCTTTAAGAAATTTCAATTTAATTACATTACATTACGATGCCTAGCCTCTTAGAATTTGTGGAGGTTGGTAAAGAGCTAGCATTAACAGGCCCTGCTCTACAGGAATGGGCAGAAAAAAATGGAAAGAAAAACAGGAAAATGATAGAATGGAACGGTGTGAGGAGGGAGAATTCCAGAAATTGAAGATTGAAGCTGATAAATTGAAGATTGAAGCTGATAAATTGAAGATAGAAGCAGAGAAAGAGATGAAGAAGATAGAAGCTGACAGATTCAAGATAGAAGCGGAGAAAGAGTTGAAGAAAATTGAATCTGACAGAGAAATAAATCTGAAGAAGCTAGATAATGAGTCCAGGAAGCAGGATTCAGGTGGGAAAGAATTCTCTCATCCCTATAGACTACGGTTACCCAATTTTAATCAAGATTTGGACAGCATGGACGTGTATTTGGAACGTTTTGATGCAGACGTTTTGGCTTGGAAGATAAAGAAGTAAGAGTGGCCTGTTCTGCTGGGAAACTTGCTTTCAGGATCTGCGTTAGAAACTGTGTATAGTATTTCTTTAGCCGACAGAGCAAATTATGACATAGTCAAGGAGAGGTTGTTAAAGAAATTTCGTCTAACGGCGGAAGGGTATCGGGCTCGTTTCCGAGACGTGAGACCAAGCGTCAATCAAGATTTTGAGGATTTCATTGCGAAAATTACTCAGCTATTAAATCGATGGATTGAGATGGAAGGTATTACTAAAGACTTTGATGGGCTTTTCGACCTTATGTTACGGGACAAAGTATTGTCATCGTGTTCATCTGAGCTTATTGCATTTTTCCAGGAACGCAAGCCCAAAAACATATGACTTTCTCAGCGAGTATAGGAAAGATTACTAGAAAACCTTACAATCAACATAGATCAAAGAGTGCCGATAGATTTGGCCCCAGAAGGTTTAATTATGATAGACCCTACTTTCGGGGAGACAGATCTCCTGCACGGAATGACAATTATCGGGACCATAGATCACCGAGGAAGAAATGTAACTATCAATCTGATAGAAATCAATACAGATATACTGGAGACAGATATGATAGGTACCCGCGGAATCAGATCCAGATAAATGCACCAAACGAGCAGGAACAAAGACGATTTCGCAAAAGCTCACCTTACCAAACAAACAACTCCTTTGAGAAAAAGGAGTCAGACCGAGTAGTCAGACACTCTCCAAACAATAGTCCAAAAAAGGATAGCAATACTCAGTTACACTGTAGTCTTTGAAAGGGAACAGGACATTTGGCAAAGGTCTGTGCTAATAATTCAGAACGAGCGAATTTGGCTTGCATATTAGAAACCTTTAACAATGAGAATTGCGAAGGGTGTAGACCATTATTTGAACCAGACGGTAAGCCTATGCTTATCTGTGGTAACACTCTGCCTTGTCTCTTTTCTCTTGAAGAAAATGGTCATTTGGAATTGCATCCAGGATTTGTGCAAAAGCAGGAAGTGTCTGTGTTGAGAGACACGGGCTGCACAACTATAGGAGTGCGTAGATCCGGCATTGACGACTCATGCTTGATAGGTAAGACAGCAAGATGCGTCACTTTCGGGGGTAACATTGAAGATTACCCTCTTGCCATTATTGAGGTGGCACACCCTTTATATCTGGTAGAGTACAGGCCTGTGTACTCGAAGCACCGATAGCGGATTTTATTGTGGGTAATGTGCAAGGTGTGCAGGAATGTACTCAGATGGACATCAGGAAATGGAGGGACAATCGTGTGCTTAGGGCCAATGCGGTGATTACGAGGGCGCAGTCAAAGGCAGAGGACGCATTAGAAGCGACGCATCATGAAGCTAAGACTATGGAATTGGTCAAAGGGAATCAGGATACACAGGTGTCGGACTTTATCCAGCACCAACGGTCAGACGGATCATTGCGTAAATTTTACAACTTTGCCGAGAGAGGTGATGTAAAGTGCACGAAGTTGGCCAGACATTGGTTCGAGCTCATTAATAATGTTCTCACTAGGTGTTTCGCTAAGGGAGTACAAACTCAGCGCCAAGTGGTGGTACCGTGTAGTTTTAGAGCAAAAGTGTTAGAGGTTGCACATGACTCCCCTTTCGCGGGACATATGGGTGTGGCTCGAACGCGCCAGAGGGTGCTGTCACAATTCTATTGCCCATTGTTTAGCAAGGACATTAAACTATATTGTAGGTCCTGTAAGATATGCCAACAGATGAGGCATTAAGGCGGAACTCCCAAAGCTCCAGTGCAGGTTACGGACTTGTCAGTACGACCTTTCCAGAAAGTAGCGATTGATATTATAGGCCCACTCTCCGTCACTTCAGACAGGGGATATCGTTTCATTTTAACGATGGTAGATTTGTGCACCAGGTGGCTAGAGGCGGTGCCGATGAAGATTATTACTTCACAAGCAGTCGCAGAGGCTTTGCAGATGTTGTTTTGCAGGTTTGGTTTTCCAGAAGAGATATTATCGGATAGGGGCCGTCAGTTCATTTCGAAGGAGATGTCAGAAATCACTGGGCTGTGGGGTATTGCCCAAACATTCACGAGTCCATATCACCCTCAGTCAAACGGAGTTTGCGAGCGTTTTAACGGTGCATTAAAACACATGCTGGCAAAAGTGACCGCGTAATCTCCGCAAGAATGGGATAGGTTACTCCCAGCGGTCCTTTTTGCCTATAGGGAGGCTCCCCAAGAGAGTACATGATTTTCCCCTTTCGAATTACTGTATGGGGCAAACCCAAGGGGGCCGATGCACATACTGAAGGATTTATTAACTGGAAAATGTGCAAATAGCACCTCAGTTACGAGTTATGAGTATGTAGTTAGCCTCAGAGAACGTATTGTAAAATCTTGTTTGGTGGCACGTGATTGTTTGACGGGGTCGTTAGCACGGTATCGGAAGAACGCAAATCGGAACTCCAAACTAGTATCCCTGGTTCCAGGTGAGGAAGTTTGGCTACTTTTACCAGCTAAAGAGGATCGCTTGAGCATTACGTGGCAAGGACCATTCAAGGTGGTTAAAAAAGGACAGATGTCGATTACCTTATTTCGGACCGAAATAAGGAGAAGGTATTTCATGTGAATATGCTGAGGCCATATGTAGAACGACCTGAGTCATTGAAAGCAGTCACAAGGGCAGCACAGACTGAAGCAACAGTGGCATGTACGGCAGTCATTGATGACACGGGAGATGAAAAAGGTGAAGGGAATATCCAGTTATCCCTCGTTCTCCTTGTTCCTTCGGAGTCATGGAATATGGTGCGAATCGGGGATGACCTAACAGTAGAACAAAAGTCGGAAGTACAGATTATATTAGCGGAGTTTAAGGATGTCCTCACAGATCTGCCAGGATGGACAGACCTGATTTGTCATGATATCACTCTGACATGCGATCAGCCTATTAGGGTAAAACCGTATCCATTGCCCATGCATTTCAAATCGGCTGTCGAGAGAGAAATTTGTGACATGCAACGACTGGGGATCATTTCTCCGTCTGATTCACCATATTCTTTTCCAATGGTTGTGGTTCGCAAGAAGAACGGATCTCTTCGTATATGTATTGACTTTCGGAGATTGAACCGCATCACCGTCGCTGACGCTGAACCAATACCTAATCAGGAAGGTCTGTTAACACAACTCACCCACTCTACATATTTCAGCAAACTCGATCTGTCTAGAGGCTATTGGCAGGTACCCCTTGCGGGGGCTGCGAAACCTCTTACGGCATTTAGCACCCCCAAAGGATTGTTTCAGTTCAATGTCACGTGCTTTGGCTTAGTGAACGCGCCCGCCACATTTGTGAGGATGATGAGAAGTTTGTTAGGACATCGATCGGATATTATTACATATATCGACGATATATGTTTGTTTCATGAGTCATGGAAGGATCACATGATGGGGTTATCTTCCCTATTGCGGTGTCTAAGGCAGCATAATTTAACGGCACGGCCGAGTAAAGTTTGCATAGGTTTTAAAGAGTTAAATTTCTTAGGACATACTGTAGGTCATAATCACCTGAAGCCGGAAGATGTGACAGTTGCAAAGATTTTACAGTTGCAGACACCTAAAACAAAAAAGCAAGTGAAAAGTCTAATTGGACTTGTGAATTGTTATCACAAGTTCATCCCTCAGTTCTCTTCCATTGCAGCTACACTTACCTCTCTAATGAGTAGGGGGATGCCAAATAGGGTCGTGTGGACACAAGATTGCGAGATAGCCTTATCCAGAATCAAGAGGGTGTTCTCTAGGAAACCCATCTTACTGATGCCAGATTTACGCAAACCCTTTGTTTTGCGGACAGACGCATCTTCTGTAGGAATTGGAGCGTGTTTAATGCAAGACCACCAGAGTACCTTACATCCAGAGATGTATGTGAGTCGGAAGCTGTTGCCAGCTGAGACTAGGTACTCCACGATTGAAAGGGAGTGTTTGGCAATTCTGTTGGCAGTTTCAAAGTTGTCCCGATATTTGATAGGTGCACATTTTGTATTACAGACAGATCATCGACCACTCTCATTTTTACAGTCGCCGAAATCGACAAGTTCGAAATTAACTCGTTGGGCTATCTTACTGCAGCAGTACAAATTTACTGTTTTACCCCTAGAGGGTAACCTCAACGTTGTAGCTGGCACTCTGTCTCGTTTGTAGAATGATTGTTTTTTTCTTGGGTTTTCCCCCATACGATGTTTAAGTGAGTATGCAAGATATGTGAGGACAAGAAGGATATGAATGTATACTTGGCTCAAAAGCCGGATGTTGGGTGTGTGAAGTGCGCCCAGCCGCCTTCTAAAAGAAAAAAACAACTTCGTTTTTTTCCCCGGGGGGGGAGTAGATGTCACAGTGTGATTAACACAGCTGTGGACTGGCGGTGCTCCGCTGGGGGCGGGTACATAAAGCCAGTCGGGTGTGTGAGGTGTTCTCATACACTTAACTTAACAACACGAAACTGCGAGGTCAGCAGGTCAGGGGTGAACGCAAGGGGCGTTCTGATTGGGCAGTGAAGAAGAGAGAGTAGGGAGAGCGATGAGGTTTTTGGTGATGATGGCTGACTCGAATTGTGGAATGCAAGAGGATATTACTTGTGAGAATATAAGGCATTTGGTTATCTGAGATTTTCATCAATGTGTTTCACTTCGCTAACTACATATATTGTTGTGATTTTGTGGTGATAATTATTTGAATACATTAGACAGAGTTGGGAACATTGCTAGTGTTCGTTATTACTTGAATGTGTTCCACTCCACCTCTCTCTCTCTCTCGTGGGTAGTATTTTCGACGACTAAGGCATATGTGTATTTAATACAAAATACTCTGTGTCAATATATATATGTGTGTGATAGGGTGGGCGAGATGATGATGATGTGATATGTGATCACTTTCTTTCACACTCGCACCGACCCGAACAACAATAAAACTCTTGATTCTAAGGCAGGGGCTGTATTTATTTCTACAACCCAGTCAGTGATAAAGAGCTCACGAAGCAAACATTAAACAAATAAAACAAAGCAAACAAAACCAAACACCCAGCAAGTGCTCTATTGCTAATCTGAAACAGAAACAAAGCACCGGCTAGTTAAAATCATAATAGTTAATCAATCAGAAACACCATGCTCTCACCTGTCAAACTGTCCTTCTTCCACACTGCGTGAAACATTCAACTATCACGCACACACACACACACACACACACACACACACACACACACATGCATGTCGTCTAGCGATACTAGTATGGTGTTGTGCATGAGGCTGGCAATCTCACCGTGTAACATAGATTGCTACCGAAACCACTACTGCAAGAGCACACACTCAGCTATCACACACACACACACACTCATGCATGTCGTCCATTGAGACTAGTATGGTGTTGTGCATGAGGCTGGCAATCTCACCATGTAACACAGATTGCTACCGAAACCACTACTGCACGAGCATATGAATACATTGTGAGGGCTTCATGTGGATGCCAGCCACATTGGTGGTCCCATGCTCCATAAGGAGCGAGAAGAGAAATATATATCTCCAAGGGAGCCCACGTGCTCTCACAAACCATTCTACACATCACACTAATTAAATCATAACAAAATGGACATAGAATAATATTCAACTATATGTACAACGAATACTCTCAATAATGAGAATAAGCTACTACCTCTCAACCGATCCACATCAATATTCGCTCCTGCACTCTGAACGTGTCGTAAGTGACGACTGGTGCACCTGGCCACAAGCGTGTCGTATATGACCACTGCTGAGATTGGAAACTCATCACATGAAACACATCGTTACAGAAACAACCACTGCAATAGCATAAACATGCTTCTTGTGGGCTTGCGATGGACACCAGTTGCATTGGTGTTTCCATGCTCCGCAAGGAGCAAACAGAGAAACGCCTGTCTCAACGTGCCTTACGCACAAAGGAGTGGCCTTGCGCTCACCAGAAATTTAAATACCTAAAGCTAGATTAATCTTCTCAAAGGGAACTTTAGCACTACAAAACTGTGTACACAATATATGTAATTAAACTAATCTCAAAGTGACCCACTAAATATATACAGTAGTATTATGATCAATAATCGTGAAATACACTAAATTACAATATCAAAGAATCAAAATATCAAAGAATAAAATAAAATTACTCTTTACTTAACAAAACTAGAATTAAATTCATCACCTAAAGGAGACTTAACACGAAAACTATCTCTTCCATTACTGGGGAAAATTACCTTAACCTGCTTTCACCCACGTGTCAATTCACCCAATATAAAATAGCGTAACATTATAGGCTTATAACACGTGATAACTAAGAGTGTTAATGCAGACTCCCTGGCGCCTTCTTTATACACATGCATGATGACGCGCCGCCTTTATACAAATGCATGATGATTTTCATGAACAAGAGGCTGCCATCTTGATAACAGTTAATATTACCTAAATTCCAGTCCCTGATAACATCTCTGTCCAGTTCCATGTATCTAATAGTTTTCTACTTGTTAAGACGATTATACTTTGTGTGTGGGAGGCGTAAGTGTGTCGTCGTATCTGTGTTAGGTATGTATTAGTGAGTGTGTGCTAGAACAGTCACTCACAACACAGGTACGCACATAGAAGTCATAGGTCATAGAATGGTGTAAACGCCTGGTGACACTTAATGACGATTTATTAAGGCACGGCACAATCACGTTTACATTAATGTACAGTTTGCATTACAACACGAACACGTTGGCATAAATATAAAGTCCACAGTGAAAAATACGAACTATCCCCAGCGCTCAACAGACTGCATACTCGGCAGTTAACAATAATGTCTGCGCTATAAATAACAGCTTCTTAACAGCTTCATAAATCTCCACACTGCAGTTAATCAAATATGGCCTGTCCTAATCCTGGACTTATAATAGCTTCATAACAGCTTCACAAATCTCCACACTGCAGTTAATCAAATATGGCCTGTCCTAATCCTGGACTTATAATTGCTTCATAACAGCTTCACAAATCTCCACACTGCAGTTAATCAAATATGGCCTGTCCTAATCCTGGACTTATAATAGCTTCATAACAGCTTCACAAATCTCTACACTGCAGTTAATAAAATATGGCCTGTCCTAATCCTGGACTTATAATAGCTTCATAACAGTTAATGGATCCTTTCATCGAACGGTCGTAATCACCGTGTTAATACAATAAATATGGCCTCGTCAAAGATGCTCCTAACATCACCGTACTATAAATACTGCACACAGCAGATATATATCAAGGCCTAAAGTACTCACAAAATCTATCAGCAAACGGTCAGCATCACCGTGCTATAAATACTGCACACAGCAGATATATATCAAGGCCTAAAGTACTCACAAAATCCATCAGCAAACGGTCAGCATCACCGTGCTATAAATACTGCACACAGCAGATCCGTACTATAAATACTGCAAACAGCAGATATATAAATCAAGGCCTAAAGTACTCCCAAAATCAATCAGCAAACGGTCAGCAACACCGTGCTATAAATACTGCACACAGCACATCCGTACTATAAATACTGCACACAGCAGATATATAAATCAAGGCCTAAAGTACTCCCAAAATCCATCAGCAAACGGTCAGCATCACCGTGCTATAAATACTGCACACAGCAGATCCGTACTATAAATACTGCATATAAATCAAGGCCTAAAGTACTCCCAAAAATCCAATCAGCAAACGGTCAGCAACACCGTGCTATAAATATATAAAGCCTAAAGTATCCGGGATACTCCCCTAGGCCAGGATGCAAAAAGGCCTACTATAAAACTCAGCAGATATATAAATCAAGGCCTAAAGTACTCCCAAAATCAATCAGCAAACGGTCAGCAACACCGTGCTATAAATACTGCACACAGCACATCCGTACTATAAATACTGCAAACAGCAGATATATAAATCAAGGCCTAAAGTACTCCCAAAATCCATCAGCAAACGGTCAGCATCACCGTGCTATAAATACTGCACACAGCAGATCCGTACTATAAATACTGCACACAACAGATATATAAATCAAGGCCTAAAGTACTCACAAAATCCATCAGCAAACGGTCAGCATCACCGTGCTATAAATACTGCAGCTTACGAAATATGCTGTACACACAGCGAAAACATAAGTCGACATCTTAAGCACTGTACAGGCATACACCATCCAAAAAACACCAGGCTTGACCAGGTCGGTCCACGCCCAGACACCAACTCTCTAGGCTCACACACTCGTCCCGCCAAAAAACCAGTCACGAGAATCCCCTGTTTTCAACCCCGCTCTCAATACCTGCAGCATAGCCGCGAGCTAAACACAGCTCACTACAACTCCGGGATAAATTCCTCACAGCCGTGGCTCAACGCTGTGAGTAGCGGTCATTCCTATCATAAATTTAAACAAACATCATAACTAAACAAGGATTCAAGCAACGCAACTCAAAATCCAACTTGTCACCAACATATTCAGGATTACTCCCCTTCTTGACCTTAACACTACTATATTTGCCTTTCTTGCCCGGTCTGATGAATGAAATAATTGCTACTAAACTCTTACAGCTGTGATCTGGACTTAACACTAGTAAAATCTATCCACACATTATTTTCACTCATTTATAACTTAAAACTAAATCTAATGTCCTAAAAGAAATTTCCTCAGGAAACACATTCACTTATTTCATTAAACATTAGAACAGACTCACGCTGAATATAATTTCAGAATTATAGAACACGAATGCTAATTTGCTTTGAAATCAAACTCACGTGTTCAAGGCATCTATACTGTAGATCGACTCTGGTTGTGGCGACTTCTTCTCTCTGCGTCTAGTGTTCTAATGACAGAAGATTTCAACCGGCTAAACTCAAGCGCGGTCAGTCTGAGCGCTTTCTCTTCTCTGATTAGCAGTTGTTCTCTCAGCGGGCATGACTAATGTTCTATTTTTAGATCCTGACTGAGTAACGCTAAAATAGCTTCCAAATCGCCATGTTGTAGTAAAAAGGTAGAGAACGACGGACAAAATGGAGGTGACAAGATGGCGCTGTCACACACACACACACACACATATATATATATATATATATATATATATATATATATATATATATATGTGTGTGTGTGTGTGTGTGTGTGTGTGTGTGTGTGTGTGTGTGTGTGTGTGTGGTTTCACTGTCAATTATTTTTATTACATTTACAGTTAAATAAAGTTCATCTTCATCTGTTGTCTTGATCGTTGATGAAAACTGTCTTTCTTCTGTGCTAAACTTGAACAAATGTTAATATTATTATATCACGTTATATTGGCATTTGCTATGTTCTTTAACACCACATCCTTGCATTTCATCATTTGAATGTTCACTTGTAGAAAATAAACTCGTAGGTTATATGGTCCAAATTCTTAGATTCTTACAATCTTAAGTTTTTAATCTCTTTTGTGTGGTATGGTTTTTTGTGAAGTCAAGTAGCCCCAAACAAGGCTACTTATCTTAAAAAGTGCTTCTAGGCCTGGCCCAGCAATGGAACTGGAAAGAATCCCACAACTGCGGTTCTTCCAATCTTAAAGGTGGCACTTTTGAAGGCCATTTGACATTTCACAAGGGCTCAGAACAACAAGAGCTTTCTCCAGCTGACATAGGCACAAAGAATTGAGTAAACTCTTCAAGGCAGAATATAACCTGAAATATAATAACCTACGTAGTATCTCTCACTGACTCCCTAACAAGTCAGGAAGTAAGATGAGACAGATCAGACAAGATGTGGTTACTCATGAGAATCATAGCAAGTCAAAAATATCATAATTTATTTAATTAATACCACACTATTCGTGTAACTGACTGGTTACAGTTTGTCCATGATTTTCTTCCTTACAATCAGATGGCCTTGTGGAAAGAGTTATGTTATAACTCAATTTGTACATTAAAATAATTTTTTTTATTCTTTCCATCTTTCCAATAAGGTGGTCCATTCCAGCAAGCTTAACATCTTCAAAATACTTTCCTAAAACTAACATCACAATCTACACGTCCATCTGCTTTCATTTCACAATTAAATTGAGCTAACATATGTGTTTGTATTCCTTCCAAGAATTACACAGTGATTTCACACACACATATCCACTTCTATAAGGCTATTACTTATTCGTTCTTCTTCTACCGTGAGGTGTAGTGGTTTGTAAGAGAGAGCGCCATACTATTCTATCTGCTGTCTTCCTCCTGGCTTGGTTCCATTCTAGTCTTCGGTCCTTCAAAGATTGTCTAATGTTGTCCTCTCAGCGGACTTTGGGTGGTCCTGGAGGTCTGGATCCCTGGCTCTTAGTTTCCCATGCTTGTCGTGGTAGCCGATCTTCTCCCATTCTGCAGACATGGCCAAACCATCTCAGTTGGGACTGTTCTATTTGGGTTTGCAGGGGTTGGGTTTTTAGGCCTTGACGTATCGTCTGGTTGTGGACCATGTCTCTTCTTGTTACTTCAACCACCTTCCTCAGATACTGTAACTGTCTTTTTTTCTTTGTTGATGTGATCACTGGCCCAAGACAGTATACATGTTGTTAGATGTGTAGTGCGAGCGTATGATGAATTGAGTGTGGGTGCGAATGAAGGCGCGAATGTGTTTAGGCTCGTATAGATGTAGATCCTGCAACCCATACTCTCACATGCAGTAATCAAGGATGCTTTGACACTGCAGGCATGTTTCAAGACATTTATTGACGGGAACACACATAGTATCAACAGGAACAGTCAGTGTAACAAGGTCATGCTGACCTGACATCGATAGGTATACATTTGGCATTCAAAAAGGTAAACATCAGAATAGACGTGCATGGTCAATAGCAAAGTTCTTCAATAATGACAGTTCGTAGCGTCGCCCTTGGCGTCTCTGACTAAACGCGTCAGATGCCTTAGTTACTTTGACACACAGGTGCAATTGGCACTCCCCGCCAATTGCACATATCAGGCTGTAGTATAATAGCCGAAGCACAGGCCTCGTTCTGACGTCGGCCGTGTACTTCTGTTAAATAGGTTATCATCAACCCTGCAGTAATACTTATTGTAGATAGAAGTTCCGCCAATCTGCGGCTCCCACAATATATCTTCGTCACTGGATTTCTGGACAATATAAGACTAACAGTCTTGGATGGCTACCTCGAGCACAAATATATGAGTTCTGAAATGGCGGATCAGTGAGCTGCTGTTCACCCTAGGTAATCCTTTACATGTTCTGCCACCGAAAAGCGTAATAATGCATAAAGGTCGGTATTACCTGGCAAATGAATCCTCAGAACATCACAAGGAATTCTGTCGTCATCCCGACGCACAGAGATTCACTGGGGAAAACTGCCATAGCAGTTACTTCGAAGATTCTCCCCGAAAAACAATGGACTCTTGGTCCCTTCAGAAAAACAGGACCTCCCGGCTTCCCGGAAGTATATCTCACTCCCGCTTAAAAAACCTTCCCCTAGGCCTACGCCGAACTGTCAACCTCTGACCCTAAAGGTCAAACACAATGAATGAATAAACAAGGGAAGACAACCCCTAATCAACCTGACATCGCAGGTAAAGACACAATTATACTTATGATACAAACATAAGCAAATAACTTGACAGATGACTCCGTCGAAAATGACAGCAACATTACTACCACCCCCCTGTAAAAAAAAAAAAATGCAATTTTTTTTTTTTTTAATATGTTCATGAGCAAGATAGCACCAGTATCACTTCTGTGCTCATGCAAACAATGAACCTAATATCAGGTACAATAGAAGAGGGTACAAATCATCTCCCAACATAGGAGAAAATATTTCCTTTAAGCCAAACAAACTAAGGGATACCATTCAAGAAACCTAAGTTGCTGGCAATACCAATCATATATCAAACATTACTAAATAATATAACCATAGCAATATACAAATGTCAATGCTATTTTAGCAACATATCACTGATGGATGGACAAAATGAAATTTGTTAAATTATCTAAACATCATCCAAATACATTTGTATTACAACATATTATGATATTAAGGACAGACCTAAGTCTGAAAATATATCAGGAAAAACTAGGACACAAGATTTAACTGGAATCATGTGGGCATCTAGACAATATGTCCGCCATCACATTATCCGAACCACGGATAGCTCGCACCGTGAAATGGAAAGGCTGAAGAGCAATAGCATAACGAGTAGATCTCGAGCTCTTCAAATCCTTACTTTGCATAGCCGTAAGAGCTTTTTGGTCGGTTTCCATAAAGAAATGCGCGCCCAGAAGGAACCTTTGTAGCTTAAGAATGGACCAAACCATAGCCAACAATTCACGGTCCAAAACCGAGTAATTCCTTTCTGCCGCATTCAGCTTCCTAGAAATATACATTACAGGATGCAGAGTTCCTGAATATTCCTGCATTAGTGCCGCTCCAATGCCAGTGGAAGAGGCATCACTACGAAGGACAAAAGTCTTATCAATCGTTGGTAGTCTTAAGATAGGATGAGATGAGAACAAATTCTTAACCTGATCCAATGAAGATTGGCATTCTTGGGACCAACGCACCATATTAGGAGAACCTTTTTTCAATAACGTTGAAAGTGGTGCCATAATGGAGGGCAGATTCTCAATGAATCTTCCATAGAATTGTATCAATCCCAAGAGACTACGCACTTGCTTTTTTGTCTTCGGAACCGAGATATTTAATATCTTTGAAATGTTTTGGTCCTCTGTCTTCAACAGACCATGACCAACTCGATGACCTAGGAAGGAAATTTCACTAAACCCAACAAAAGCTTTAGAGGGTTTAGCAGTCAAACTATGCTCACGTAGAGTAGATAGCAATTCCTTTAGACCCAAATAGTGTTCTTCCCAAGTATCGCTGAAAAGACAGATGTCGTCTAAATATGCAATGACATCTGCACGATCTGATAGAATTCGTCGCATCATGCGCACGAAAGTCGCTGGGGCGTTCATAAGCCCGAAAGGCATAAAATTCCATTGAAACAGACCCCTAGGTGTCGAAAAAGCAGTGAGAGGTTTGGCGTGTTCCGTCAGTGGGACTTGCCAATAACCTTTCGACAAGTCTAGTTTAGTAAAGAATTTAGCTTTAGAAAGTCTAATAAGTAGATCATCTAATAACGGCATAGGTTCAGCATCGAACTTCGTAACTTGATTTAATTTGCGATAATCAACGCAAAGACGTATGTTATTGTCTTTCTTTCGAACAATAACTATCGACGAAGAATAAGCTGAAGTGGATGGTTCAATTATTTGTAGTTGAATCATTTCATCCAATTCTTTCTCGACTTGTGCTTGAAAATGAATAGGTATTGGGTATGGTCTTACTCTGATCGGATTACGATCAGTAAGTATGATGTCATGTTCTATGACATCTGTGTGTCCAGGAATGTCGGTAAGGACATCCTGATATGATTGTAACGTAGAGGATACTTGACGCTGTTCCTCAAAAGACAAGTTGGAAGAGACTGTAACGTCTCTCCACGATTCCGTTGAAGTAAGTGGAATCGCAGGAAGAGGTAAATTCACGTCAGAAAAAATAGTTTCCTCATCCTGTATAACGGACAGGGATGAGATGTGACCATGTTGAACTGGAGAGTCGTCCGTCGCCTGGAAAATAGGCTGTAAATAGTCTGGACGTTCAATAAACTCTGTTAACATATTTATATGGAAGGTTTTATGCCTTCCATCCACATCGACAATATAGTCGACATCAGAAATTTTCGAGACTATAGTGTATGGACCCTTCCAAGAAATGAGAAGTCTATTCTCTCTTGAAGGCAGTAAGACATATGCTTTGTCTCCAGGACAAAGTTGACGTAGGCGTCTTTTCTTATTAGCAAATCGCCTAGCTTTTTCTTTCGCAAATTCGGAAGATGAAGTTGCTAACCTGCACGATTCGATAATCTTTTCTCTAAGAGCTATAACATATTCATATGACGATTGTGTATCATCGTCAATATTATCGGAAGTTATCAAATCGTGTAACAAGGACATTGGACCGCGCGGTTGCGCGCCAAAGACAAGTTCGAAAGGAGAAAACCCTGTATGCTCGTTGGGAACCTCTCTATAGGCAAAGAGGACTGCAGGTAAAACCCTGTCCCAATCTTCAGGATGATCCTCCGTTATCTTGCCAAGTAAGTTCTTTAGTGTCCTGTTAAGACGTTCTACCAATCCATTGGACATTGGATGATAAATACTACTGAGAGACCTTTTAATGTCTAGCGTAGCCATTACCTGAGACATAACGTCCGAAATTAACTGAGTGCCGTGATCCGACAGTATTTCTCCGGGGAATCCCAGACGAGAAAATACGAGCCAAAGAGCATCAGCGATATCGACAGTTGATATGCTCTTCAGAGGAATAGCCTCTGGCCAACGCGTGCACATGTCCACGCAAGTGAGGATAAATTGGTGTCCTCTGGCTGACTTAATTTTGAACGGACCAATGATGTCTATAGCCATTTTCTGAAACGGCCGAATCGGAATATCTGCAGCCTGAATAGGAGCAGCATGTCTCGGACCCCTAGACTTGACCTCTTGACAAATTTTGCAAGATCGGCAATAAATTCGGATGTCTTTATTCACGAATGGCCAAAAGAAGGACGCAAGGACTCTAGTTTTAGTTCTGGAAAAACCCATGTGTCCAGCACACTGAGAATCGTGTGCATGCCGAAGAATTAAGGCTCTCATACACTTAGGCACAAGAATTTGCGAATGCATAGACTTGTCCGAGTGTTGTACCATTCGTACCAATATACCATTCTTCATAGTAATATACGATTTGTGATTCGTATTTTGATTGGGATCCCCTTTCTTTGCCAGAAGGAAGTATTTCTTCAAAGAAGGATCCTCTTCTTGACGTTTAACAAACGAGTCATGGGAAATCACCAAGTGCTCGTCTTGGCTATCAACTTCATTACTATTATCAGATGAAGTTGGGGGATTAAGAGCTTGAGCTCTTGTCATCACTGCATTGACCGTTTGAATGTTTTCTTCTTCCCAACTAGAAATTTGTTGCGGGGTGCATTCCTTAACCCCATGAATACGACCGATTATAAGATCCGCAATAGGATTAGGAAGAAGACATGCATGGACATCTCCTGTGAAGAAAGGAGTGTCAATCCTAATAATAGCAGTAGGATAGCTTTCCATAGTACCACCAAATGTAACACATTTGATTGTTTTTCCAGTGGCACAGCAAGGATCTATCAGAGACTCCTTAACCCCGACGGTAGTACATCCCGAATCGAAAAGTACTGAGACTAGCCTATCATTTATTAGACCTTTATCTAAGATGAGAGATCCTCTCCCATCATGCGCAACTGTAGCAGGTAGAGCAGGAAGAGGGTGACCACAACTTAGCGTAGATACAGTCGATGAATCGAACAATGTTAAGCATTGGGGGCATTCAGTTGCTCTCCCAAAATCGAAAGCACAACCAGTGATAGCCCTAGAGTTACCACTATCATTTACTGTATTACAGGCTCCATCAAACTCTTGTTGTGCAGAGTTTGCCTGTTGGTAAGGTCTTTTCTTGTTAAACCTAGGTCTGCCTCGATTATCATTTCCCCTGTAATTATTTCGACTATCATTTCCCCTGTAATTGTTATCATATTGCCTATTGTAATCATCATTCCGGTTTGAATCCCGGTTTCTAAATTCACCATCGTCATAATCTTGACGTCGAGAATGATTACCTCGAAAATTTGAATAGTTATTATTTGGATAGCCTTTGCGAAAGTGTCTCAAATTATTACCACTAAAATTACGAGAACTACCATCTTGTCTCCACTGCATAGACGAAGAACCATCATGTGTTGGATTACTCCGCTTCTGAGTGTAATTTTGATTACTTCCCCTATTCCAATTTTGTTGAGCACCCTGAAATTTTTTTTTTGAAATTAGGGCCATATGGTGTTGCCGAAGCAGCTGGCAACCCTTCTTTCACTTTAGAATTGCTAACTGTAGCATGGGGATGTGCTGTGGCATACTGACAACAGTATTCCTCCATTTCTTTTAAGTTTTTAGGCTTACGCTCATGAAGGAATGCAAGAAAAGAATCATTAACAGATGACAAAACCTTATCTCGCAATAATAAGTCCATTAGACCTTCATATGTTTTCTCAATCTGAGACAACTCAACCCATCGTGTAAATGTACGACGTATCTTTGTAACAAAATCAGAGAAATCTACTCCATTTTCTGGCAACATTGTCCTAAAACGAAGACGATAGTCTTCTTGTTTTAGTTGATATTTTTTTAGTAATGCTGCCCTGACAACATCATAATTAGTCCTCTCATGTTCGTCTATTGTCATAAGAGTAGTCACTGTGTCACCTGTAAAAAATGGCATCAGTTGTTCAACATATTTTTCCTTTTTTATGTTATGCGTATCGCACAAAAATTGGAATCTATCTAGATAATCTGCTACGTCATCCTTTAAAGGATTGAAATGAGGCAATTTAATCCTACTAACAAACTCCCTTGTCGTACTCGAAGTTGTTTGCTGAGCACCCGTACTCGCCAATTTCAATTTCTCTAACTCCAAAGTTGCGAGTTTTTCATCAAGTTCCATCTTCTGTTTTCTTTCCTCATGTTCCATTTTTCTAATTTCAGCCTCAGCTTGAGCTTTCCTCTCCTCTGCAGCAGCTTGAGCTTTCCTCTCCTCTGCAGCAGCTTGAGCTTTCCTCTCCTCTGCAGCAGCTTGAGCTTTCCTCTCCTCTGTAGCAGCTTCTTTGTCTAATCTCCTTTGTTCAGATTCTTTGTCTAATCTCTTTTGTTCAGCTTCAAATCTCCTTTCCTCCACCTGCATCTGCAATTTCTTTTGTTCAGCAGCAATATCAGCTTCTCTGTCTAGCCTTTTTTGTTCAGCAGCTGCTTCTCTTTCTAATCTCTTCTCTTCAGCCATAGTTTTTTTTTTCCTCTGCAGCAGCCCTTCTCTCTTCAGCAGCTAATGCTTTGTCATACTGAGCAACAGCCCACTGTTCTAACTGTTGACCAGTCTTATCAAGGGCTCTCCCTTGTGTAATAAAGTAGTCCAATGTAGACATCTTGTCTACTGAGATCAGTAACTTGCAGAAGCAAATATATTAAATTATCCCACTTTAATGGGAGACAAGTCTGAAATGCTAGACTTGTATACTCACTTCACTTTATTTACTGTCTTAGTCTTAGACAAAGACTTTGTATGTTCCTCTTGTTTATAATGTACCCAAAAAATCACCTGAGTACCTGTGGAAAAAAAAATTCCCTTATATCCCACTCACTATGGGCACAAGTCTTTTTTATAAAGAACTTGAATATGTATTTCACCTTGTCTCAATCTTTGTAGATAACAAGTCTTTTATCAAAGAACTTGTATAAATATCTTATATAATATTATTTAACAAACTCTATATGAAGAGTCTACCTTATCAATAATATCAAAACATGACCCAGTATGTGTATGTAGACTGTGCATGACAGTAATGTAGTACAACCAAAAAAAAAATACAAAGACAAAGATACAAAACAATACAAATGGCAACACTGTTTTAACCAAAAATGTGTAGAGAAATACACAAGAAAGGAGAGACCTACAGAATACAAACAAAACAAATCGACAATCAAAACTGAAAAACAGACAAAATATTACAAAAACAACGTTAAGTACAATTACATCACAGCTAACATCAATAGCGACCAATTGTCACTAGCAAATTTCCAAATTAAGAAAATTTGCACCTACAGAACGCTTACAGTAAGCCTCGATCAAGTGGCATATTTACCGTAAGACCCACCAACCGAAAAACCCGCAGAAAAAATACACAAAAACAGTAGAGGTGACATAAACATATAGCAATCAATTTCAATGTGTTGCAGAACAAGTTCAGTCACAGCTGAAACTAAAATAAATTTCTTGCTCCTTGCGAACACAGAAACGAAATGTCAAACGCGCACTGAACGTCAAATCCACTGTAACATAAAGTGGTATTCACGAACCAAAGTTACTATGACCTTCTCAAATTACGCCTTGCACATTGAATGTTTACAATTTCCACGTACTGTTTACAGACACTTGACCTCCAACAATGTAGCTTGAATGCTCTGACCTAGAAAAGTCTGTTGTTGAATGAAACGTGTAACAACCAGCAGTACTGTTTACAATAGGAACCCGCCTTCTATGCAGTTATGGTCCACGTAGCAAATGCCTAGTAGTTAACTTCAGTACATGTCTTGTTATGCTTTATGTAGCATTATAATATAAATGCTCGTACTGTTTATTTGGGTCAACCGTTGATGACCTATTTCTGTCCTGTTGTAGCCAAAACTTGCAAGTGTAGAATTAGCGCTGTGTGTTACGGCTGTCCCGTGTGTAGCTTAGACCCACAGATCAGAAGTGTAATGTGTACTTGTCCTTCTTGTAACTTTCTCGACAAAACTGGAGACATCATACATGTAACAGCCAACCAGGAATGTAAATTTCTGGATCCATAAATGTCAACAATAATGTCAAATGCTCGCTCTGTTCTTTTTAAACCCACAGATCTGGTCCATCAGAAATGTAAGTTTCTAGGCCACATTGGCGACAAGAAATGTATCATAAGAGCCCACGTAACTGGTCCACCAGAAATGTAACTGTCTTTTTTTCTTTGTTGATGTGATCACTGGCCCAAGACAGTATACATGTTGTTAGATGTGTAGTGCGAGCGTATGATGAATTGAGTGTGGGTGCGAATGAAGGCGCGAATGTGTTTAGGCTCGTATAGATGTAGATCCTGCAACCCATACTCTCACATGCAGTAATCAAGGATGCTTTGACACTGCAGGCATGTTTCAAGACATTTATTGACGGGAACACACATAGTATCAACAGGAACAGTCAGTGTAACAAGGTCATGCTGACCTGACATCGATAGGTATACATTTGGCATTCAAAAAGGTAAACATCAGAATAGACGTGCATGGTCAATAGCAAAGTTCTTCAATAATGACAGTTCGTAGCGTCGCCCTTGGCGTCTCTGACTAAACGCGTCAGATGCCTTAGTTACTTTGACACACAGGTGCAACTTGGCACTCCCGCCAATTGCACATATCAGGCTGTAGTATAATAGCCGAAAGCACAGGCCTCGTTCTGACGTCGGCCGTGTACTTCTGTTAAATAGGTTATCATCAACCCTGCAGTAATACTTATTGTAGATAGAAGTTCCGCCAATCTGCGGCTCCCACAATATATCTTCGTCACTGGATTTCTGGACAATATAAGACTAACAGTCTTGGATGGCTACCTCGAGCACAAATATATGAGTTCTGAAATGGCGGATCAGTGAGCTGCTGTTCACCCTAGGTAATCCTTTACATGTTCTGCCACCGAAAAGCGTAATAATGCATAAAGGTCGGTATTACCTGGCAAATGAATCCTCAGAACATCACAAGGAATTCTGTCGTCATCCCGACGCACAGAGATTCACTGGGGAAAACTGCCATAGCAGTTACTTCGAAGATTCTCCCCGAAAAACAATGGACTCTTGGTCCCTTCAGAAAAACAGGACCTCCCGGCTTCCCGGAAGTATATCTCACTCCCGCTTAAAAAACCTTCCCCTAGGCCTACGCCGAACTGTCAACCTCTGACCCTAAAGGTCAAACACAATGAATGAATAAACAAAGGAAGACAACCCCTAATCAACCTGACATCGCAGGTAAAGACACAATTATACTTATGATACAAACATAAGCAAATAACTTGACAGATGACTCCGTCGAAAATGACAGCAACAGATACCTCATTTCTGAGGTTTTTCTATAAGGCACAAATTAATAAAATAATTATATATACATTCTTTCTTACCCTCAAATACATGCAGACCGGCTTTGAATGGCTCTACAGACTGTGTTACCCTGCAGATGGCAATGGAGTCTGGAAGTAGACGATTTCGCTCGTGTCTGAAGTTTGAATTGTGTGGCAAGTGTTTTATTATTTGTACCTTCCGCCTTTTATAGGTCAAGGTTTCCCGTACAAGAAAGCATCAAGGCCAAAGTATTTTGTAGACTAGAAAAGTGAAAATCTTAGGCGTTCTGTGCTAGTATGAAAAACCTGAAATCGTTCTAGTTATTTCTTTATCTCTGAACGGATTTCCTTCATCCAAAGCTTATATTATTTTTGGGGCTAAGCTCTATCTATTGCAGTGTCTATCTTATGTCTAGATTAATCCGACTTTTCACTGGAGCAGCCTAAACATGGCAAAGCACAACATGGTTCATGCTTCGATGCCTTAAATACACATTTTCTCCGGTTCTACACCCCTTCCAGTGAAATTATAGATATCTGCCAATAGCTAATGATCCCTATTATCGAATTATGTTCTTCATCATTGATATATTCCGTTCATATCTGCACATTGCCTTTCGAAAAATTGTCAATATCTACACTTTCTCGTCTTCCTACTAAAAGGCCTTACAAAATATTAGCATTGCATGTACCGAGGTGCGGTTTTGATTAGTTGTTTGACTTCTCGGAATTTCTGTACGGTGTAATGTTTTGAATGATAGCCGAGATATGATTCAGACTCGTCACAGTGGAGAGGGAGAAGATTGTAAAAGTTTCACTCTTTTAAGTTACTCAATGCCTTTGTCTACAGGTATGGTACGACAGGACCACCAATGTGGAACTGATGGCAAGAACCAGACAAATGCCAGTGCAACAGGAGATGAGAAGAGGACGTTGACGATGGATAGAACACACATCGAGGTAACATCCTAACAGCACTACAAGGCAGCTGTTTCCTGGAATTCATAGGGTAGGAAAAGTAGAGTTAGACTTAAGCGCACACAACGAACAGAACTGGAGACAGGCATGAAAAGGATGAGGCAGGCATGGAAGATTCTCGAGCAGGACGACATGGCATGTGTTTGTTGAAGGCTTATTCTCCTTGGGGAGCTGAAGTGTTAAGAAAACGAATGCTTATCGCATACGCACAACTCTACACAATTCTTCAAGTTTCTAGTCTTTTCAATTTCTCTTACTTCATAAGGCTTCGTGAGTTAAGAGCAAAGATCCCAAAACTGTTTTTGTGTCCCGACTCCTCTATTGAATCTTTGATCCTCAATCGATCCCTCGCCAAAATAAATAAATAAAATAAGGAAGTGATTACAGAGGCACAATAAATCAACATATTTTTTATTGAACTGGTTTTTTTTTTTTTTTTTTTTTTTTTTTTTCGTACGCCCGCTAATACTCGAGGCGAAATCTGAGGTTATTACTATGTCTAACCTGACATTGATTTTACGTGAGTATCCCTTTTTACTTGTACAGAGACAGGTGTCCCTCGCCATTCAGGCAAATACTCTCCGATTTCGGAGGTACCCATTGCAGCTGGGTCGGCTCAGGAGCCGCCAATCCCTGGTCGACGACACTCCTTCAAATGTCCTCGCCAGGTCTCGAGTTAATCCAGTCCAATTCCCGGTCGACGAAAAATCCTCAAATGCCGTCGCCCGGGTTTGATCCTGAATCACCCGGTCGCCAGAGCGGTGTTGTAACCACTACGCTAGCGCGGCTCCCTAATTGAACTGGTAAAATCCATTAATAAAAAGGATGTGCCCGATGACAATTAACAAGGGCGCTGGAATTTAGTTGGAGATTGTCGAGTTTCAATCGTAAGTCGGCACGTTCTTCTAGTCTCAGTCTGTTCCTTCGCTTTAATAAAACCAGTTTCAACTACGTACGAACTTGGGAATGTAAGTAGAAAGGTTGCAACTACTACACAAAGCTTGGTGTATTTTGTGGCAGTATTGACGTGGTACCAAGCAGTTACTGCAGCTTTGATTTTTTTAACAATGATTTAGCTTAGAGATCCACACACACATTCATGAGTTCATCTTGTAGGCGAGATTCGATGACTGCCTTTTTTATTTCTACATTAAACGGCGTAACAATTCAGCCAGGTACATGCATTGTCTCAAGGTCCTCGAAACGTAATTGAAAGTCTTCGCCTAATTTTTCGAGGGGATTTATGTATATATCTTAAAGTTTAAAAAACCGAAGAAATGATCAACAACACAAAAGTCAAATAAGTGTGGGATATCCATTACAGGTTACCAAAAGAATACTAAAACTGACTTACCAAGTGATTTGTAAAAGGCGACTAAGGATGGTCGAGTGATAGGCTAGTTACGCCATCATGTATATATTTTAAGCCATAACAACTTCAAAAACAATATAGTCAAGTCAACTAAAGAAGATAATTCAACTCAGTGATCCAGCACGGAATTTGGTCCTCTAATAAGCAGGCTTTTGAAGCCGACGAGAAAGCCGAAAGGAATCTGGGTTGCTGGTCGGCATATTTTTCTTCCAGGAAAATCTTCAGATTTTGCACCTGGAATGTTCGTACATTAAAGAACTCGAGACGCAAGGGATGCAGATGACATGGAATGACCTTGAGCTGAAGACATCGGACAGGAACACGTGACATTTTGTGAAAAGCCAATGTTTCTTGGGGCGCTTAAAGTTAAGGAATGAATGAATTACTTGTTAATTTCGATGCCGAATAACGCTTTATCTGATGTGACTTAACAAAACTGTCTTCATTAATAAAAGATGTTAATAAACACTAGATTCACCATCTTCCATTTCGCAAATGGAAGGTGGTTGAAGTAACAAAAAGAGATAAGGTCCGCAACCAGACGATACGTCATGCCCTCAAAACACAGCCCCTGCAGATCCAATTGGAACAGTCTCAATTACGATGGTTTGATCATGGATGCAGAATGGAAGAAGAACGGTTACCGCGATAAATATAGGAAACTAAGAGCCAGGGATTCAGACACCCCCAGAGTTCGCTGGGTGGATAACACTAGACAATCCCTGAAGGACCGAAAACTAGCTTGGAACCAGGCCAGGTGAAATACAGCCGATAGGATAGTATGGCGCTCTTTGTGGCAAACCTCTACACCCAAGGTAGAATAGGAACGACCAAGTAAGTACGTAATTAAGTATCATCATCTTTCACTTAGCTCTTTATGGAGCATGGGCGTTATCATTACTGCTGGTCCCCTTACAGGAAGCCTGCACCAAGGAGCCACGCGCTCTTGCAGCTGTGGTTCCTGTGTAGTTTGTTTTACATAATGATGATGTCAGCCCCCATATACAGCCTCAGATTAGTAGCCTTATACGACATGCCTGCAGGTACAACAGTCCTATTCTTTCTTTGTCCCTTTAGATACTCCCCCCCCCCCCCCCCCCCCCCCCGGGAACTACAAGGGGCAATGAACACTTTAGGGGTGGCTTATTCAGTAGAACCTGAACGACATGTTTGTGCTCGCTTTTTCAATAGTACTTGAATATCATGCTTAATACCTGCCTGTAAATCAAGGTAACCTCTACGAGCAGGTTATCGGTTGTTGTTGTTGTTTTTTTTTTTTTTTGCTGCACGTACAGATGTTGTTTTTATTCATTTTGTTATCTCACCTGCGGCAGTGGTTGGGGGCCATGGCACATCAGGAAGTTTGGTCATTTGTTATCTACGGAAAGATCTTTGAAAATTATATCCACTGTTTGCGGCCGTATCGTCTTCCACTATTGACATTAATTTTGTTGGAGAGACGTAGTTTGCGTTTTTGCGCAAGGTTTTTGTCGCCAGTGTCCAACCATTTTTTATTTATCCAGACATTTTTTAAGGTATGCCATGATTTTCATTTTGAGCACTGCCTGTGCCTGAAACTATGTTCAAATTTTAAATCACTGCAGACTTCTGAATAGTTAGCTTGGTTGTTAGCAATGTGACCAGACCAATCGATTTCCTGCTTCTGTAGTTGTTGCAAGGTTCAGTTTTGGTGTTTGGACAGAAGTGAATGCCTTGAAATATGGGTACTTAGAAGAATGAGCCGCATCTCATGGAAAACGCAGAAACCACAAAAGGAAGTCAAAGAACAGCTAGGAAGGGAAAGAGAAGTAATGAATGAGATTAAAGTTGGACAGGTAACATATTTTGCTCATATAAAAATACACAAAACCTTGCTGAAAACCACAATAGGAGGAAACGTCTACGGCAAGCCTGTAAGAGGAAGACGGCGCTATAAGTTGATAGATAACATTGAAAAATGGACAGAAAAATTGCTGGCAGTGTACTACCAATATAGTTCCCATGGGATTTTGAAAAGAAAAATGACGAAGAGGACTACTGCTCCCTCAAGCAAGCAATATGAGGCAGCGCTTGGGAGTGGATGCAGCTGACATGTGAGACGATAGACGTGACCTAGTAATCTGCAGTGGCCAGTTCTCTTGTGGTAAAGGATGGTCTTCTGGTGCCTATGAAACAGTTTTTAAATGTGTAATTTTGCCTCTTAATGTGACACTAACAGTTTTTATAGGCATGTCATCATGAATGTTTGTGAGGAACATCTTCTACTCGTTGCATTGATGACTTTAGTTCCCCACTTCTTCTGTTACCTTAACTTTTCCTTAATCTTCTTCATTTATGCACCGTTCAGGAAACCCACTCTTTCCCAATCATACACATTTTCCCGATCATTGTTAAATGTTAACATGACTAGGCCAGTAGATTCACACCAGTTTCTGAAGGGTTGAGTCCTCTAATCATGGCTGAGAGCCTGAAACAATAACTACCCTGCTTAATGCAATTAATACGGCCATCTCTCAGGGCTACAGTAGCTTCTTTTATCTCCATTCTAATGCTGGAGGTTGTTTGGTAAGCTCCGCTCTGTTCAGCGATGACCCAGCCCCTTACCCTAGCCGAGAAGCCCTATCCGGATTTCCCACCACGGAGAACAGACACATCAATGAATACTATGATATACTGTTAAAAAAAAAAAAAAAAACGCATAGCTATCCGAGGGCGCGTTTTTATGAGTTTGTAAGTAAAATTTGGTGCTAGGGTATATAAAAATCAACCTCAAATGTTCTTTACAGCGTCAAATGCACGTGTTGACCTGAATTGCGTTCGTTTTTGTAATCGTTACAACGCAGTGGTCAATAGTGTTTATGACGTAATTTTTGACCACAGCTCATGTTACGCGCACGTAAAAGCAACAAAATTTGGGGTGAACACTATTCATTGACTACGTAACTGAAACCCTATAAAAGGATAACGCTACACAACAAAAATTCAGTTCATTTTCAAGCAGACATTTATGGCATCTCTGTCGATAGATTTAAGGAACATTGCTATTGGCCGACTGCATGCAGGCGAAAGTCAAAGTCAGGTTGCCAGGCATATAAACGTGCATCAGAGTACCATCGTCGACTTTGGCACCGGTTCCAAGCCACTGGCTCAGTTGAAGACCGGCATCGCAGTGGACGACCCAGAGTGACAACAGCAGCGGAGGATCGCTTTTTTCGGCTTTGTCACCTCAGAGACAGGTTTACAACAGCTTCCTCAACTGCCCAGTCATTGCCTGCAGGACGTCATGTGTCTGATCAAACTGTCCAGAATAGACTGCATGACGCTGGACTTTGGGCACAACGACCTCACCGAGGACCTGTCCTTACGCGCCGCCATCGCCAAAATCGACTTCTTTGGGCCAACCAGCATCGTCCCTGGGCAGCTGACAATCAATGGAGACGTGTCTGGTTTAGTGACGAATCTTTCTTTTTGTTGCAGCGTCATGATAGACGGCGTAGGGTCTACCGTAGGCGAAATGAACGTTTTGCACAAAATTGCGTTGATGAAGCTCCGCCGCATGGTGGTGGAGGTGCAATGGTGTGGGGAATGATCAGTTACAACGGAAGGAGTCAATTGGTGCACATTGAAGGAGGCTTGAATGCGCAACGATACGTCAATGACATTCTTCGACCCCATGTCCTTCCACTTTTGGCTGCCCAAAGGTCTGTGTTTCAACAGGACAACGCCAGACCCCATTGTGCACGGTTGACCACGCAGTTCCTGACTGCCAACAACATTCTCACCCTTCCCTGGCCATCCCTGTCTCCAGACATGAGTCCGATTGAGCACCTGTGGGATGAGCTGCATAGACGTGTTTGTCGCCAAGACGTTGCTCCAGCCAATCGTCGTGATTTGTTCCAGGCACTCCAGGAAGAGTAGGCAGCCATCCCACAGGCCCACATCAGACGTCTGATCGCATCCATGCCCAGGAGATGCCAGTCGCTGAGTTTGTCCGGTTCTATCCCTTTTCACTCCACTCTTCCCACTTGATTTCTTTTTTCATCTGTGGTTGCTGGCCCAGTAGATGCCTCTGCCTGTGCTATCCATAACATCTCTCTTTTAATTCTCGCTCCTTTTATATCAGCAATGTTCAGTGCAGAGGGTTTCTTTTTTATGGATCAGCCACATGTGACGTATAATGGAAATATAGCCTACAGTATCTGACAGTCTTCCGAGACCTCGTTAGCGTATATGATTTGCCAACAAAAGCATGCATTTTTCTGCATGTCTGACTTACCTTTTAATCTACGCCTCTTTTTCTGTAAACACGGGCTAACGTAAAGTTTACCAACTTCCACGACCTACCATTAAAACAAGGAAGCGAACCTGGTTTGTTTACCTGCGTTTCTCACGCGAGCTGATCTATCATCGGATATCAGACAGACACACGTGGGATAACACCGGCCTTTTTGAAGCGAGACGCCCGGGCAGAAATATTTCCCCAGGGACCCTTTGATGTTCGTACATACAGGGGGAGACAAATCTTTGATCTCCAGAAGCGGGCAAAATTTCTAGAGAACCCTGTTAGACGTAAATATTCTTCTGATATCAATTAGCAATTGCTGAGACAGAGCGACCGTAAAACCTTTTATCTAAGGAACTGTGTTCACAGTTCTCCCGATTCACATGGTAGTGTGAAAATTAGCATCCTCTGGAGAGCAGATAACCGAGATGGTATATATACTGTGTCTTCCAAAAACCGTTATCAGTTGTCGCTCAGAATTTTTCGGATTGTCTAAACACGTAGTCTAGAACCATTGTGGAAGGTGTGTTAATAGCCTTCGTGGGGATTTCATTCTGATTTTCTGGTAATATAAATTTGTGCTTAAGCGTGCTAAAGTGTTAAAGTTTATCATCTTAAATTCACTGTGATTTTCTAGTTGTTAGAACTAGTGAAATAAATAACGCGTAGCTATTTTTTTAACCAGATATGCAGTTATAATGTAATTTCCATCACCCGCTCTATCTTACTAGAAGATACGTTTAGCTGACTGATATTAATATGCTAGGCGCGACTGATAGTGGACCATAGAATTCACGATATATTTCATTGTGTGTAATTTTAGTAAGTGACTGTTATCTAATAACCATACGACAACCCACCGACGCCGACATCTATTAGCTGTTAATGACAGGTGATATTTGTTAAGTGCGCGTATGGATAATTAAATAATAATTGACATTGTGCGCTGATCGTGATCGGAGCAGGATGGGAAAGGCTGCATGCCTCAACCAAACCTGCACTCGCTAAGCGACGCGCGATAGAATAGGCTAAAGACACCGTGTGCCTTTTAACTTTAATCAGGACTGACGGAGAGGATAAGAGATCGTCTTGTCCCCCTTCCGTGTACATAGATGTAGCTATATAGAATAGTAGCATTTTTTTCATAAATGTTCTTTATTCCTCGCAGACCTGATCAAACGGCGTCCAGCGGTCTATTTTGGTCCTTTTTCTTCATCTACTGATTGATTAATGTTGTTTTCTTCTTGCTTACACGTCCCCAAGTTCAGTTGCGAACAGGATTGGCCAAAGAGACAAATTAACATTTTAAATAGTAAAGTTAACTGGACTTACAAATACCCAGATATTCATTCAATATTATTAGCCCACTGTGGCGTAACAAAAATAACATTTCCATCTGACTTTTGACAGTCGTATCAGCGGATTTATCCAGCAAGTTACGCTGTTTCAAAATCGACACTCACCCCAGAGCCAGCCGATAGGATTTACCATCGTCACCATAATTTGGAAATTATATCTATATTCAGACATTTTATGTCAACGAGATTTCTTCATCAAGAATAGGGTAAACGTGATTGAGTGGCCACGTATGTCAGAGAGAGTGAATATTTTCTTTGTTACAGGAAAGATTGTATTATCTGGGTTCTGCTTAAAGTATTGTTTATTTTACTGGATAGCATTTAGTAGGAACTTTGTTCTTTTTCTTTACTGTCTATGCTATAACATAGTGCTAACCTTTAACCTTTGGGGTTATCAACTTGTTGTGTTTTTTTTCTAAATAAGAGGAGGGCACATGTATTCTGTAAATTTTCTATGTATGTAATGCTGATTTTATTTGATCTTTCTTTAGATATTCGATGTTGTAAAGTTTAATGATAATAAACAACACAAGAACTTACCTTTGTGTAGTGGTCAGACCCATACCCAATTAACCATAGTTTTTCACGTTTGTGTGTCTTGTTGTCACATAATTGTGTGTGGGAGTAGTTTAACTTATATTTCTAGGTATAGGGAGGGGCAAGATTATCTTGTAGTAAAAGATAGTCGTATAGATAGGCTGGACTAGAGAAACTTCTCATTCCAGAGACAAATCTTCTTCTTAAACTATTCACTTGTGAAATCTATTTATCACACCTTTATTTCTCACGTACTTATCACCATCCACTTTACTCGGGCGGGACCATAAATGTCGTAGATTTTCGATAGGAGATTAAGACTCAGTTTGGTCCTTTCTGAATAGGCATAGTGATAAGTGATAGCTCAGTGAGGTGATGAATATAGAAATAGATTTCACGAGAGAGATGGAGGGAATATATTAGATTCTGTCTCTGACGCTCGAGAATATCTCTCAGTCAGCCTATCATCTACAACAGATTTAGATTAGTCAGACAAATCTTATATAATATACATTAATATCTATCTCTTCTTCACATACACACACACACACATAAGTGACGACACTAGACGCACAAACGTGAAATCTATGACAAATGGAAAAATATATATATATGGGAACGAACTGATCAGACACCTGAAATAAGTTTATGTGAATTTTTAATTATCATCCAAAAATTCCATAACAACACATAGAAATTACATCAAGCAAAAAATACAAATAGTCATAAAGTCAAGGATTTGCTATAAGAATGATAGACCCACAGAATGATCCCTTCCCTCGATGTATAGCTCACAGTCCCGTTAGAAGAAAGAGTTAGCCCAAAGAGTCACAGATACATCTGATTTAGTCCAAGATTTTTCCCCTTTTAGATATGGACAGACTTGATACTCTGATCTATTCTAAGGGAAAATATTGTCAACAACAAAAACTTGCATGAAGAAAATTTAAGACAGTATACATGAGTGCCAAAAATTATAACAATAAAGGAATCGCTCTGTCCTGCATTCACTCTATTCATTCAGCTGTGATCACGGGGACAGTTTTCATACTCACAGCTATGGTAGACACTTCTGAAGACACAATTTTGTTAGGACATTCACATACAGAATCACCAGAGGTAGTCTTAGCCAAGAAAACCCCAGCTCCACAAAGTCAGATAGAATTCACTGCTTCAGGAACGTTTCCTTGGTATTTCTTATTCTAGGATATCTGTCTATGTCACACCTAAAATTTTGTCCAGGCACGAAAGTTTACAGCGAGCACCGTGTCAATAGCTTAGGGTTTCTAGTAATAGGAATGTCAGGTCGGTGCCTTCTCTCAGTATAGGATTTACTTTGGTCACACCACAGATTAGTCAAAAAATCTAGTCGGACAATGTTACTGTTTGTAATATTGTTACTTGCCGCCAGGGCTGAACTGTACTTAAGTTTTCTCAGGAAGAATAAAATCTGGCGCAATAGGCCCGTTATGTCATTTCACTGTTCAAGTGCTTGTAAAGGTTTTCACCAAGTCTTTAAGGAAAATGGTTTTTAGTCTTCACAGAGATTGTACATCAGTACTTAACGCTGGCAAGTTTGGGTTTAACCTCAGTTTTCTTCACTAAATAGAGGAAAATAGCACATATACAATAATTATACATACTATGTACTTGTTAGAACTTACATTTAAACTGCAAGCGTAGAGCTTGACTTATCATTTAAATTCCCGAGAAGTAAGTTATATTTAAAATCAGTCATCATGAATTAGGAATACGTATGTATTCCGTCAACACTCATGAGGCATCAAGCATTTATAAGTTTGTTTATAAAAATTATACTCGACTGAGTAGTTAGCAGTTAAATTAAATTCATTATAGCTACATGTTTAGTAAGCTAAAAATATAATTTATTATGTATTTCCACTGCAACTCGTCGACTAGAGAATATAACAGACTTATAAATTTAATCACTCTGCACAAAAGAAACTAGTAAAATGAAATAGGCGATTTAACACTTAATCACTTCACAAATATACTAGATATTAATATTTATATATACCTCGACACAGAATTACTAAGAACTTAAACCATTTCGACCAAACTAAAGGCCATCTCTATTAACAGAGATTATTTAGAAATCGAACGAAGGTTTGTTCTAGTCTTGACTGCGAAGTTACTGAGTGAAAATGAAATCAAGTTTAACATTCTGGTTATATCTATTACCAGACAAAGAGTGTGCGCATTTCCGAAACACGCAATCTCTCACCTACGTCTTTAACACCTTACATTTAACATTACCAATACTAGACGTTTCCCATAACTGACACTTCTACTTCTTCACACCTCACGCTGGCCAGGGCCCACAGTGAGCGCCGTGTCAGCTGGGATTTCCAGACAAAAATCTCAAACTGCGCCTATGAGATGTAAATTATCGCGCCTTACCTAAGCGCTCCACCGATGCAATTCGTTGGGACCGGTGAAAATGCAGACGGATGTCTGCTATCTCATAGCATTCTCACACGTTTACGTCGAGAATCTAACTCAAGAGCGTCGTGTCATCTGAATGTGCAGACCCAAGTCGGCTCGATGTCTGAGATAGCTGCATATCTTACAGTTTCTCGTCTACCTAAGTGGCTGACGTCTTACGTAATAGAAATGCGTATCCCAGTATGAGAAAGAAACAGGTAAACGTTAGAATGGGGAAGCAGATATTTTTTCGCAAACGAATGGATGCGAAAAAAATACCGGAAATATGTAAAAAGTGATAAACATTTAGAGGATACGGGTGAAAGAAAAAAGGAGAGGATGTAGGCAATTTATGACCAAAAACCTCTGTGACAGAACGTCACCCCTTTAAGATATGGAAGCACTCCATGTCTACGTTATGGGAATAAATTTCCTATATCCGTAGCTTCAGGGTGTCTGTCTTCTTCCCTCTCATCTTCCCCCTCCACCTCTCTCCAATTCCTACTCAAGTCTACTCCCAAAGTTTCCTTTCTCTGGAATGTCTCCCATGCGCGCTTGAAAGAGCGTCGCCGCTTTTGACATTTTTGTAAGTTTTCGTGTGATTGCAGTAGAATATCCCTGCAACTATCGTCATCTTCGTCAGCTTTGGCGATCGTCAGGAGATGGTCGGAGGTTGGCACTGGTCTTTCCAAGTATTTCTTTAACAGATTTAAATGGAAAATCTTCTCCTTTCCTTGAATAGAAATCTTTTTCAGGACGGTAAACGGCCCTTGCCATCCGATCTTCAGTTGGTTGTTTCCGGTAGGGAGGAACACTAAAACTTTCTCTCATGCTTCTAGTTCTCTCTCTTTCGCGACTTTCCTGTATCGGTTAGCGTGCTTTGTGCGTGCTCGCTTAAAGTTAGTCGTCGCTAGGTCCCACCCTAGTTTTAAACTTTCCTTCAAAACCGACACATATTTACTTGCTGAGACAACTGTCTCATCCGCCTTCTCGTCTGTCAGAGACTGAAGTAAGGCTTCAAGTGGCCCCTTAATGGGTCTGCCGAATAGAAGCGTAGCTGGCGGAAATCCTGTGGAAGTATTAGTAGATTCTCTGTAGCCAAATAATGCTGCAGGAATACAAAGATCCCAATCTTCAGGTTTGACTTGTGCCAGTTTACTTAGCATCATGTTGAGGTTTCTATTAGCACGTTCAACGAGCCCATTTCCGGACGGAGTATATGGCTTAGTGTGGATGTGTTGGGTCCTCAAGATCTTAACGATCTCATCCATCAACAGGTTTCGGTATGGAGATCCGTTATCCGTCAACACTTGCTGCGGGAATCCCAACCGAGTGAAAATCTGCACGAGGGCTTCTGCGACATGCTTGGCATCTGCGCATGTTAGCGGGATAGCTTCTGCCCATAAAGTGCATGTATCGACTAAGGTCAGGATGAACCTGTTCCTTCTTTTAGTCCTTTCGAAAGGCCCTAAAATGTCGATCACAACCCGTTTGAATGGTGTTCCCACTATTGGCATTTCACCCATGTGGACTGGGGGTGTCCGTTGCTTGGGTGGTACACGTTGGCACTGGGCACAGGATTTAACATATCTGATAATATCAGTATTTACTCCTGGCCACCAATAATGAGTGGTTATACGTTGGTTTGTGGCGTTCTGTCCCATATGTCCGCTGAAGGGAAGAGAGTGCCCCATTCCTAGGATTTGGCTTCTGTACTGTTTCGGTACTAGGAGCTGGTTATAACTTTGATCAGGCTTGCCCGTTCTTCGATAAAGTACGCCATCCTTAGAAAAAATGTCCCCGTGCTGTGTGGGTTCCTTAGCCATGGGCAGTTTCCTAAAGCAGGGTGCTAAAGTAGGATCTTTTTGTTGCGCTTCTTTAAGTTCCATAGGTAACAAATTAGGCGCAGGCTCCTGTTCCTTCTTGGTTTGCCCTCTTGTAGTTACTGATGCCACAATCGGCTCTTCCGGTTTCCCAATAGACACGTATCTACCGCCAAGTATGACTGTGTAGATGGGGTTATCCATAACAGCCGCTTTGATCACACCTCTGACAAAATCAGAGTGGATCTCCACCAATGCGATGGGAAGCGCTGTAGGTGCCTCACTCTTAGAAACTCCACAAAGTTCGACGGTCTATCCTGTCTCTTGACCGGGTTTAACCAGGTTTCTGGCAACAATGCAATCATAAGAAAGCCCCGTGTCAAATAAACAAAGACTTTGAGAACCGTTCAATATAACAGTATCTCGCGTTGAGGGTCTATCCCCAACAGCTTGGGAATCACTGTCAACAACTCCGCCTTGCGAGACTGTCAATAAGCATCCGATGCGTTTAGGCTCGGTGTGCTCGCTCTGATCATCTGTCCCGTGCGCAGGGGTTTTCCCTTTGCCACCTTGTCCTTTTTGGCTGCGCTGCCATGTAGGGCGGTCGGGTTGATCAGACTGTTTACTGTGGTCGGTGTACTTGTTCTTGTAGAACTTTGATTTTTCAGGAGGGGGGTTTTGAGGTCCAGTTTCTCTGTGGTTATTCAGATTAGAAGCATGTGCAGATTGATCTAGGTTATTTTTTCGAAAATGCTCCTCTGTCGGTTTCCGCTTTGTGGCCGGTAGTTCAGCCAGCGCATTATGGTAACGCTCAGACTTCTCTAAGATGTTGTTACGCACAGATTCTGGTATTGGCAATGAATAGATATATAGATATAGGAAGATATTTATTTGTGTGTATACTTGTGTATGTTTGAAAATATTTGGTAATAATATTTTGAGTCTAAGATTAGAACTCTAGTCCAAGGGCGAATACTCATTTTTTACTTCGAGTAAAAGTAAATATGTAGTTGTCCCACTTGAATATAGTTGAGGGGTTAAACATTTGCGCATGCCCAGACGAGTAGTCGTCGAGGCGGGCTTCCGTCATGTGGAGTTGTTGAAGGCTGTCAGACGAGGAGTCGAGATTTGATCTGGGTACGGGCAAGACATGTTCTTTTGTCCCCGAGTTTTTTTCTTTCATCATGGGAAAAGCCTTCTGTGAATTTGATGGCAAGTCCATTAACATTAGTCCCATGTGTTTAATTCTAACGTCTGGAGACGGTTGGAATTGTGGTTCTTTCGAACACAAAGGTAATCGCTCTTCCTACTTTGTCCTGTAGCCGGTGAAGTTAGCCATTGTTGTTCGACTCATTCGCATCGTCAGGCAGAGGAGAGACTTTGTTATTAGAAGTACACCAGATATCTCTATACCTGATATATCTATGTGTCAGGCTACTTATGCCCACAGAACAGTTATTATGATGTTCCTCGAACTTCGCTATGCCAGCGAAGACGCCTTTACGAAGGTTAGACTTAGAAAATATGTCCACAGAAGGTCAACGTGAACTGGATTCACAACCCGCCATTTCCGTGCGGTTTGTATTGAGACTTGCCTATATTTATATATACCCATGATCTATTTGTATCAGGAAAGAGTTGATTAACTCGCATATTGCTAATGTTTTAGCTGAACCTGCTGAAGCTAACATATCTATGAGATCAGCTTACTTGAATGCACAATTTATTGAGGAACGTTACATTATGTTGATTGATATGCCTTACATTGCTTGTGATTGATCGTCAGTGTCAGCGTACCTATTGTGGCGTCCTAATAAATGTTTGGAAACGTCACCAGCTATTACTTATTCACTTCTTCGTCGTGAGTCAGTGTGACGTCCATGGAACGAGTGTACAGTTGCTCTGGGTGGAACTTTATCGATATCTTTCCTGTATACATAATGTCAACACACCACCCACGCAAACCAGTCCAGAGACACCCTACCTCTTCATCTCCATCACCTCCAACATCTGTGAGTGTCTACCGTGGTTCGGGTGTCCAAAGATAGGGTGAAGAAAAATAATAACAACACAGAATAAACAGTCGTTATCATTGTGGTAACCAGTGAGTTATCATAAATAATACTCTATCATTGTGGTGGCCAAATGCTGGTTTGGGCTGGCACCAGCATGTTCGGGGACCCATACCCATTTGACATTCTGCAGGCAACATTCTTCATTCAAGCTGTCAAGTACTCTATCGTTTCAAGACATCTCCAACTATAACGAGATATAGCAAGTTGACTGTATTTTCAAAGTACCCGGCGTTGCCGATACATTGCAGTCTTTTGAGAAGGTCAAGTACCATTACTTTGTTGCCATGTTTTGAAGCCCAAGTTACGATACAAGATTGCGATAACTAGGTCAGCGCTTATTGACATCTACGTTGTGCAGACATTCCTACACAGAACAGCGTAGAAAGTACAGACATTGTTTACGTTAAACAGACATTGCTACACATCAGAATACTTTGGAGACCACTAACTATTGTCGTTGTTGCAGTTCCCTTCAAGGGTGGATCTTCTATACATTATTATCTTGTGTTGAACTTTAATAGTTTAGGCCAGTATTAATTTATTAAAGTGGCAGTTAATTTTGATTGAACTGTACCATTATATGATATAACTGAGCCTTTGTTGCAACACACACTATTATATACTATATATGATATAAATGTATTTATGCTTAAATGTCTACATGTTATTTGTTTGTGTATTGAATTAGTTTATATTTCTGCGGGAGGCTGGGAAGGTGACTATTATACGGTATACCACGTAGAGAGGTCATATAATAGCGTTCTATAGGTGCAATTTTCTTGATTGAAAATTTGCTGCAACATCTGTTGCAATATCTGTTAGCTGTGAAGATCTGTAAACATTGTCGTTTTTGTAATATTTTTTCTGTTTTTCAGTTTTGTTTTGATTTGTTTGTATTTGTAGGTCTAACCTTTTCTATCATTTAGTTCTATACACCCTTTATATTTATACACTGTGACGTCATTTGTGTTGTTATTCCCTTGCAGTTGTCATCACAGATTCTGTGATTATTTTCATTGATTTTACCTATTTGATTTATTTGATTTCTGCAAATGTTTTCGTATTGTTTTTCTTATTTGTACTTTGTGTATGTTGGTTGTTCACATATGCTATATATATAGGTGTATTTGATCAGGCACTATTAGTTGTGCAGTGCACTAGTGGTTTAGAATAAACCAGTAATTTATTATTATCAATTTTATTATTATACAAGTAATTATACAAGACCTTATTAAGGCTTGTTTCCCACAGAGAATCGGATAGTGAGCTGATTAATCAAGTTATTAAGAACTTATTGCTATTTACTTTGAAATAAATTATATTATTATTTCAGGTTACTGATCTCAGATTATCAGACATAATGTCTAGTTTGTATTTTTGGGTCGAAAAGGAATACTTTCGTATGACTACTAAGGAAATAGAAGAATTCTTAGATTCCTACATTGAACAGGGAAAATCCTTTGGAATGACTAATGAGGAAGTAAACGATTTCTTGGATTACTACATTGAACGGGCGTGTTCCTCGTGTATGTCTACTAGGGAATTACGAGAATACGTAAAAGATAAAATGGAAATGGAAAAACAAATAAGAGAAGCTGAACAAAAGAGATTACAAAGAGAAGCTAAGGAGAAAATATTAGAAAAACAGGCAGAGGAGAAAAGATTAGACAAAGAAGCTGAAAAAAAATTACGAAGAGAATCTGAAGAAAAAAAGAAGCAAATGCAGCTAGACAGGGAAGCCTCTTAGCTTTGGAGTTGAATGCATTAAAGAAAACGATAAATGAGCTTCGGAGTAAAAATAAAGCTCTTACTGGTGAGCTACAGCAGTCAAAAATTCAGAATGAGAAGAAGTTCTCAGAAATGAATTCTGAAAATGCTACACTAAAGAAGGAAGTGGAGTTTCATATAGAAACTAATAATAGACATGTTACAAATTGGGTTAGTCAGAATAGAGATTGGACTAGTCAGAAAAGAGAGTTAGAGAATGAAGTGACCTCATTAAAAGAGATGTTGGATAATCAGGTAAATAAGGTGAACTCTTCCACGCTTGATTTGAAACTACTGTGGAAGATTATAGAAACATTAGCTCTTCCTGGTGAGAATAAATTGAGACAATCTCAACTGGAAAAGGAGAAAAAAGAGTTAGAAGTTGAAGTGAGCTTAATGAACAACAATCATCTTGGTAAAGAACAGTCTCTTACTAGTGAGTTTGAAAAAGTAAAAATGAACTATGAGAAATTAAAAGTGGAGGCTGAGAAACACAAGAAGATATATAATGATACACTCACTAATCTATTGAGTCAGAATGTGATTCTAAGCTGCCAACTAGAAGAAAAGAATGTGGTATTTCCAGATAAAGTTGATAAACTGATGGCTACTCATCATAGTGCTATGGAAGCACTCAAACTTCAACTTGTTCAGGAGAAGGTTAAGGTCTTAGAAAATACGTCTCAGACGACAAAGTTGAGAAAAGAGCTTAAAGATAGTATGGCTAAAGAGAAGACTCTTATTTATCAGTTACAAGACATAAGGTTGGTTTATGACAAAAAAATTAAAACCAACGAAAGAATATACAAAGCTGTTACTAGAGAGAAAGCTATGGCAGAGGTGGAAGTTACAAAACTTCGTAAGAGAGTTGACACTTTATTAGATATTGTTTTGTACAATAACATGTTATCTACTACTAAGGTGGATAGACTGAAACATAAACATGATGGTCAACATGTTACGAATGCAAAGAGCCAGCGACAGACACTCGATGCTAATAGTAACACTAAGCAATATGTGAACAAATCTTTTCGTGGAAAATATGGTTTCCCACGGAATAACGATACGGCCTCTAATGGGAGTTGGCGTGAGGCCAACAAAGGTAAATTAAGTTTGGATCACGGTGAGGACTTTCATAAGTGTCATGATAAGATTCCTCAGGGAAACCGTGCATCGAATTTTCAGATTCCTGATAAGTTGGTAAAAGAAAACAAAACTGTTAGTACCCATCGTACTCAGCTCAGACAGTACGATGTACCTATTAAGCACAGTGACACTATCAACATTGTAATGATTGTTCTCCAGGACAACAAAATCCATCCAATAGATATTTTGTGTTCAGAAGAGAAATAAAAATTATAACTATGTTAACTGGAATTCAAATAAGAGCAATGGGCTCATCAGAGATAAGAATTTTGATAGATCTCATTGTAATGGTAGATGCCCACATGATGCCACCTAACTGTTATATCTTGAACTACCTAATACGTTAAACTCTACAATGATTCTTGTCTATGTCAAAAGATGTACACATTTGTAATATATGAAATATTGATTGCATCGCCACTTAGCGGTTCATTAATGTATATTTACCGCTGAGTCTTTTGATGATTTTTCTTCCTTCGTAATCATAAACTCATAATACCTAATATGGAATTATTGTATGAATCTTTTGTGTGGATTTTGATATTGCCAGTATTGTAGTATAAGTTGGTGACACCTCTCTGGAAATATTTATACTTAGAGAAATACTTTCTCTGAGATCTTGAGATATATTCTCACTTGTCGATCTATTTGACGACTTAGCCTCACATTTGGCGTTATATTTATTTGGAATACTTTTCATTTGCGCATTTTTCGTGCGTTGTGAGCCTATTGTATGTTGCTCCTAGATGTATTTTTTAAAAAAATGTTTCATTTTTTTCCCGGGGGGGGGAGGTAGTCTGTTACGCACAGATTCTGGTATTGGCAATGAATAGATATATAGATATAGGAAGATATTTATTTGTTTGTATACTTGTGTATGTTTGAAAATATTTGGTAATAATATTTTGAGTCTAAGATTAGAACTCTAGTCCAAGGGCGAATACTCATTTTTTACTTTGAGTAAAAGTAAATATGTAGTTGTCCCACTTGAATATAGTTGAGGGGTTAAACATTTGCGCATGCCCAGACGAGTAGTCGTCGAGGCGGGCTTCCGTCATGTGGAGTTGTTGAAGGCTGTCAGACGAGGAGTCGAGATTTGATCTGGGTACGGGGCAAGACATGTTCTTTTGTCCCCGAGTTTTTTTCTTTCATCATGGGAAAAGCCTTCTGTGAATTTGATGGCAAGTCCATTAACATTAGTCCCATGTGTTTAATTCTAACGTCTGGAGACGGTTGGAATTGTGGTTCTTTCGAACACAAAGGTAATCGCTCTTCCTACTTTGTCCTGTAGCCGGTGAAGTTAGCCATTGTTGTTCGACTCATTCGCATCGTCAGGCAGAGGAGAGACTTTGTTATTAGAAGTACACCAGATATCTCTATACCTGATATATCTATGTGTCAGGCTACTTATGCCCACAGAACAGTTATTATGATGTTCCTCGAACTTCGCTATGCCAGCGAAGACGCCTTTACGAAGGTTAGACTTAGAAAATATGTCCACAGAAGGTCAACGTGAACTGGATTCACAACCCGCCATTTCCGTGCGGTTTGTATTGAGACTTGCCTATATTTATATATACCCATGATCTATTTGTATCAGGAAAGAGTTGATTAACTCGCATATTGCTAATGTTTTAGCTGAACCTGCTGAAGCTAACATATCTATGAGATCAGCTTACTTGAATGCACAATTTATTGAGGAACGTTACATTATGTTGATTGATATGCCCTACATTGCTTGTGATTGATCGTCAGTGTCAGCGTACATATTGTGGCGTCCTAATAAATGTTTGGAAACGTCACCAGCTATTACTTATTCACTTCCTCGTCTTGAGTCAGTGTGACGTCCATGGAACGAGTGTACAGTTGCTCTGGGTGGAACTTTATTGATATCATTCCTGTATACATAATGTCAACACACCACCCACGCAAACCAGTCCAGAGACACCCTACCTCTTCATCTCCATCACCTCCAACATCTGTGAGTGTCTACCGTGGTTCGGGTGTCCAAAGATAGGGTGAAGAAAAATAATAACAACACAGAATAAACAGTCGTTATCATTGTGGTAACCAGTGGGTTATCATAAATAATACTCTATCAGATGTCTTCAAGCTTCTCTGCACCCTGCTCAGCTAGAAATCTCCGGGTATCAGCAGACAATGTGTTCTTTATTTGTTCTGTTAACATAAATTCCTCAAGACCTTCCTAGGTAGAGGAGAGCTGCGAGAGCTCTAGGCACTTTGTCAGATATCCATTCAAACGAGAAGAGAACTGCTGAAAAGTTTCAGAATTCTCCTTCCTGCTGTTGCGAAACAGTTGCAAAAATTTGCGAGCACTCAATTCAAAGCGCTCCAGTAACGCTTTCTTCAACAGATCATAGTTGTCTTGTTGGCTGCTTTCCAGTTTGGCGTAAACATCATACGCAGAACTTTTCAAAGCCTGGGAAAGCTTCATATTCCAACGCGACCTCTCCAAACCGTACAGAGTTGCAATTTTCTCAAATTTTTCTGGATACGTGTCAATCTTCTCGTTAGGACAAGGGAAAGACTCTAACGGAAAAGACATAGCAGTGAGATGAATAGATTGTGTGTTTGAAGGATCAGTTAAAGAAGAATGAGGAGAAGACTCTCCATTGCTGGAGGTAGAGGCAGCACCACGACTTTGGAATTCAAGAGTTTTAAGAGCCAACTCATGCTGTCTGTCCTCCCTTTCCTTCTCATGCTGTCTCTCCTTCTCTTTTTCCTCATGCTGCATCCTGCGAATTTCCATTTCCTCGTCCATCTTTTTCTGCTCTAATCGACGATCTTCCGCTGCTTTCCTCTCCGCTGCTTCTTCTTTCCTCCTTAGTTCTTCTTCTTTCTTCTCCGCGTCATATCTCTCAAGTTCGTCCCTGACGAAAGCTTTCGCTTCGTCTCCGTTCAAACCTTCTTGTCTCGCTTCGTCCCTGAGGAGTTGTCTAAGCTTTGCCCTCTCGGCCATAATAAGTCAGTGACTGAGACTAGTGGAGAAAGAAAATAGGAAAAAGGATACACTGGTTCCTACCACTTACGAGAAATTACCAAAATAAAAGATGATATACCTTACCCTGGGATATCTCCTCCAAAAAAATTATCTAACTATCGTTGCTTTTAATCGGCAGTAAAGCACCTAATGCAAACGACTACGCCAAATAAATGGTAGTTAAGATTAATCCCTGAAAATAAGTTGCTACAGTGGAAAACTAAATAATTATTTCAAAAATTTAAGGCGAAAAAAAAATCCCCTTAATTATCCACTATAAGTTCACCCCTGAAGACAGTAGGGTAAGGGAGGCAATTAACAAGACGTAACTGTCTGAACGCACTCCTTAGCTTAGCTCAAACACCTATTTCTTCAGTACCCAAGTGAATGTTATACACTCACAACTTTACCAGAGTATTACAAAGTCAGTAATAACATATATTCCGACAAAATCAACCCGTAACTCAAATGTATATTACTAAAATGCTGTGGAAAAACACTTATCATTAATTGTGTGGTCAGCACACTCCTAAACAGATCGTTAGTCTAGGGGTTAGTTATTTTTAAAAAAATAAAACTCACAAGACAATCACTCTTTCTCTATTACAGAATAAAGAATCTAAAGTTCAAACTCCCGATAGACGAGTCCACATTTGTCGTACTCGTCTTCCCATTCTAAGTTCAAAAATCCTTCGGACGAGACCACATTTGTCGTAGATTTTCGATAGGAGATTAAGACTCAGTTTGGTCTTTTCTGAATAGGCATAGAGATAATTGATAGCTCAGTGAGGTGATGAATATAGAAATAGATTTCACGAGTGAGATGGAGGGAATATATTAGATTCTGTCTCTGACGCTAAAGAATATCTCTCAGTCAGCCTATCATCTACAACAGATTTAGATTAGTCAGACAAATCTTATATAATATACATTAATATCTATCTCTTCCTCACATACACACACACCTAAGTGACGACACTAGACGCACAAACGTGAAAACTATGACAAATGGAAAAAATATATATATATGGGAACGAACTGACCAGACACCTGAAATAAGTTTATGGGAATTTTTAATTATCATCCAAAAAGTCCATAACAACACATAGAAATTACATCAAGTAAAAAATACAAATAGTCATAAAGTCAAGGATTTGCTATAAGAATGATAGACCCACAGAATGATCCCTTCTCTCGATGTATAGCTCACAGTTCCGTTAGAAGAAAGAGTTAGCCCAAAGAGTCACAGATTTATCTGATTTAGTCCAAGATTTTTCCCCTTTTAGATATGGACAGACTTGATACTCTGATCTATTCTAAGGGAAAATATTGTCAACAACAAAAACTTGCATGAAGAAAATTTAAGACAGTATACATGGGTGCCAAAAATTATAACAATAAAGGAATCGCTCCGTCGTGCATTCACTCTATTCATTCAGCCGTGATCACGAGGACAGTTTTCATACTCACAGCTATGGTAGCCACTTCTGAAGACACAATTTTGTTAGGACATTCACATACAGAATCACCAGAGGTAGTCTTAGCCAAGAAAATCCCAGCTCCACAAAGTCAGATAGAATTCACTGCTTCAGGAACGTTTCCTTGGTATTTCTTATTCTAGGATATCTGTCTATGTCACATCTAAAATTTTGTCCAGGCACGAAAGTTTACAGCGAGCACCGTGTCAATAGCTTAGGGTTTCTAGTAATAGGAATGTCAGGTCGGTGCCTTCTCTCAGTATAGGATTTACTTTGGTCACACCACAGATTAGTCAAAAAATCTAGTCGGACAATGTTACTGTTTGTAATATTGTTACTTACCGCCAGGGCTGAACTGTACTTAAGTTTTCTCAGGAAGAATAAAATCTGGCGCAATAGGCCCGTTATGTCATTTCACTGTTCAAGTGCTTGTAAAGGTTTTCACCAAGTCTTTAAGGAAAATGGTTTTTAGTCTTCACAGAGATTGTACATCAGTACTTAACGCTGGCAAGTTTGGGTTTAACCTCAGTTTTCTTCACTAAATAGAGGAAAATAGCACATATACAATAATTATACATACTATGTACTTGTTAGAACTTACATTTAAACTGCAAGCGTAGAGCTTGACTTATCATTTAAATTCCCGAGAAGTAAGTTATATTTAAAATCAGTCATCATGAATTAGGAATACGTATGTATTCCGTCAACACTCATGAGGCATCAAGCATTTATAAGTTTGTTTATAAAAATTATACTCGACTGAGTAGTTAGCAGTTAAATTAAATTCATTATAGCTACATGTTTAGTAAGCTAAAAATATAAATTTATTATGTATTTCCACTGCAACTCGTCGACTAGAGAATATAACAGACTTATAAATTTAATCACTCTGCACAAAAGAAACTAGTAAAATGAAATAGGCGATTTAACACTTAATCACTTCACAAATATACTAGATATTAATATTTATATACCTCGACACAGAATTACTAAGAACTTAAACCATTTCGACCAAACTAAAGGCCATCTTTATTAACAGAGATTATTTAGAAATCGAACGAAGGCTTGTTCTAGTCTTGACTGCGAAGTTACTGAGTGAAAATGAAATCAAGTTTAACATTCTGGTTATATCTATTACCAGACAAAGAATGTGCGCATTTCCGAAACACGCAATCTCTCACCTACGTCTTTAACACCTTACATTTAACATTACCATTACTAGACGTTTCCCATAACTGACACTTCTACTTCTTCACACCTCACGCTGGCCAGGGCCCACAGTGAGCGCCGTGTCAGCTGGGATTTCCAGACAAAAATCTCAAACTGCGCCTATGAGATGTAAATTATCGCGCCTTACCTAAGCGCTCCACCGATGCAATTCGTTGTGACCGGTGAAAATGCAGACGGATGTCTGCTATCTCATAGCATTCTCACACGTTTACGTCGAGAATCTAACTCAAGAGCGTCGTGTCATCTGAATGTGCAGACCCAAGTCGGCTCGATGTCTGAGATAGCTGCATATCTTACAGTTTCTCGTCTACCTAAGTGGCTGACGTCTTACGTAATAGAAATGCGTATCCCAGTATGAGAAAGAAACAGGTAAACGTTAGAATGGGGAAGCAGATATTTTTTCGCAAACGAATGGATGCGAAAAAAATACCGGAAATATGTAAAAAGTGATAAACATTTAGAGGATACGGGTGAAAGAAAAAAAGGAGAGGATGTAGGCAATTTATGACCAAAAACCTCTGTGACAATCAATATCTTTCAAACCTATCTAAAATTTACGACATCACCTTTTAAGTAATGGCTCTAATGATGTTTTCCGTATTCCAGCAATAGAGGAAGTCTTTGAAAACATTGATGACACAGGTTCACTAGATAAAACCTACCACCATGGCATGCATCCTTCCCGTGCCCTACTATCACTAGTGTTGATGAGTCTGAGTCTGGCATAAGCGCTTGACAATGGTCTAATTTTTAAAAAGTGAATAAGCTACAGTACTTTTTTTATTCCTTGCCATTATAAACAGTTCGTCTATTCAGTGATTTACTTATTGTTAAGCACATACCTGTTGTTTTTGTGCATGTTTCATGTCTAAAATAGCTGAAGTTGTGGGCTTAAAAATCGAAAACAAAATTGTGCATCAAACTCACCCAGTTGGTGTTTTCACTTGTGTTTAGACTTAAAAAGTGTGAACTTCGTTATGGAGTCTTTTCTTCTTGAACAACTTAGTCGTAGTTCTGGAAATTACTGTTTGAAGACAGAATATAGAGGCGAGAAGAGAAAATCGCGCGTTTGAGGCATGACTTAATAGGGCAATGCAGTTAATGACCTGTGAACCGGGGGAAGAGTGTAGATGGGAGTTGTAAATTTGCAAAGTGAAGTAGCTGTCATCCACATAAACAGATAATGGAACCATTAATAGTTGCAACTTGTGGAAGAAAGATATATGATGCCTTGTAAGATATGATAACGTGTCTCTTTGATCAGTAACCACCTTCAGACCAGCCTGGATGAAGTTTGTCTCCGCATAGACGGGTGTCTATGCAAGATTTTAAACATTTTCCAGTCTCTGACCTTGATGGTACGTTATGATAAACTATTATTTTGCTCGCTTCTTGACTTTTCCTTTCCACATATAGCGCTATCGTCGTCCTGCCCACTTGCTTTCATTTATTTTAGATCGATTGGCCGTGCTGGTTTATATTCAAAGCCCGTTCGAGACATTTCCCAAGAGAGATTCATTCATCAACATCAAATAACTGCTAGTAGATTATTGAACCCTGGGCTAAATCTCATCGGTTGTTCTGCCGGTATATTTGCGCCAGTATTTAATGGGTTAACGGTCACGCTAACGTCGGATGATTCGATGGAGGCTGGAAGGGAAAGAAAGTAGTACCCATACATCGCTCGTGCTAACCAGATTTTGCAGAAAGAGACTGATTCGTTTGTTTACTGCAGATGTAATGAATCGTGTCTGACATTCTCAAGGTTTTCTTTCATCTCTTGCAAAAATGTAGCTAGAAGCGCTTGCACTTGCCTAAAACCCCGTGGATGTGCCAGCATGCCCTGACCAATGAAAAACTCATGATAAGAACCAGACAAGTGCCAGTGGAACAAGAGATGAGAAGAAGATGCTGGTGATGATAGAGTGAGATAACATCTTGATAACATTACAAGACAGTTTTATTCTAAAATTCCCAGTGTAAGAAATGTAGAAGAAGACAGAAACGCAACGCGGAGAGGAGAACAGGAGAAGAAAAGAATGGGATGAGGGAGACACGGAAAGATATTGAGCTGATGGCAAGGAACAGGAGAACGTGGCAAGAGTTTGTTGAACGCCTATGCTCCTTCTGAGTCCTAAAGAGTAATGAATGAATGTCCTGACCCAAGTCTCCATGCCTATGTCACATGTTCACTCTGTCCCAGCAGAAGCAGGATAATATATGAACACAAGTGAGTAACCCGCCAAAATATGACGGCTAATAATTATGTTGAGCTCTATCTGCGGCATGCCCGGGTTACTGCACTAATTCTCTTGTGCTCGTTTTCTGCTTTTACATTGAAACTTCATTTGATCTTTGGGTCAAAATTATCATGACTAATCATATCCCCCACCCCGTTTTTAAAAAATTGAAAGACGTGCGTGTTCTTTTAATGAGTGTTCTATCAAGCTTTCGCGGTGCAATGCGCGCCCTTTCCATATTTTCCAGAAAAGCGGGTAGGAATTCTTCATTGTTGGTTTCACTAAGACAATTCTATTTGTAGTAGGATACTGAGGAATTATGAACGCTACCAGAGTGGGAACCGGTCATTGCAGACTCAAATACCATATGTACAACAAACTGAAAATTAGACAGACAGATACGTGTCCATGTGTGGAGGACAAATAAATAGTAGATCATGTACTCCAAGACTGTTGGTTCCCAGTGGCGTATCCTGGTAATGCGAGCTAGGTGTGCTGCTACTTAAAATGAATATGTACGCCTACTATTTAACCCCTTCCCCTCTTAATTTAAATACCAACTACAGTATATTCAATTACGCAACGATAGTTATTCGGCTGGAAGAAAAACATTAACTAAATAATACATATTTTCACTTACAGGTTTCACTTGAAGATCAGATCTATTCTTCTTTCCTTGCAGTAACTCATGAACTGACTTGTTGCAGAACTCATCCGAACAATAAAGTACAACACTTTCATTCTTCAATCTTACATAGTCGAACATTTCTCCATAAACGTCTTTTAATTTTTTGATGAGGTCCTCTGGAAAAATTTTCTTGAAACTGGTATACTTTTGCTCATAAAGAAGGTGGAAATACTCAAGTTTTTTTTAAAGCTGCAAACCGTGTTTCTCTGTGTGAACACTAATGCTATCAATGATTTCAAAATACAGTTGGCAACATGCATCTTTTCCTATACAACCACGGCGTCGTTTATTTGTAGGTGATTCAAATTCTTCTCCCCTCCTTCCCAATGCAGCATACCAAATCTCATTAAAGGCAGTATCCCTGCTCGTTGAAGTTCATTTTTGATCTCTTCTATTTTCTTGCAGCAGTACAAAATATCGAAATTTCTTGTTTGAAGAAAATTGTATAAAACATCTGTATATGCAAATAATCTTGAAAATACTTGAAGTAGGAAAATTGTATTTAGGCTCCTCAAGAAAGACAAATGCCTTGCGATTTAACCACTGTTTCAGCATCCCATTCTGAAGAACAATCAATGACATTTTCAAAAAAGTCAATAATCTCTGACCAATGATCGTTCACTGTATGTACTAATCTGGAAGTGAAGTTCCACCTGGTAGGTGCTACAGTTGGCAACTTCTTAGAAAGAATTTCTTGAAGAGCTATTGTTCTCTTAGACGATTTTGAGAAAAATGCAGAAAAACCATTGAGAGTTATAAAAAAAATATTGCAGTCTTTGATATTCATCAAACTTTGTTGCAAGACGAGGTTTAGTGCATGGGCACAGCAATGAGTAAAGAGTGCTTTTGGGTAAACATCAATAACCTTTTTTTGTAAGCCATCCAAATGACCTGCCATCACAGACGCTCCATCATAAGTTTGCCCATCTAACTTATCTTTAAGTGTGTATTCTTGTACCGTGCTAACTACATGTTTAAACAAACCTTCTGAGGTTCTATCCTGACTAACGTCGGTAAGCCCAACAAACCTTTCATAAACAACCCCATCTAATACATATCTTAAGACGGTTGACAGCTGTGATTTGCACGTGATATCACCACTCTCATCCAGAAGTATAGCAGCAAAGTTTGAAACGTGGACTTCCTTCTTTATTTCATCAATGAGGACTTCAGAGATAGCCTGAATGAGATCATTTTGCACAGTCGGAGAGGTTCCGCGGAACACTGTAGAGCTCTGTAGGTGATGTTCCAAAAGAGGGTCATGTGTCTGAAGTGCATCTAGAAACTCCAAATAGTTGCTTCTGTTGAAAGAGTCATTACATTCGTCATTTCCTCGGAAAGGAAGCTCCTGTTTACCAAGGAAGCATACCGCATCAATCAGATGTTTCATGATATCTCGATTCTTTTTTACAAGTTCATTATGTTGGCTGATACTTTTATCGAGCTGATCATTAAGCAAGACGTCCACTGTTTGTCGGCCAAATATTTTCAGCTGAAAAAAAAAACATTGGACATGGCTTTTAGTCTTTTCGTGTCTCTGTGCAGCTGTACTTAAGTGGTTAAGATCATCAAAACCATTTCTACTCCATACGTTGCCTTCTAAAGAAAATAAAAAACAAGGCCAACAGAACAATTAATTCCTCTTTTCATAACCAGTTAACCAATCCACGGACTTGTAATGAGCTGTTGAAAAGTGGCGTGTGTATACTTCTGTCTTAGTTTTATGTACTGTTTTTAAGAGTGGTAACTCAGGACATGGTTTACCGTTACTCACAATTGATAGTTTTTCACTAAAACTTAGTGAACAAAACTTCTTTTTAGCGATGTCGTCCAACAATTGCATTTTGGGTACATGTCAATTATCTCCGAAATAATAATTAACTTACAACTTGAAACTCACTGTCAGTGTAATAATCTGCAATCCCGGCAACTAATAAAGATTGATCACAAAATACACTGGACTTGGACACAGCCGATTTTTACAACTCAAGAGCTGCAAGACGACCGCACGCATGTTCGTGTTGTATTGACGTATCTGGCCATGACCCCGATCCACACAAACCAGTCTTCAGACGTGATACCGAAACGTACAGCACGCATTGTGACGGAATTACCCGAGAAACTTCGGGCGATTGCTACCAACCAATAAAAACTGCACTATAAAACGCGTCTGGGAAACTGAAACAAGATATACTCGTAGATTCTATGCGGGAAAATCCGTTATCCTGATGCGTGCGGTCCGAAAGCAGAACATTAGAAGAGAAATATTTTATAGAATAATAAATTAAATTGTTATTTTCCTTTGGGCATAGGTATGCGCAGCACGCACAGCACACATAGAGAATACGCCACTTTTGGTTCCATGAGAGGAGCAGAGTGGCAGCATGACCTTATCAAACCCAGTTGAGGGAGAAACTGTATGGTACCGACAGAAGCCAGAGACGGGCTGCCAGCTTTATGAGAGAGATAGATGTGGTTCTTTGAGAGCGAAAGACGGACGAAGAAGAAGAATGGACTCTGCAGGCACAGTGACTAACCTTAGAATGTGCAGATGACCTTTCATTAATTCCCTTCCAGTATCCCATGGCGTAAAGGCCTTCATCAAAGGCCTTCATCAAAGGCCTTTCGGCCATGGGCTGTCACTTCAAGGTCTTTCATTATCTTTCTTTATCTCATTCACTATAAATTTGTGACCGCTTGACATACACTACCATTAATACGTGTTAAAATCACATAGAATGAGAATAACAACGTTAAAAGCAGTTAAGACATTTGTGCACAAAACACAGTATCATGAAAAGTTCACGGCTTTGAGAGAAGCTGTCCAAGAACTACAAAATAGTAAATGCATGTTTCTAAATGGAAATTTTTGTGAGAAGTTGCTAATCTGGGTTTTTTCCGTTGTTAGAGAGAGAGAGCCGTGTGGAAAAAGTCGAAAAGCTGAGAAAGCGTGTGCAAATGTAGATGTTTTGTACCGTGTGAAAAATAAAGCACCGTGTGAAAATTGGCGGGAAAAAAGAAGAAATAGTATATAAAGGAGAGACGTGGGCGATAGACAGGCTTTTACAGATTTTTAGGATTCATTAGGCGAGAGGATTTTTACAGAACTTCCTCTTTGAAATTATCAAGACAAGTTTATTTTAACTTGACAAGTTTTTAAGTAGACAAGTTAGTTTTCTAAGTACACCAGTTTATATTTTCTTCTGTTGGATACTTTTTCATGTTGGATATACATTTTGCATTTTTGGATACTCACTACTTTGTGTAAGCAAGAAATTAGTACTTCACCATTGTGTCAATAACATTTCTGTTCTGACCACGTTAATAAACTATATTTCATTTTTCTACATTGCTGAGTTTTCTTTGGAATGTTACAGGGGATTACTTTAACAAAACCATTATACGAGGTTGCTTTTCACTAAACATAAAAAGGGTACGAACAAATACTGGGAAAAAGAATAAACTAAGGTCAAGAATTTCCATCTCAGGCGGACAGGCCTGTAACGACTTGAACCAGAACGTACAAGAGTTAGCTCACGTCAAAAATATTTACCTGCGCTCAACACCATTAACTGAACTGACCCGGCCAACTGACGGACACACACATTCTTACATTGATGTTGTAACCAGCCTGGTTACAAATTGTTCACTTTTTTTTTTTTAAATAAATTTTGCCTCGTTTTGGCGAGGCGTGTCCCGTTCAACCTAGGGCGCATGTCCAAATATGAAAGACCTTTTGGTCTGGATAATTACGTTTGTGTTAGTTGTGCAAATTGTTCACTATAAATACTGTTCATATTTTATAATTGGCGATCTATTTTTGGACCTTGCAAAACCTCGAATTGCCCTCTTTCGTGATTGCTTTAGTTATACAAGTGCCTTATGATGGTATGCCTTACTGAGGTTTATCAAAACTAATAACTACATCACATTAAAGACATATACGCAATTCAAACGCATGTTACAATTTTGAAAGTTTAACATTCACCTTCTGGCAAATCTCTGTTTTAGGTCATACAAAGTTTTCATAAGTATATACAGTACTTTTAAATGGTAAAGTTTTAATTTCAATTTTAAATATGTAATTACTTATTTTCTTTATATATATACATACATAAAAAGTAAATGTTGTCCCATAGCAGATACTGCCGTAGAGGAGTAAAATATTAAATACTTCACTATGCTAGGCCCAGTATCGAGAGGTGGGGTGACCAGTTCTCTTCCTCGCTGCCTTTTCCTTCCCTAACTCAAGTGTAAAGTCAGGTACCCATTTACAGCTAGGTAGACTGAAGCGCGTCGATACCGTGAATCGAACCCGGCACCTTTGCCCCGGGAGAGGCCAGCGCTCTATCCACTCTAACTCCCGTTTCTTTACCCTGAAGACATGAAGATTTCGTTCGTTCGTTCGTTTCATGTCTTTGACTAATTCCCTACTCCATGTGTGTTTTGTTTTTCTTTCTCCCTCTGTTCCTTTGGAAATGTATACACTAAAATTAATAGCAAGTACAATGTATCGCCTAGACAGCAGTATAGACAAAAGTTGACAATGGGAATACAAATAAGAATAGAAAAACGGGCGAGAACCTTTCACTGCACTGCGAAATATCATCATTTTCCTTACTATTACAACCACTACTGCTACAACCAGTAGTACTACAACCACTACTACTACAACCACTACTACAACCACTCCTACTACAACCATTACGACTACAACCACTACTGCAACCACAACCACTGAGAACCACTACTACTACAACCACTACTACAACCACAACCACTAAGACTACAATCACTACTACTACAACCACTAATACAACCACTACTACAACCACTACTACTACAACCACTACTGCAACCACTACTACTGCAACCACTACTACTACAACCACTACTACAACCACAACCACTGAGACTACAACCACTACTACTACAACCACTAATACAACCACAACCACTACTACTACAACCACTACTACAACCACAACCACTACAACTACAACCACTAATACAACCACTACTACGACTACAACGACTACAACCACAACCACTACTAAAACCACAACCACCACTACTACAACCACTACTGCCACTTCTATTACAACCACTATAGAGTATGGGACCATCACTGTCCCATCAGCGGGCACAAGCTCTTGCAGTGGTGGTTGATGTGGCCATTTCTTTTATCTGATGAAGTAGCCAGCCCGATGCACATCCTGGTAGTAGTCGCCTTTGCCTGAGGGGATAATAGTTCTGTTCTTATTTTGTCTCTTCAGAGACTCCTGGGAATTATACGGGGCACTGGAAAATATATGGAAATGAAAAAAAAATATATCAAATTCAACACAAAAATAAGAATCTTGAAATCGAATGTCAAGGCTGTCTTAGCAGGACACTGAAACGTGGAGAGCAACAAAATCAACAACCAGAAAACTAGACTTTCATAAATGGGTGCTTGCATAGACTAAAAGGGTTGGAATGTTATGACAAAGATTACCAATGTGGAACTGATGACAATGAACCAGATAAATGCCGAGTACGTACTGTGTGTGACCAATGTCTGGCTTTAATCTATTTCCCGCTATCTGGATAATTTTTGGTAATATTTTGATCTTGATCCACTACCACGACAGACATGGGAAACCACGAGCCTTGGATCCAGCCAGACCTCGAGGACGATCCAGAGTTCACTGGGAGGACAGCATTAGACAATCTCTGAAGGACAGAAGACTAGATTCGAACCAGGCCAGGAAGAAGACAGCCTATGGCGCTCTCTCTGGCAAACCTCTACATTCCAGGGTAAAAGAAAAACGACCAAATAAGTATTTTGATCTTACGAAACTGTGAGGAGTCAGTCATTTTAGATTTGATGTCACGAAGATGACAGCGGCCTTAATTAAAAGTGAAAGAAAAGAAGCGAAAGCACAGGCTCAAATTTTTTTTAAACTATTGATAAAATGAACAACAGTAGGACATGTGTTCGACATGGAATTAACAATAATTTAGAGACGCGGTAATAAGAAGTAAGTGTAGGTTTAGCTTGCAGACGCTAGAGCTGGGTTGGCCATGTCCTCAGAAGAGACCCCGATGCCATCACAAGAACAGCTATGCTTTGGACCCCTGAAGGAAAACGAAAGAGAGGCCTACCAAAAACAACCTGATGGAGGACTGTGGAGGCTGAGATGCAAAGAATGAACCAGAGTTGGGGCACTGTACGAAGGATAGCCACCGACCGAGCAAAGTGGAATCAATTTGTTGTTGCCCTACAAGACGCCACTAGGCGTGATGGCCACTGACTGCTTTGATGGTCGGCGGCTAAGGATCAAAGAAGAAGAAGAAGTAGGTTTAGGAATCATAACGCTAATATGACCGCAACGACGTGGGCGACTTGTTTGAATGACGTCAAACACACGTCCCTCTGTTATTCATTTCATTAAAACAAAAAATAATCAAAATAATAATAAGTTACAAAAAAAAACCCAGCCGGCATTTGACCTCACCACTTCCCCATTCATGATGATATAACATATAGACAGTGCAAATTGGCGAAGAATGAGAGAGCTTCAAGATTCTTTACCCTGAAGAAATGAAGATTTCGTTCGTTCGTTCAATCAACACAATTGTAAACTCACGATCCCTTATTTATTACAATAAAAAACTCACTCCTCTCCTGACTTGAATAGAAGTACGGTAGTCATCATTGTAACATTGTGAAGATTACGACAACACACAATAATGTCCAAATGTGGTTATAGTTTTAGGCAACCTAGATTTTTGCATCGCACACAAATATATGCTCGCCGACACAGCAGGAATATACTTAAAAAGGGCCTCGTAAGTTCACGCTTGCCTAGGGCCTCTGCACAACATATAGACGACAATGACATAAGGCCTCCATGCAAGAAACGAAATAACATGTATTTCAAAACAACTAGATCTGTAGGATCCCGTTACACACCCATTGAGGCATATTGGGAATATGGTGTTAGGCCCATATTTTCTTGATCATCGGCACACTAGGGGTGATGTGGTCAGCATCACGCCGTCCGCCTTAACCTTGCTAGAGTTACTGTGAGGAGTTACTGTGATTTTATTTTCCACAGGCTCCATTCTTTCTCTCCCTATAATTATGTTCTGTAAGTACTTGAGATGGTCTTCTTCTCTTGGTAATTAATTGCGTTTTCTTGAGGGATTACTGTTGGGTTTAAGTTTTAGCTTGCGTTATCATTGTGGGATTTTTTATGAATTAACCAATATAAGAGCGACGCCAGCGATGCGTATGTGGGTTCTGGCGTGGGGTTTCACGATTTTTAATTAGCGTGTAAAGGATTTTTGAGATATTCATTGTGTAAGGTTAAGCGCTAAGATCAAATTTTTTTCTATAATAAGCTAGTGCCGGAGCTCGGTAATACGTAGTAGTTAGTTGTGACAAACGCAAGTTACTTCTGATAATTTACAAGTGTATATATACGAGAGAGTAATTATGTATTTTATTTCATTGAGGATTTAATTCTGATACATTTCCACGTGTATATACTCGAGCTTAGTTGTGTATTTTATTTAGTGGGGTTTGATTTAGTTGTGTTGTTTTGGTAATGCAGTCGGATGGTAAGAGATGAAAAATATAAGTGAATCTTATATTACATAGAGGAATCATTCATTTTTTCAAAGATGGAATTTAATTATTCCTAGAGAGGTTTATTTTAATTTGGTGTTAAGCGAGGAAACAATCACGGGTCAGTATAGAAAGTAGACCTTAGTATTTTAGTACAGGAGTTCCCCTCAGTTTGAATTGTTGTGACTTCGTGGCTAGACTGACGTAAAAGATTTAGGTCAGCTGCGTTTGGGGTTTCCTAAACAGACAGGTTGAAGTGGGGTAGTTTTGACCTTCAGATAGGATGTTGACTATCGCTGTGCATAGTTGAGGAGGGGGAAGACGGGAGCTGTATTGATTTAGGGGAGAGGTAATTTTTTAAGGGAGTTAGGTGTTAGAGATATGATTTCTTGAAGTTGTGTACATTAGTTGTCATTTCTTTTGTTTACAGCAATTTTTCACGGCACCCAGAGAGCGGTGCAAATTTGCCTTACAGCTTGCCAAGATATTCGGCCATAGAAGGGTCGAGGCATCGCCAGAGGTGAAATAGAATTGGTGACGTGGTAGTTATCGGCGCCAAGTACACGTGCACCAGAAATTGATAGCAGTTCTTTTTTTCAGTGATTCCCCTAGTTTCAGCGGGAACTGGTCTATCTTATAAAACCCAGAGCTCTGAGCTCATTATACCACCCCAAAAAGGCGCGTGGCCTGGAGGTTGGGTTGGGGTATGTTTGTTTAAATTCGGTCATAATAAAAGCGACGGCCCTAAATCCAAAGAGGGGTAAACGGGCAGTGAATTAAGTTCGTCAGCAGTGAACCAGCTACATTCCGAGTATCCAGTCTAATAACCCAAGTCATCAGCTACAATATTCGTTTGGAGGAGATAGGGTCAAAATCCCTTCCAAATGCACTAGAGAGAAAAGGGGCGTAGCGGAGAAGCCTCTCAGTAGGAACCAGGAGTGTCAGACAGAAACTGAACAGAGACAGAATTATAAATTAGTCATTCAGATTGTGTAGGACTTTGAAAAGTTCAAATCAGCTTTCGGTGAAGGAATTAGTTAGGTCTACAGCTAGACAGTGGTGTTAGTTAGTGGCGTGTATATCGCTTACAGCGTTTGTAGCTGTGTAGGCAGTTAATTTAGTCATCGTAAGTAACCTTAGGATAGTTAGTAGTGGTGGCTCTGAAATTAGAGACCCCATGGAGTAAATGCGTTTGTTTAACCCTTAACTTTCTTTCCTGCAGGTTGAGGAGAGGGTGACATTGTGGGTTTACCATTTGTAATCATTTTAATTGTTTGTTCTTTTTCAGGTGTGCGAACACGCACTTTATTTATTTGATATGTACTTTATTTTGAAGTCACGAGTGGCGAGGGAGAGTCAATCTAGGTTCTCAAAGCCAATAGTTTACAACAAACATACAATACTGGATACTAGGTCTTTTCTTACACTCAGACATAACTATTATTTAATCCACTTCGTGACAGTTACTCTGGTACCCAATTCATGAGGCTGGGTCGACCCCGGAGCCGTTTGGTTCGTATCTCTACCCTGGATAGTAGGCAGGTTATTGGTTGATGGTGTTACGACAACAGTTCACATCAGACAAGCAATGAATGATCTCGATAAACAATGATTGACTTTACCCCAACAGCAGTAGCAAATAACGGTGAAACTTTATTTACACTAAATAAAGTGGGGAATGTGAAATGATAAGCCCAACCTTCACCTAAGTGTTGCGCACATATTACTCTGTGACGCACAGATTACGGTACGTAGGCATACAAATGTAAAGTTATGGCTATTTGTCTGAGGAAAAGTATTTAATTGAGAATCTATGATTCTGAGAGTAAGGGGACAGAACCCGGATCGGTCGATGTTAGATTCGATTACATGGGTTATCTTTTCTTGTGGGTCAATCTGGCGTATAAATATTTTTTATGTCATTTTTTGCTTCAGGTATGGCCAGAAACAGATTGGTCTTGTTTAAAATGTTTATGACCTGAATTTATATGTATTCCTTGTCTAGTTAAGGTGATTGGCTCTTATATCTTTGTATCTTTGTATTTCTATGTCGGACTATTTTGTGAGCTGAACTCTGGGGGTGAAAGGCGTTGTTAGGCATGCGCCGTTCTTGAGAGAGAAGAGGAAGGCTGCCATGTCGTCGTGTCTATGGCTGGTTATTTAGAAAGTGTAAAGAGTGATTTGTGATCTATTCTAGGAAGGAGATGGTGTCTCTGTATAATGGCATTATCAGAGATTCTCCTATATCCATTATTAACGCCTAGGAATGGCGTGCGTTATTCGCCTGTATGTGTTTTCTAAACCAAGGTAAAACACATAACCTTTTTTGTTGAACTTTGTCGCTAAGCCGAAACGAGAGACGTATTATCGTGCATCTCGGATTGCTGACCACAGATGAAGATGACATGTAATTTAGCAGCACCAGATTACTCCAGTAACCAGCTTATTGATAGCAGAAATAGATAGAAGCAATGAGGACATTTATGATTATATATCGAAGTAATTCTGCTTCATACTTCTCCATCCCAAGTGAGCGAAGCTCAGGGAGGAGGAGCCATTTTTGATTCCCGCCATTGTAAGACTATCATCAGAGAACAGAACATGTCTTACTACCTGATGATGATACAGGGAGCTAGATAATATAAAAACCCATTACTGTGGTTTAACATGGTCGTCATAACCATTGGATGAACTTTCGGCTTAAGAATCTTAGCCAGGAGAAGGTTCGGTCAGTGAACCATTATTGTTGATGTTGTATGTATCCACCTTAACTGACGCGATTAGTCAGTTAGAACCTGAGACGATAGACAACCAGGAGATTGAGTGTTTCCTTTCTATCGTTCCTTTATATTGATGCACCACATAACTATACATCTGATATTGTCACCCATTTTTCAAGTATATGATGATTGTTGTGCCAACGTGTTCTAATGACTGTAGCTATGTGTCAGTGTGTGCGTCCGATTAAATGTCTGAGAAATCTTACAGTGGTTCCAGCAGTTATTGACTACCATGCATATGATTGGAGTGAGTGTCCTGTGTACTCGTAGAACTATCACCCATTCGCGTCTTCATTAATTGATGTCTACACTCACACATTCATTCAAGCCACACGCATCTAACAGTACACCGTGTCAGGGCCCCAACCTTCGGTGGCCTGACCTATTTAACTAACAGTGTGACTGGACGAGCAGCATCAACAACCTGATAGTGGTTAGCGCTTGGAACGAACACCACAGAAACTGTAAGAAGGAAAGAATCACGCAACACTAAGGTTGGCAGTTTTGTACAGCAACAAATTCAATTCAATTATTTATACAAATGTCTTGCTCTCTTGCTCACTCACGCTGCCTCAGTAGTTCTAGCTGTCTCTATTTTGCTATGATGGTCACGACTTCGAAAAACTACTGCTGTCAATATTTTTTTCTGCACTCTATATTATTCAAATGGCAACATTGTCTTTTCAAAATGTTCTGATATTTTTCTGGTTCAACTTGCCATATCTTAGATGAAACTGGCCTGACCGCCAGGGGTGAAATTTCACCAAGGTCTATTTTTTCCTACTTCTCAGGATTCGCTACTGTCTCTAGTTCTTGTCATGTACTAAACAGATTATCATATGTTAGTAAAACTCAACGTACCTGGTTGTCTTGAGAATACACATATTTATCTTGTACTGGCGACACTGTTTTCTTGTCCCCAGAATAGACCACAGAACTGTCATTAGTGATATATTGGCGATCGAGCGTATGGGGAATAGTTATAAACTTTTCTGTCACCACAGAAGCAAGCCAACTCATTTGGACGTATTCCCCGATAATAATACTAGATTTCGCCAATCACTTATAAAAGACTATCTTTTACACTCACTTGGGAGAGAGCCCATTCTCCCGAACCTACGCTTAACGCGTTTCAAAATCTGACTGACTTCATTTAGAACCACGATTTACAACGATAACTATTTCCCGAACACTCTAGAACAAAACAGTTTACTCGAAATATAAATATCCCGTGCAAGCCTAACTGAGCCGAGTTCACCAAAAAAAAAAAAAGAACAAACTTGAGTCAGCACTTTTTCTCAAGTCGCGTAAAAGACTATGGTTGAACCCTACTTCAGTGTATTATGGAGTATCGCCCTTTGATTATAAATCTACAAGTCATGGGTTTTCGCCATTTGATTTAAATTTATAAGTCCGTTAATTTCCGTCATGCAAATGTTTGAAATCGGATTTCTGACACTCAAACTCCCTGTTACACTGTCTTCAGTTCTCTTCTCCTTGTGTTTCTTGGTCTTCCTCTGCCGTTTTTAATATGAGGTTTCTAGAACAAGGACTGTTTCGTAATGCTATCCACATGTTTCCTCAACGTTGATCCTATCCATCGCCAGCGTCTTCTTCTCATCTCTTGTTCCACTGGCACGTTTCTGGTTCTTGTAATCAGTTCCATATTGGTGACCTTGCCATACCAATTTAATCCTTCTATCCTACGCAAGCACTTTTTTATCACAGCCCAACACTCCTTTGTCGCTTTTTACAACCTGCATGGTAGTGAACAGTGTTGCTATTTTTTGCTCCCATTTTGGACCCCGGTAACACACAAGTGAATTATCGTTAATGCACACAGAGAAAGAACAGTTCTTTTCATAAGGTAATTTAGGTAGAACTTTAATCCAAACCTCTTCCAATTTTTAGGGATATCTGTGGTGAACTTCTAAATACAATATCTAAATTAGATTATAACAGTATAGTGCATAAAGTCAAAGATATGATAGTACTAAAAATTTCGGCGAGAATCGTAGTAGTCGCCTACGCCTTCAGCGTATTATTTGATAACGCATTGGCCGAACCAAAAAGGGTACCCTATTTTTCAAATTCGTCCTTGAGACAAACGTACCACTTTTCCAAGTTCAATGAAGTATTTGCCTAGAATACATTGTGGAAAGGGAGGGGACGGATAGATAACCCAACGCAAATCACGTCTTACATTGTTTCTAAAAATAAAACTAACTTGCTAGCTTTGCCCTTAGGCGATTTTCAAACATACGAGGAAAACGTTAGAAAATGTGGACACTACGGTTAGAAAACACGCTTAGCTCTTATTGCGAATGACGTAATTCTAGACGTGTTACGAGAGACTCTCGTATTTAGCTTGAAAGTACATGGAAAAAGAATTGAACAGGAGGTAGTTAAAAATAAACCACTAACATAGAAAAAAAAGATAGAATTTTGAACCAAGCCACTTAGCCCCATAAAAATCATATATTCGTGTACCTGAAGACTTGTTGACCAAGAATATGTAGTTAGTTATCTAAATAGTCCATTAAATAATCAAATATTGATAATAATACATAGAGAATCGGAGATACTGTCAGGTAAAGTCATGTCTGCTTAGATTGGATAGCATTTTGGGGGGGGGGGGGAATTATATGAAAGAAAGGCTAAGATAGTACGATGAAGTAGATTGGATGAAATTTGAAGGAAGCCGAAATATTATTGGCTAACCTAAATATACAAATCTAGTTGGTAGTAGTAACGCACAGTGGTTTGAGATATTTTTTTAAAAGGTTTCATTCAAAAAAAGAGATGCTTGGTCTCATTGGCCAAAGCTTTTCACATGATAGGAAAAGTAGGCTGCTCGCTGCCATTTTTCCAAAATATTCTGAGGAACAAGCAGCGATGAGCAGACTTGTGCTTTGTTTTAAACTAAATAACAACAGAAAGCAGTCTGAACAGGGGCAGTGATGAAAGTGTGCCATATTCTATTGCCTAATTCATCGTTACTTGTGTATATTTCCTTGATATGTGGTAAGATTGATTTTATTGACTTTTTAATTAAAAAAGGTTGTGTGAAAAAAGAAAAGGCCATGTAAAAGATTGTAATTAAATGGTTCCATGTCAGACTTAGGCATGACCTAGATGTTGATCCATCATATAAGGGACTATCTAAGAAGTTTAAAACTACAGGACTATATATATGATGGTCATACAGGAACATTACACCTATCTTATTGCATGGAAAACATTACTGCAGGAATGACAGAGGCGTAGCATCCATTAGGGAAGAGAAAAGAAAACTGGTACAATTTGTTCCATCAAACTAAAGTGGAGAAGCAGGGTTGTCAGAGAGAGCTGACCATGTTCTTGTGTATTGAATGTATGTTTACATGTAAATTAGGAGGAATTAGTTTGATATTAAGACCGAACCATAACTTGCATTGACAGGGGTTCCTGCTGGCACTTGTCTGGTGCTGGTACTCGATGATAGAGAAATTCAGCACGATTTCTAAGAGTCTCTGGTACCTGCTGGTATTAAAGAAGTTTAAGACCAGAGGAGACTGAAGTGTTTGGCCAAACCAACTACAACTGCTGTGATTCCAGGATCCAGATAAGTGCAATATCTGGCCTGGGGCAACTTATCACGACTAAAGAAAAATCTCCTGTATAGACCAAAACGTTCCTCCAAAAGACTAACATAAACAATTCTAGTGAAACTAAAGAACATTGGGATGATGTAAATCCCCAACCTGCATCTCCGTACCAGTAGTTAAATAGAGTAATTATCATCAACTTGAAAATTTGTAACAATGTACTATGGACATATTGTCTGTTGTATGTAAATATCATTATATATATATTTGTAAATAAATCTATCCATCTAAATTGATTCTCATTGAACTGTATTCCTGACCAAAACAACTTTAGGCTCAGGACCAATAAAGTTTAACAAAAGAATTTTTAAATGTAAAATTTAACAACTGGAGTTGGTTGAGTTTATTATAGTAATTAGTATATGTTTGTATATGTTTGTGTATTGAGATTCTTTAACAACACTCTTACAATACCCTAGACACTTTATGTAGCTTTCAGTCACGCTAGTCACTAAAAATATAACTTAGAGTGAGATCGTAGGGTGGTAACAAGAAAGGTACTCTGTAACACAGCTGTCCATTGTTTACCTCAGAGACCTTCACAGTTGATCTCACTCAAGTACAATTATATGCACACCATTCTTCTTAACATCAAAACCCACCACAATATCCACCCATTGCCCTTTGTAGTTCCAGAGCGTCACTGATGGGATAAAGAGTGGGAATGCTGTTCCCTCACACGTTGTAAGAGGCGACTATCATGGGGTTTTTCCATGGGTCTGGCAACCTCATCATATAAAATAATTTGCTACAGACATTATCACTGCAAGAGCACATGACTGCTTTATGCAGGTTTCCTGCAAGGGGACCACCTGCAATGGTGGCTCGGTACTCCACAGGGAGTGTGACGAAATGGACGACCTCATCGTGATCTGTGGTTCTCTCCGGCAGTATCAGTACATTTGTGGTACTTATTTTATTATGTGCTGTTAATTATCGCACTTTTCTTTCTTTCTGTCTTTCTTTTCTCGTTATTTTTCTGCTAAGTTAGCAGATATTTGATTTTATCAAATCACCCTGTATCGATAAACATCACATTTGCTGGGCGCTACCCAGATTTGTTGGTTATAGGCGCGGCAGATTAACACGTACATCGGCCAGATCTATCGGCTTAATCACCGATAAGACACCCAGTTTGCGTACTCGTTCGACAAATAACGAGATTACTGTCTGTGTGACACCTGTGGGCAGACAAGGGTGATATAAACGCTTCCGGTCGCTTAGTTAAAAGTACTACATGTTTGTCTCAGTCAAAGGTACTAAACACACACTTTAAACAGAGCTATATATTATATACTGTTCAAAAAAAGAAACGCAACATTATTGCAGTGGTAGTGGACACCAAATTTCAAACTTGTACCAAAATTTTATTTTACGGAATTAATGTTTCAATCTTGGCATAAAGAAACTTTCAGACTTAAACAATGAAATGATGTTCATTAAATTTGATTTGGACTTTTATTCTTTGCGACTGAGGACTCTGTTTCAGTAAGGTGTATGGCCTCCTCTGGCCTCTATCAGAGAACGACATCTCCTTGACATGGATCCAATTAGCCGTTGGATCTGTTGTTGTGGGATGGCTGCCCACTCTTCCCGCAGTGCAAGAGACAACTGTCGGAGATTGGTTGGAGCCATGTCTCGCTGGCGGAGTCGTCTGTCGAGTTCATCCCATAAGTGTTCTATGGGGTTCCTGTCTGATGACATGGCTGGCCACGGAATGGTCTGGACGTTGTTGTCAGCGAGGAACTGGGTGGTTAGTTGTGCCACATGAGGTCGAGGGTTATCCTGCTGAAAAATCGACCCCCGTGCAGCCAGAAGTGGAAGGACGTGAGGACGAAGAATTTCAGCGACGTATCGTTGGGCATTCAGGCGTCCTTCAATTTGCACCAGGTCACTTCTTCCCATGAAGTTGATCGCCCCCCACATCAGTACACCTCCATCACCATGTGGAGGAGCCTTATCAACGCTGTTCTGGGCGTAGCGCTCATGGACTCTGCGGTAAACTCTTCTCCGTCTATCGTGTCGCTGGAGCACAAAAAATGATTCATCACTAAACCAAACCCGTCTCCAGTCATTCCCAACGGTCTATTGACGATGCTGGTTTGCCCAATGCAGTCAGTTCTGGCGATGCCGGTCCGTAAGAACAGGACCCCTGTAGGGTCTTCTAGCCCAAAGACCAGAGTCGTGCAACCGGTTCCTGACCGTTTGATCTGAAATTCAACGAGCTGCTGACATTGACTGGACTGTGGAGGACGCAGATGCAAGTCGATTCCTGAGGTGATGCAGCCGTATGAAGCGGTCTTCGGCAGGAATTGTGACTCTGGGTCTTCCACTGCGCGGCCGGTCTGCCACTGAGCCAGTTTCTTGAAATCGCCTCCAAAGGCGATTAATGGTGCTTCTAACCACATTAAATTGTCTGGCCACTACACTTTGTGACTGTCCAGTCTGTAAACCTCCAATGATGATGAGTCGTTGTTCTGTAGTGAGATGAGCCATACTTGCGCATTGAATTTTCAACTGAATTTATTCGAGGAGCGTACATTTTTTATAGGCATTCAATAATATGGTCAGAGCGTTTTGTGTTCAGTAAGTTTCAAGGGATTCTCATGAACCTGTCACGAGTTATTATCAAAAATGTTGTTTTGACCTTGACCTCTTTCATGACCTCACGAATCATGAGGTGAGTACAATTCAGGTAACCACGAGAAGTTAATGACCAGGTAGACACAGGCGATAGGGTGACTGATGTCCAATCAGCGAATATCTTTTATAAAAGTAAGACCAAAAAAGTTGCGTTTCTTTTTTTGAACAGTAATATAATAATAATTCCACTGATTAACTCAGCGGTGGGAGCTTAACGAGCTAGAATAAACCATTGCTAAATTCTTCATAAAAGGTGTCGGCAGATTACAGAATTAACGTTCTCGGCAACAGCCAGCATTGTTTCGCTTATCTGAATATCTTATGAAGACTCCCATGTGATAGAAGCCTTACTACTCTTCTATCTACATTTCTGCCAAGAGTAATTTTGTGTAAAGATAGACTCCAGTGAAGCCTATAATAGATACTCTTGAGTTTTGTCCACTGTTGGACCACTACTGCAAAGCAGGGAAGGCAATACCGTCACAGGGAGCAATAAAAGAACACGAAGGAATGAATCTACCCATTACCAAAAATTGTTCATACAAGCTACCCCCTCAAAATAAAACGCTTGACGATTTTTGTAAGCCAGCCAAACACGGTCACGTGGTGCAAAGTTAATGAACTGGCTTTCCCGTCGTTTGTGTAAAATTATGATAAATGGACCTGTAAAGAAAATATCTATCTAAGAGACGTTCTTTGAGTGTAAAGAAATCGTATACGCACCCAGTTATGTTGTTTGTGAAACATGATCAGACAATTACGTGTAGAAATTTCAGTGCATATTTTACGTTTCTTGGGGGAGTAAAATAAAACTTTTGATTTCATTGAGTATCTATTTCGATAAACATTGCCTTACATAAGGAAAAAGGTAGCTGAGGGCTATCACCTCAGGGACATACCCATAGTCAGTTATGACTAAAGAGGCTACTACTACTACTAAACATTACATTACGCAGTACACGGTACGCAGCGGAAATTAACTCTTTCTGTCTCAGGAAGTTTGTTGGGTGAGTGTTGAGCATTTCGGGGCCACTGCTGTAGAGAGGTTCATGCTGGCCTAACCTCCAACTCTATCCGAATGTTCACTCGATAATCACGGGCCAATGACCCTTTTTGCCCCTGGGTCCCGAACTCTGTCAGCCAGCCCCTGAGTTTTACCGATGTACCAAAATTAATGCAATTTGTTTTTTCTTACACTTGCGACGTTTTAAAACAAGCAGCAATCACATACGTTGATGAGAAAACATTTTATAATACAAAAATACAATCGCAAATTTGCTTTCAAACAATGAGAATTATTGTATGTCTTATATACAGCCAATAAGTTTCTTTTGTAGAGTGTACACTGCAGACATGAGGAAATACGAAAATAACTAAATAGCCATACCAGGCGGCTCTTGGGTGAATAATGTTCCATTAGTGACGTTCCATACGGTTTGTGGGAGAGACGTAAATGTAGTCTCATAGCAGATACTGCCGTAAGTGGGGTGAAGTGTTAGGGACTTTAGTATACTAGGTTCAGCTTTATGAGAAGGGATGGCTAATTCGTTTCCTCGCTGCCTTCGCCTTCCCTAACTCAAGAGCAGAGTCAGGTATCCATTTACAGCGAGGTAGTTTGGAGCGTGACGCTTCCAGGTTTTGATTCTGGAACCTGGCAACTTTGCCACGAAAGTAAAGCACTATAACCATTTAGCCAATCGAAAACAAGGAAGTTTGAAGGCGTTTTTAAAAAAATAAGGGAGTTGGAAGGGAGGATTGTGCGTTGGGCATTTCGGGCCCTGCCAGAAGGCCAACGCAGTAGAGGAGGTCACGCTCCCTAACCTCCGACTCTAACCGAATGTTGAATCGATAATCACTGGCCAATGACCCTTTTTACTCTTGGTTCCCCATCACTGTCAGTCCGCCTCTGAGTTTTACCGACGCACCAAAATTAATGCAGTTTGTTTATCTTCCACTTGTGGTGTTTTAAAACAAGCATCCATCATATACGTTGATGAGAAAATCATATACGTTGATGAGAAAATCATATACGTTGATGAGAAAACATTTTATAATACAAACACAGCCTCAAATTTTCTTTTTTTCTTTCTTTCTTTCTTTCTTCTTCTTCTTCTTCTTCTTCTTCTTCTTCTTCTTCTTCTTCTTCTTCTTCTTCTTCTTCTTCTTCTTCTTCTTCTTCTTCTTCTTCTTCTTCTTCTTCTTCTTCTTCGTTCACCCTCAGATGTCAACTTGAATAAATTCAAAGAAAGCAGTGGTCAACCTAAGGCTGTTGATATCTCCGTAGATTCTCTCCAGGCATGGTACTGGTGATGGCCATATGCGTTTTCTCTGTTCCTCATATGCTGGGCACCTTTGAAGCAGATGTTCGGCAGTCATTTTACCGGTGCCACAGTCACATTCATCAGTAGTTCCTATCTCTAATTTGTTGAATAGATGGTATCTCAATCTGTTATGACCTGTGCGAAGTCTGAAGATTACCACTTGTTCACTTCTGCTGAGCTGGTAATATGGATCTTTCAAACAATGTCTGTGGGGGAAAGGTAAATGTAGTCCCATATCAGATACTAACGTAGGGAAGTGAAGTAATAAGGGCGTCGCCATACAAGGTCCAGCTTAATGAGGTAGGGTGACTAGTTCCCTTCCTTGCTGCTTTCGCTGTCCTTAACTCAAGAGCAGAGTCAGGTACCAATTTACAGCTGGGTGTGGCTAAGGACGGAAGAAGAAGAAGAAGAAGATTGGAATGTGACGCTACAAGGCTTTGGTCCCGGAACCCAGCAACTTCGCCCACGAGAGAAAAGCGTTTTAACTGGTTAGCCAGTCGGTTGCACGGCTTGTGGAACTGAAAGAGTTAAACCAGCAATAGCAGTATTCTGAATGGGAGGGGGATAGTGTTATTTTTAGAAGGTTTAGACACTCACGTGCACGCGGCTACACGTCAACTTGCACAATCAATGCATGCAGTTATATACACGTAAGGCAGTGTAAAGGTAGTCCCATAGCAGATATTTCCGTAGGGGAGTGGCGTGTTAGAGACTGTGACGGTATTGCCTCCCCTGCATTGCAGTAGTGGTCCAACAGTGGCCAAAACTCAAGAGTATCTAATATGGGCTTCAAATGTGTCTACCTTCGCACAAGATTACTCTTGGCAGATTAGTAATATTCAGATAAGCGAAAATAATGCGGCATCGGCTGAGCACGTTAATTCTAGAATCTGCCGACAACTTTTGTGAAGAATTAAGCAATGATTAATTTTAGCTCGTTCAAGCCTTTACTTCTGATTTACTCAGTGAAATTCTTATTATTCTGGTATAGCTCTGTTTAGAGTGTGTGTAGTAAATTGGCTGAGACAAACATGTAGTACATTTAAAATGATTAAATCGAAGTTAAATTTGTAAAATTACAAATAACAAAATTTAATAATCACTAAAGTTTTAACAGTTTGAAAATAATTGAATAGTTTAAAAGAAAGTGTTCATCATTGATTGATAGTAGGTTTTATGAAAAAAAAGTTTACTTTGGCAGCTTATATATTGCACTTAGCTGCCAGTGGTTGTTTCTGCTCCCGCTGGGATGGTTCTTGATGGACTAATCACTGATACTGCTCGTCGCTAGTCAAGGATGTAGGGGTGCAGCTCGTTCCCATGAGTGTCAGGGAGAGTCTGCAAAGTTGGTCCTTCGTATTAAAGCTCAGGCCACTGTTCCCTTCTTGTTCCAGAGATAGTACCCTTCAACTGATACCACCACCAACAACTATGGTAAAAGAATAGAAACGAAACGCTCTCCTCAGTATTGCTTTTTCCCGACACATACTTATGTGTCCCCTTTCTCCTATTCTACCATTCCATTTACTCAGAATTTACCCTCGATGAGAATTAACTTTAATCCCTCGAGAGAAAACTTTTTTTACATTTAAATGGAGTAGCTTTTAACTTTACTTTATATTTAAATGAAAAGGGCAAGAGTACAGATAGAATATGTTTACATTTACATTTCCACTGATTGAAAAGTGTTCACAATATAAATGGAATATGTTTTCATTTATGTTTACACTGATTTTAAAAGTTTGAAACTTCCATTAATTTTAAAGTGAATATGTTAACATCGACATTTACACTGGTTTGAAACTTTAAGTATTATAATTAAAATGTACATCATTTCTTTCATCTTTCCCTCCCTGCTGATGCGTTTGTTCTCCTTAAGAAACTAGCAATAAAGCAGTCGCCAGCCCGTGCAGTGGTGGTTCATGAAATCATCATTCTATGCGCTGAGGTTGGCAGCCTCAAATGACTGGGACATCCACTTGCGATTTTCACATATTAATATTCACATGGTACTATATACATATTAGTTTACATGTTAGTAATGAAAATATGGAATGTAAAAATGAAAACGTACGCCAATCCTGGCTCACAGACTTTTTGCTCAGATGAATGAAGTTAAGGCACTAGCCAATGCCTATTTACACGTGTACTTGGGGGTCGTTAATTCTAACTTTAATTCCCTCTCTGACTCCGTGTTGTTCAGTTTCCTCAGATATTCCGGATTTCCTTATTTAAAATGATAGAGATTTCCTGGGCTGTTTTTGTAAGTCCTGATAAGTACTCCAATAAAAGGTGCCCGGTCTGATAAAATGGAATCCTGATTCTAACTACTGGCAAGTCTACTTGGCAAGCGTGAATCTCACAGTGTCTTCACACTGAAACATGTCAGGTTATATTCACTGTTCATATAGAGAACTAATCTCAGAGGTTGTCCCAAGTTTCATGTGGAGCAAGGAGTGAATAATGATAGAAACAATGTACATAATTATTATATTAACCTTTTCAATCAATGCATATGTATATGTAAACATGTTTTATATAAATGTATTGAGTGTGTTCCACTCACTGAGATTAACATGCTCAAAGAGGGTAAATTCTGAGGCAGATTGAATGGTGGAATAAAAAGTAAGGACACCGAATTTTCATGTCACGAGACCCAATACTCTGGAGGGATATTTGTTTCTCTCTCATTCCATGATACTAGTCGGTGGTACCAGTAGGTGGTACTAGTGTAACAAGTGTGTAGTATAAGTGATCTCCAGTCAAAGTTAAACACCAACATCAGACGTGTCTCTAAGACGATGAACCATCTTCGTAATTTCCCCATGATACTACTTTGGACTTTAAAAAAAAACTAAATTCTGCCTCGTCTTGGCGAAGCGCGTCCCGTTCAACCTAGTCGGTTATATTAGGGCGCATCTCCAAATATAAAAGACCTTTAGGTATTAACTTGGGACGTGTTACCGCCACCAGACTACAACCTGCAAGGAACCAACATCGGCTGGAACAGAAACAACCGACACCTTACTGGCAGCTAAGTACCCACTTAAAGCTGCCAAGCGAACTATTTGAGCAAATTCCCTAAACTAACCAGATCATCATCTGTGATGAACCCTTAAGGCTAAAACTTTCTCTATCAACCCCTTTATTTATTTATCAATGTTAACTATACTTGATTATTAAATTTTTTTTCTGTATATATACAAATTTATAGTTGATTTAATCAGTTTTGAGTGAGCTGCACCAATATGTCTAAGTCATTTTAAACACATATAAACAGAGCTATTGAAATAATATGTTGCTGAATTAAAAGTTGTGGGCTCATCAAACGAGCAAGATTCTTTCTCCTCATAGAAGGTCTCAGTCGGCGTCTGTGGCCTAATGGATATGAACGCAGTTTCATAATCCAGATATACCAGGTTCGAAACCTGCTGCAGGCGGTTTGGTAGCAGATCGCTTTGTGTGGATTTTTAACAATGGTATAAGCGCCGTACCATTCAGAAAGCAATGGCAAACTACTGAATGAAAAAATTGCCTAGAAAAATCACAAACAGCCAATAAAAGCTGGGGTTGATTGCCACGTCCTGTAAAGGATAAGCAACTAACATACAAGGTCTGGGAAGATAAACAGTTTATTACGGCCTTGATAATATCAGCTGTGGTACTTGATTTCTTAAATTCCTAGAACTGAAGCATCATTCTTCATTTCAAATCTCTGCCAAGATTAATCTTGAGCGGAAGATAGATACCTTTGAAGACCTTCAGTAGAGGCTCTAAATTGTGGCCACTTTTGGACCATAACTGCAGACCAAGGGGAGAAATCCCGTGAAACAAAAAGAAAAAAATATATATATGTGTGTGTGTGTGTGTGTGTGTGTGTGTGTGTGTAATGATGTCACTGCGCAGAAAACGAATGCTCGAGGAAATTTGAAAATATCGAAAGAGAAAGAATGAAAAAGACAGACAGACAAAAAATGCTGAATACTAGCAATAAATTATTTTATAGGAAAGAAATTGCATTGAAGATAAACATCCTTCAATCGTCTACGTTTTGGCAACATCTACGTTTTGACAACGTCTACTGGGAATAAATCGTTTGCACTTACCCCATTTCAACGATTCTCAAAGTATTTTTCACCGGCCCCAGTGGTCCTCATAATGGATCAGGAACTAACTCAACCAAAAATGCAAACCCACTTTTCCTTTCTTCCAATGAATATCACTCAATTCCGCTACTGAAGATGGGCAGTGGTTTCCTCTGTCCATTGTCAGTGGTTCTCCTCGTAACATTTTTAAGAACCACTAGCTGGAAGATGTCTGAAGCAAATGTCACGAACCCAAAACAAACGTCAATTCCATTAAACAGGTCATCTTGGGCTTTTAGCTGAGTAAACTTCTCTCTTTTAGGTTCACTTCTTCATGTAGAGAGCTTTTCGCTGTTTGAGGCATCACTTTTATTGGCTGCTATTGTTGTTGTGAGATCTGAGATATTTGAGTGAGTAGTGCTCATTAATGAATCTGGGCAATGCGTTTGTTCCGTGTCTGCTTGATGTCCTGTTGTAGACTTTTGGTGCGTATCTACCAGCTAGCGAGCTTCTTCTTCTTTGTCGGCTCTCACAGAGATTAGTTGAATAACTGGTAGACAGTATGGATAAATAAAAAATAATAAATAAATACAAATTCACTACAAATGTTCCGACAACACTTCTTCAAGATTTACAACATCATCACCATCATCATAACCATCATCCTCATTTCCACTTAGGTCCCCAAGGAGCATAAGTCTTTAACAAATGTTTGCCAAATACTCATGATTCTGTTCAACCCCTTCAAAATTTGTCCATGTTCTTTCATACCTTTCATTTCTGTCACCACTTCCCTTCTCCGTGTTGTTGTTTTTTTTTCGTGTAGTTCCGGGTGTCTTTGAAAAGAAAAATAACAAAAATGCACTAATGCACCCTCATGCATGTCGTACAAGGCTGCTAAAATGAGGTTATACATCGGGGCTGCCAATCTCATCATGGAAAACTAATTCCATCACAAACTTCCGCTGCAAGAGCATGTAAATGCTTGGTCCAGGCTTGATGTGAGGGGACCAGTAGCAGTGGTGGTTCAATGATCTTTGAGGAGCACGAAGTAAAATGATGATGATGATGATGATAATGATAGTTGTGGTCACGATGATGATTATGGTGGTGGTGGTGATGATGATGATGATGATGGTAGTGACGATGATGATTATGGTGGTATGGCGGTGATGATGATGGTAGTGATGATGATGATTATGGTGGTATGGCGGTGATGATGATGGTAGTGATGATGATGATTATGGTGATGGTGGTGATGGTGATGATGATGACGAAGGTGATGGTGACGATGATGATTATGGTGGTGGTGGTGGTGGTGGTGATCATGATCATGATGGAGGTGGTGGAGATGATGATTATGGTGGTGGTGGTGTGATGATGATGGTGGTGGTGACGATGATGATGATAGTGATGGTGACGACGATGATTATGGTGGTGGTGGTGGTGATGATTATGGTGGTGGTGGTGGTGATGAGGATGATGATGGTGGTGGTGACGATAATGATTATGGTGGTGCTGGTGGATATTTACAACTCTGGGAGAACAAGAATATGCCCTTTATCTATCAGCAATGAATAAAGCAAAATTTCATTAATGCTTCTACCTGCCACAACTTCCTTCTTAATTAAATCTCGTTTTAGTACAGTCAAACTGAAGACAATGCAACATATGAAGAAATCAAATCAATAATATTTTTTTTAATAACTATTAAAAATTAGCATACGGGATACCCAGAGTCCGATACTGCTGAACCATACTATACATTACCAATAAGAGATTTAGTGACACTTTTCACACTAAGAATCGGTAATTTCAGGCTCAAATACCATTTGTTCAACAAACTGAACATCGTACAGACAGATATGTGTCCATGTCAGGAGGACAAACAGACAGTAGAACATGGTCTTCCAAGACTGTCGGCTCCACGAGAGGAGCAGGGTGGCTGCTTGACCTTCACCAACCCAGTTGAGAGAGAAGCTGTATGGTGAAGGTTATGATGGATTAGTAGCTTTATTATACGAGTACGAGGGATACATGTGGTTATCTGAGAGCGAACGAAGAAGAAGACATACAGTCAGTAGGGTTATTACAGATGAAATAAATCGCCTGATCATAGTAGATAGAAGGGTTCTTCGTCTGACCCTAAGGGTAAAGGTAATCCCTTAGCAGATACTTCTATAGGGGAGTGAAGTGTTAGAGACTTAACCATACTAGGTCCAGCATTGAGATGTGGGGTAGCCTGTTCCCTCCCTCGCTGTCTTTTCCTTCCCTAACTCAAAGAGCAGAGTCAGGTACCTATTTACAGCTGGATAGACTAGAACGTTTCGATACCAAGACTCGAACCAGGCACCTTTGCCGCGAGAGATCAGCATTTGACACTATCAGCTTTAAAACTTGACACCGAGACTCTTTTTAAAATGGCACCAATGACAAATGTCACGCTAACACAAAAGAATAAAAAAACAAGATTCCACTTTAAAAAGAAGAAAAAAAATTAACATTTTTGTGAATAATAATTATAAAACTTTTGTTTTAGATTTGTTCCATATTTAGAATATTTTAATTGATATTATGATTTTAAAAAATTATAATTAATGATTAACACAATGTAACAATTTTTGTAGGTGGGCGGCAGAAATTTTGGACATATTAAAACTTTGAAGGAAAAATAAAACAAAGAATCTGGTTCAAAAAAGTTTGAAGACCACTGATATAAGTTATAAACGTGAGTACTAGGAGGTTGCCTGAACAGGAAATCGATCTCTGTGTTGGATGTAGTGGTTTGACACTAGTGTAATTACGCTACATTCTATCTTCCTGATACAACACCCAAGACGCTAACTACTGTTTTCAAATTACATCGCCAAAAAATGTAATTTCTGAAGCATACCCCTGGGACAGTAACTTAATTGGCAAGTAAAATTATATCCTTAGGAGGAAGGCAAGATGGGACGAAACCTAGTTCCTTAATGGCATATTCCATTTTCACCATTTCTCCACTTAGGCGCTGTCGTCCGCACACTTTGAACTTTCAAATTACTCCCCCTGATGAAATAAAAACATTTTTTATTTGAATTGAAATCAGTGGGGACAGGGATTTCATGTTCCCACTGTGAAATATTAGCGGAATGTTCCCTCTAAATATTTTTTGGAGTGAATGGAGAGGTACTTAAAAAACAGAGAGAGAATTTGTAAGGGCAAAATATTTAAGGTAGACAAGCTGTGTTTGTTCGTGCTCATCAACAGTTCATTCATCATAGCTTATCAAACTCCATAATTCTCGCCGTTTGTACGTCGGTCACATCTAAGGGATGCAACTGTGGTTGAAAGTCAGACATTAATTGTATTGTTTCCCTTATATGTACTCACCCGAAAATAGTAACACTCAACGAAGAAAAGTCTGTGAATTGTGCAACACAAAGTGAGTGACAGTGATATATGAATAAAATGTAAGTTTTTTTATTGTAGAACCCAGTTTCATTCCGAAAACGGATTTAACTCATCATTTTGTTAAAAAATAACCTTAAAATGTAAGTTTTTGATTGTTTCTTCAAGACAAAATTTTTATTTAAAGTATTGCAGACTTATTGTTGGAGCTACTCGCTGGAAATGAAACGGTTTATTGGAGCATAGATACCATGATTTCCGATGATCCCAACGACGCAGTTGATTTCCCAACCGAGTTCCTTAACGAACATTGCCCATCAGGAATGCCACCGCATTTGCTGAAATTAAAGGTTGCTGCATGTATCATGCTATTGCGAAATCTGAACGCAAAAAAAACCGGACTATTGAATGGCACGCGTTTGGTCATAAAAGTCTTGCATTGGGATTCTCTTGATGCAGAAATTATCACTGGCAATAATAAGGGAGAACGAGTCATAATTCCTCGCCTTGACTTAGAACCGAGCGAGCGCAGTTTGCCATTTAGGATGCGACGTCGTCAATTCTCTGTGATTTTAGCATTTGCAATGACGATCAATAAGGCGCAAGGACTATCTTTTGATCACGTAGGAGTTTTCCTTCCTGAACCTGTTTTCGGACACGGCCAGCCCTATGTCACCCTCACCCGAGGAACAAATCATGAAAACTTGAAAGTTTTTGTTAAAAACACTTTTTATCAGGGAACATTCTTTGAAACAAATCCACGCACTTTCAAAAAAAATGTTGTCATCAAATAACTTTTATATTGAATAAAAAAATACTTAAAAAATATATTACAGTTTTTGATTTACTTCCGTCATTATTGATGAGTTATTGCTAGTATATATATATATATATATATATATATATATATATATATATATATATATATATATATATATATATATATATATATATATATATATATATATATATATATATATATATATATTGTGACGTAGAATTGAAATATTGATACAGTAATATGATAGCCTTTTGCTTTCCCATTTAGTGTCTACCATTGGCTAAGCCAAATCACGCAATTTTCTGTTTGTATGACTCACCTTTGAATCCACACCCTCTTTCTGAGAACATAACAACAGAGTTGTTAACCAACTTTTCGCACCTGCCAGTCTTAACAGGGGAGCGAGTCACGTTTGCTTACCTGAGTTTTTCACGCGAACTGATTTGCCAATTATCGGTCATTAGACAGATGCGCGGAGAAATAACGGACTGTTTGAAGTGATACACGAACGATTATATTTTCTCGACCACCTTTGATGCCGTACGTTTCAGGGGGAGATAATTGTTTGATCTGAGAAAGGGGACGTAATCTAAGATGTCGATCAGCATCGCTGAGTAGAATGAACGAACAAACCTTTGATCCGGGAAACGCAGTTTCCTGATTTCTCTGCTATACAGAAGGTGTGAATTCTGACATCTTCTAGTGATAATAACACCATGATCTGTATATATACCGCGCTCTCTCAACTTCAGTTATCAGAGTCGCTCAGATATTCTTGGATAATCTAAACACGCCAGACTAGAACCATTCTTTGCTAAATGTATTAATATGTCTCGTGGGGATTTCATTTTCTGATTTGTGGTAATAGAGATTGTGCTTAAGTGTTAAAACGTGTTAAGTTTACCATTTTTATTCACTGTAATTCCTTAGCGTTTAAAACTAGCGAAATAACTTAACGCGTAGATAATTTCTTGCCAGTCGTTCAGTGTAATGTAATTTTCAACACCCCACTTACTTTCAACGAGAAGATACGGGTTAGCTGACTGAGATTATTACGAGTGACAGAATAGAATTCGCATTGTATTTCATTGTGTGGAATTATATACGTGACTAGTGTTAATGTCATGTGACAAAACAACAGACGCCGACAAATAGCTAGTAGTGACTGGCGATTTTGTTAAAGTGCGCGTAGGGATAAATTAAAGATTAATTGACTTTGTGCGCTGTTCATTTTCTCGCGGGCAATAACGGGGGAGGGCGCATACCCTTTTTCCCGACATGCCATAGCGGAAAACTTACGGGTGGATAGGATAGAAGCAGTTTTCATAAATGTTCTTTTCTTCCTAATATAGCACCTGATCAAAACCAGCGGCCAGCGGTCTTTACCTTTAACATTACCAGTACCATTATTATTATTTTGGGTCTTCGATTTTTTGGACTAGTTCGGTACTCTTGCTTCATTCAGTGTAGGATTAATGGTGTCTTCTTCGTAGCTACCAGTCCCAAGTTCCTTCGTGAACCGGTTGGGCCCAAGAGACAAAATAACATTAAGATTAAAATCGTAACTTAACTGTATTTTACTCAGAATTATTTATTCAATTTTTCCAGCTCACTGGGCATACGAAAGAACATATATTCCTGACCTTTGACAGCCGTAGCAACGGAGTGATCCAGAAAACTACGCTGTTTCAAAATCGGCACTCACCATAGAGCCAGCCGATAGGATTTACCATCATCATCATTTTACATATTGTAACATTTTTCTTAGCAACCAGATGCTTCGCAATACTGGAATTATTTTTCTCCTTTTTGCAACTGTGAACGTCCAGAGCACGTCTTGCTTCAGTAACTGTTTGCGGTGATACATTGGTTTTCATCAATGGAAAATTAAACTCCACATTTGGCGTCCACCTTGTAATTATTATTCGATATAGGCGGACTGGGGCCATATTTGGGCAACCCACCAGACAGTATAGGTTTAGGAACTATTGTAATTTTTTTCCTAGGGATAACAACACCACGAGTAGGTAAGCGAGATTGTTTGTGGCCACGGACGACAGAGAGAGAGAAAGAGAGAGAGAGAGAGAGAGAGAGAGAGAGAGAGAGAGAGAGAGAGAGAGAGAGAGAGAGAGAGAGAGAATATTTTCCTTTGTAACAATCATTGTACTAATTTTTTTTTACTTCACTAAACTTGGGTACTTTACTGAGTAGTAATTTAGTGTGAACTTTTCTTCACAGTCTATCCTGTAACCTAGTGATAATCTTTGACCTTTGAGTTATTAACTTCTGTTGGGATCCTTTCTCAACAAGGGGAGGGCACTTATTCAGTTATTTTCATATGTCTGTAAACATGAGATTTATTGATTTACCTATATGTTTTGATGTTGTAAAAGTTTAATGATAATAAACAACCATAAGAACTTACTTTTGTGTGTTGGTCAGACCGATACCCTATTAACCATAATTTTTTTCACGTTTGTGTGTCCTGTTGTCACATAATTGTATGTGGGTGTGTTTAGTTTAACTTATCTTTCTAGAGATAAGGAGTTGAAAGATTGTCTTACACTAAACTATAGTCGTATAGATAGGCTGGACTAGAGAAACTATTCAGTCCAGAGACTAATCTTCTCCTTAACTATTCACTCGTAAAATCTATTTCTTACACCTTTATTCTCACAGATGTACAACGCAGTCCAGGGCTGGTCAAGACCGCACTCCACCTCCACGTGGTGGTCCTGGAAACAGTCTGCAGCAGTGCGGTCTGGCTGAGCGAGTGTGGATCGCAATGGGAAGGCAAACCCGGTCCTAAAAAATGCCGTGCAGATGTCGGATGTGTCGACCGAAAGGTGCAAATATCCCAGCTTAGGCGTAAACAGACACAACGCAACCACCGTCCTTTTCAGGACGAACGAGGAAGAAGGAAGAAGAAGATTCTCACGTATTTACCACTATCACTTCTGCTCAGACGGGACCATAACTATCTTCTAACCTATCTAAAAATATACGACATATATATATATATATATATATATATATATATATATATATATATATATATATATATATATATATATATATATATATATGTGTGTGTGTGTGTGTGTGTGTGTGTGTGTGTGTGTGTGACCGTGTGGCCAGAAAGGTGTAAGTTTTGACTGAGTAATAGTTGTCGATCTTGTCTACTGTGTACATTTGCGCTCATGCTGGCATTCTCACACTGGAATGGGCAATTTAAACGAAACACACCTTTGCCATCCATGAAGTAGACAAACGTGTGAGACGCAGCAGATCTAATGGGAGACAGCCCTTACATTTTTAGACATCCCGGCGCTGTCTGACACCAAAGGAAAACACCTTGTTGAGCACAAAACCGGGATAGGTGTGACTCCAGGCAAGAGATATCGTGGGAATGCAACCTAGTGGGCGGACCTTGAGTTGAGTCGATGAGGAAGATAATCTTTACTAAAATGTGATCTCGTGTCATCCATACTGAGCATAGGACTCCTGATTTGCTCCCTAGATGGATGGGCGGAGCTTGAGCCTGACATTTTGACGTGGCTATCATGTGGTACAGGAGTGGATATGTAGATTTAAACTGAAACAGTAAGAGAGTCGAGTCAGAGAGTTAAAAAGAAGCCAGATCGCCTTCATGTGCGGTATGCATCCTCTGTACGATACACCAGTGAGGTAGAGGATTTGATACGCATATGTTGCGTCTGTGCTAAGAGAACTAACGACATAGAGGTATGCTTGCATTTAAGTACATTTTATAATACTTAACATAAAGTAATATTAGACGTTTCAGGTTTAGAAGTTAATACATTTTAGCGTTTGTCTATCTAGAGTTTGATAGAAGCTGTTTGGCGATTTATGCGTTTTCTAGTGTAATTTCACGTATATCTCATCGCTATTTTCAACTGTAAGACTGTATTAAATGTGTGAAGTATTAAGTGCATTTATAAGAGGAATTCTAGTGTCGCATTGCGCTGTATACAAGTGTGTACTTATTACCATTATTATTTGTGTAGTGTTAAGTAATAGTTATATTGCCTTCTTGTGAGCCGTAAGTGTTGTTAATTTCACATCAGTGATTCTTGTGAGAGGAAAATTAGTGTACCCTCTGACTCCGTGAGTAGCGTATGCCTATTACGTTTAGTATAGAGCTGTAAAAATAGAGTATATATATACATTTATATCTGCTTGTTCTTTAGAGCAGCTAGGTCTCTAAGATACTGATCAAATGTGGTCATTTAGACCAGTGAGTTATGTATAATATTTCATCATAGATAGAAGTGCTTCAATTAAGTTTTCTCTCGCGTGATGATGTAGTTAGTATTTAGTATGAGTATGAAGGCATTATTGTTGACTGAGATATGTTTATTGTATGATTACACACACACAACACACACACACACACATGGTCATTTAAGCGCATCTATTGGCATACCTCCACACATGTGTAACACCACACACAACATACACACACACACACATGGACATATAAGTGCATGTACTTGCATATTTTCACATATATGTATGTATTATTACGTTGATAATGTTTGTCCATTAGTACGATGTTAGTTTATTTTGTTTCATTTTATTTCAGAGAGTCCAGCAGTCTGTGCTGGGTTATTATATGGTGTTACGTAGAGAATACCTAAATAGCTTGGTTAAATGGTGTTGCATAGGAATAACCTACAAAAAGTGAACTTGTGGACAACATTGTTTTCTGTATGATTCATGTGCTACCTGATAGGGTTTCATTAATAAAAGTGGGACCCCTGTCATCAAGAGAGTTTTTATGTGACTGCGGAACGTGTGTGAAAGTAGGCCATAGAGAGTGACGACAACATTACACACAAATCCTTATTCTTCTTCACACATCGTTTTCGCACCGTCACATATATATATATATATATATATATATATATATATATATATATATATATATATATATATATATATATATATATATATATATATATATATATACTGAAGCACATTAAAAACGCACCACTATTATATATACTTATGCCGAGAAGCTGGCAAAAAAAAGTGTGGGAATGGATTTTCCCCGTGTTTGCCATGAGGTAGAGAGCGAATGGCTGCTGGAATGGAAAGTTCAAGATTCAACCCATGGGTGTGTGTACAGACTACATGAAAACGATGAAAGTTACACGTGCAACACGATTCTCAACAGCTATGACCCTGAAAATGTGTACGCGTTGTGGCAGTATACTCGGTATAAAAAGGCCGTTGAGACAAAACACCCAGTACATGTGCTTGAAATGCCACGACTATCTGAAAACGACCGCCAACGAGCCATTGGTATGTTGGAGACCGGAATGAGCTCGCGGGCCATTGCCAGAAGGATGAATTGCCACCACAGCACTATTGTACGTCTCAATGAACGTTACGGAACCACTGGCAGTGCCCGGGATAGACTTCGGAGTGGCCAACCACGAGTTACTACCCCTGCGCAAGATCGTCATATTGTGCTGAGTCACCTAAGGAATTGACTCTCCCGGCAAGTCAAATAGCAAGAGCAATAGTGGGTAGACATGGGCAAGTCTCTCGAATGACAGTCATACGACGACTCAGAGATACAGGCCTTACTGCAAGACGACCTTATGTTGGGCCAAACTTGACTCACAGACATCGTTAGCAGCGCCTGCAATGGGCAGAGCAACATATCAGATGGACTAGACTGCAGTGGAATGCTGTCCTATTTACAGACGAGAACAGATTCAACATATCCTTTGCAGATGGACGTATGCGGATTTAGCGACGGTGTGAAGAGCGCTTTGCAGATTGCTGTGTCAACCGATTTCGAGGTGGCAGTATTCACATTTGGGGAGGATTCAGTTTTCACCATCGCTTGCCTCTTCACGTCTTCCGTGGAAATGTTAATGCTGTGACATATCGAGATGAGGTTCTGGATGCACTGGTTGCTCCTGCGTTCACAATTTATCCAGACTTGCAGCTTCTCCAGCAGGATAACGCACGTGCATTTTTTTGTATTTTTGGTTTTCTCCCTTGCCTGCACAGAATGCATTGAATTTCATAACAATCAAATGTACAAATTAATGACCAACATGGATTCATAGGAAAATGAATAAAGATTCGAAATATGTAAACTTGTACACACTTATATTTACATTTCACACTCTGTTCCTGGATTATACAGGTGGTGCGTTTTTAATGTGCTTCAGTATATATATATATATATATATATATATATATATATATATATATATATATATATATATATATATATTATATATATTATATATATATATATATATATATATATTATATATATATATATATATATATATAGATATATCTAGCTATATATAGATATAGATATAGATATATATATATATAGATATATATATATATATATATATATATATATATCTATATCTATATCTATAATGTAGTTGGTCTATGTGTCTGTTACCTCAAAACTAGAGAACGGCTCAACCCATCTTGATTCGATTTTCTCCACCGTATCGGACATTTCTCAGGAAAGGACATAGGCTATACGTCTTCATGATACAAAGTGAGAAGGCTGGGCAGTGAATTTTTATTCACTACATTCATTCTGCTGTCAAGTGACTTCATTGATTCTTGTCTCAAGTTACAAGAGACGTAACTTACAAACTACATAAATCATAATTGGTATCCTTTTTCGTTAAATTTAGAAAAAGTGCGTTGCTCTCTGTTGTGTCCGTTTGTTAAACCAAGGAATTTGAGAAGGAAAAACTTTCAATAATCCTCAGCTATGTAAAGTTGTTAATTAATTTTACAGTGCGTTGCCTTGTGTTATAACATTTTGCAAATCAGGATCCGTGACAAGAGAAAAGTTTTATTAATTCTCAGCGATGTTTGTGCCAGAAGATTAGTGTGTGTGTTCTAGAAGACTCCGAAACTCCATTCATTCGTAAGGCAAGCTGCTATGTTTTGCCTCAAATAAAGAACATGTTGTGTAAATTCAAATGGAATGCGAATAAAGGAGGGAAAAAATCCTACGCCACCGCCTCCAGGGCTAATTACGAAACAGTTGTATAAATGAGTCTGTGCGAGGGAGTAAAAGTTTTTCTATACATTTGTTCATTGTGTAATTCGTGTATATGTATGTGTGTATATAAATCTGTTACTTAAATTTACAGTGCGATGCTTTTTGTTACGAAAATTGTGTAAGTCACGATCCCTGACAAGAAAAGTTTTGTGATTGCCAGCTATGTTTCTGCTACAAGATGTGTTTATCTTCTAGAACATTCCTGAACTCCATTCATTCTTATAAAGGGACGTAAAAAACGGTTAACGGCCTTACCTTAAAAACTATACAAGTCATACATTTTATCCTTTTTGGTTAAATTTAGAAAAAGTGCGTCGCTTTCTGCTATGTAAGTTTTCTAAACCAAGATTCCCGATAAGGAAACTTGGAATAATACTCAGCGACGTAAAATTGTTACTGAAATTTACAATTCAGTGCTTTCTGTTTTGCAAATTTTGTAAAGCAGGATTCCTGACAAAAAACGTTTGATTAATTCTCACCTATTTAGAACTGTTAGTACCAATTTCGTCTACACAGAAACCGTCATGTTAATTATTTGTGCTACAATTTCCGTATATTCGAGAACATTTGTGTATGTTCTGACACAATAATTGGTTAGCGACTAATTTCGATATGCCGAAAATGCAAGTAGCTTTATTTTTTTTTTTCAGTTACTATTTTGCTGGTGAATATTAGCTACTGTACCTACCTATATAATAATTTTCACAGTTCATTATTAAGTTTATTTACTACATTAATACCTTTACTACTTAATTATTTTCAATTTTCCTTTCATTCCTTTGTTACGTTTTTGTGTTTAATTATTTCGTAGACACGATTTGTGTGGCTCTTTTAAAAACACTTAGGTGTTTTTTTTTAGTTTTTTTATTTCGGGATCATTTTAGGTATTATTGTCACGTAGCGTTTAAAGGATAAGAGAATTATTTAGAGGAAATAATAGATCTGATGTGGAAGATTTGGCTCAAGGAATCCCTGCTGGGTTTTCCCACTTCCGAAGGGTGACGAAGAGGGTAAATTCTCCTAACTCGACAGGTCTGGAAAAGATTGTAAGGAGATATTTGGTCTCTCGCTACCGTCGTCCCCTTCTCAGTTATCTATTATTATTATTCTTTAAATTATATTATATTTTACGAGCCCCCCCCCCTCCCTTATAAAGGAAGATAAACATAGACAATATTCAACATCTAATGGAAGGAACAAAGCGTGGGGTACAGTATATACACCCAATTGGTTTATTGCAATAAAATGAATAGATGGTGAATGATAGTATTGTCGATGGAATTAGTGTCTGCTGTATGTATTATGTGTCTCACAATTCAAGTGTTTTTCATCATGGATGACTAAACTAGGCATTGATGTAGTGAGTTCCCTTTTTCGTGGACTTAGCTTTTCAGCCCCCGGCTGATAGTGAAGTGAGGTTAGTTCTCCGGTCTCCTGACGTTGCCCCAGGTAGGTCTTGAATGGTTCGGATTTGCCTTCTCTGTGCTCGACTCCGTATTCTGCGCTGAGATTGGACTGTCGTGCAAGGCTCCACCATAGACTGAAGACAAATACGACGGCTTCATTAATTTTCTAGCTTTAGAAAGCAGTCTTTCCCTAAGCCGTCCCTCTGCCAGTCATCTCAGATTTTAGTCTCTAACATATATGTCTAGAGTCTAATCTTGAATTCAAGTTTCTCCTGTCTGTCCTTTATTATATTTCTCTGCCCCAGTGGCAGTATTATAATTCTTTAGACTGATTTATCGTCAACTTAACCCGATTGATTATTATAAATGTCAGTTAAACCCACCAAATTTATCATAGAAATGTCGGCAACAGTATTCTAGTTCTGCGCCTCTAGCCTAATCGTCATGTCATTATGATGAATTTAACAAATAATTGGACATCCGTGTTTTAGAATTGTCTGACAACATTATCACACACTTCATGTCTGGTCGCATCGTCATATAATTTATAATGAATATATGTCACGGTCTGTCAACATTATCGTTAATATTAATTTCCGTTAGTCTAAACGTCGGGTCGAAAATAATCAAATAATATGGAAATTAATAGCTATATATATATTCCCGCTATACATTATTATGAACATGTTGTACATATCCCGTGGGATCACAAAATATACCCGATCACATGTGGCTGGATGTGATCGTAAAACAGAAATATGAATAAAGTAAACATACCAATCTTGCGTCGATTTTGCAAGGTACTACACATTTCATCATATTATATTCTAGCGAGATTTCACTTACCTACTCAAAGATGGACGCTAACCCGCAATTAGACACGTGGCTTCAGTGCTTTTAATGCGAGAATTCGCCGATCTGGCTTAGACCTAGCTTTCTTGAGGGTTCCTGGGCAAGTGACAAAATGCTGGCTTTGCCGCCTTTTAGCGGGTCATTTCCGCTTGGACACGTGATCCGTAGCGTGCATCATGTGACCTTAGCCTCGTTTTAGACGCTCCAATCAATAATGTTAAAAGTCCCGTGATGTCTTCCTAAATGGCCTAAACTGGTTCTCCCAAGTTCAAGCAGTTCTAAATTAAAACGGATTTCTCGCTACCGAGGTCATTGGTCAACAATGATGTCGTATCTAAAAATAGCGAGGAGAAAATACCGAACGCTAGGAGATTTTCCGCAAGTGACAATTCCCGGGACTTTGCGATCATGCATTGAGGATGAGAAAAAAACGATGTCACGGAAATAATAATAAAAATGAAGAGAAGATTGGGCAAGTTGTCACACAAGCCCCTCCTCAAGTTTGACGTTCCGTCCAACTCCTCTGGTCCTGTCTTCCTCTTCTTTTTCAGTTTCTCATATCTCCTAGGTTGCGTCCGGATGTCTGCTCAAAAAATCTGCCCCTACGTTGTTCTTCCCAGGTATGTATTCTATGTGAAATGAATATGGCTGCAACAGTAGTGACCATCTCATAAGCCGGGCATTAAGGTTCTTCGACGCTGCAAGAAATATCAACGGTTGGTGATCACACTGCACCGTGAACTTTTTCCCGTATAAATATGGTTGAAACTTCTGCACAGCCCATATTAGCGACAGACATTCTCGTTCGATGGTAGAGTAGTTCTGTTCAGCAGGGTTCAATTTCCTACTAGCATATGCAATGGGGAATAGAGTTGCAGAAGGTCTATCACTAGGCTGCAGGAGAGTGGCTCCTATCCCTATATTGCTAGCATCTGTTCGCAGCGTAAAGTTCAGAGTTAAGTCAGGCAGTCGCAGAATTGGCCTAGCGGTGAGTTTCTCCTTCAGCAGCGTGTAGGCATTTTCGCACTCCGCTGTCCAGGTTACTTTGTCCGGGTTCCCATTCTTGGTTAAGGCGGTCAGTGGCGCACTCAGGGTATTAAAATCTTTAATATATCTCTGGTAGAAGCCACATAGAGACACAAATGACCTTACATCCTTTTTAGTCTGGGGTCGTGGGGCCCGCTGTAACTTCTCAATATTACGTGCATCTGGGAACATGCATCCATGCGAGATAGTGTGTCCCAGGAATTCTAGTTGCTCGCAGGCAATTTGACATTTTGTAGGGCGAGCGGTGAGTCCTGTTTCTCTAAGTCTTTCGAAGAGTAGGGAAACTGCGTCCAGGTGCTCCTCAAAGGTGTTCGTGGCAATAAGTATGTCGTCCATGAAATTACTTATCCCAGGGTGGTTCAGGGGTTCCAGTAGCTTCCTCATCATACGAGTACAGACGCTTGGGGCGTTGCTTAGCCCAAATGGCAATACATTAAACTCGTAATGGCCTTCAGAAGTACTAAATGCTAACATATGTCGAATTTCCTCTTTTACCGGGATCTGGTAGTACCCTTTGCTAAGGTCTATCTTCGAAAAGTATCGTGCTCTACTCAGCTTGGTGAAAAGCTGATTCTGATCCGGTAAGGGCTCCGCTTGAAATTCCGTTACAGCGTTGAGCCTTCGGTAGTCTATGCAGAGGCGATGTTCTCCTGTGGATTTTCTAAGCAACACCACACTCGCACTATAAGGCGACTCTGATTTTGAGATAATATTTTCCTTAAGCAGGTACTCGATTTCCTCACCCAATGCCTTTCCTTTAGCATAAGGAATAGGATAGTTCTTAACTCGTACCGGGGCGAGGTCTGTTAGCTTCATATCAAATTCTATCAGGTTGGTCATGCCAGGTTTATCCGTGAGTGTACTAGTGTGTTTTCTCAACAACTGTAAACCTGTGCCTGCTGATCCTCCGTTAAAGTTGAACTACTCTGAACATCTTGATGAGTTTCGCACTGACGAAGAGGGTATTCACAGGAGGTCAGGGGTTCTGCCTCAGTTTCCGTCGCAATAGCCAGTGTCAGGAAATGTGCTGGTTCTGCACCTGGTCTTTCATAATATCGCTTCAGCAGGTTTATGTGGTAAATTTTCTGCTTCCCCTTTATGGCAATCTTGTAATTGGTGCGCGACATTTTCTCAATGATTTTATATGGACCTCTCCACCCGATTTGCAATTTATTATTGCTACTGGGCAGGAGTAATAATACCTGTTCTCCTACTTCTAGCTCCCTATCCTTCGCAGTGTGGTTGTAGTAACGCGCATGTTTACGACGGGCACGGCGTACATTTTCCTTTGCCAGTTCCCATCCTGTTTTAAGGCGTTGGGTCAACTCATTCACGTATTGGGATGCAGAGGTGACCGTCTCATCAGCTTTATCATCTGTCCAAGTACGTAACAGTGCCTCTAAAGGTCCTTTTATAGGTCTACCAAACAGCAATGTGGCAGGAGGCATCCCAGTAGAATTGTGGGGTACTTCGCGGTAAGCAAATAGTGCTGCGGGTAAGTATTGATCCCAGCTCTCTGGTTTTTCCTGCGCAAGTTTCCGAAGGATGGAAATAAGGGTCCCGTTAAACCGCTCCACCTGGCCATTTGCCTGGGGGTGATAGGGAGAGGTGTGGATATGTCGGGCCTGAAATATCCTAAACACTTCCTCGGTGAGTTTTCCTCGGAATTGGGAACCATTATCTGTCAGGATCTGTGACGGAAACCCTAGCCGAGTAAATATGGTGAGCAGAGCCTCAGCAACATGCTTAGAATCACAGGCGGGCATAGCGATAGCCTCTGCCCACATGGAGCAACAATCCACTAACGTGAGTATATAACTGTTTTTTTTTTGCTACGAGTAAGTGGACCCACAATATCCACCGCTACTCGTTCGAAGGGTGTGCCCAAGATTGGCATTTCTCCCAGAGTGGCTGGGGCCGTCCAGTGTTTCGGCGCTGTCCTCTGGCACTGCGGGCATGATTTCACATATCTCTGGATATCGGCGTTGATACCTGGCCAATAATAATGACATGAAATACGCTGAATCGTGGCACTTATGCCCATGTGGCCACTAAACGGAAGGGCATGGCCCATTTCTAGGACCTGGGCTCGGTATGCTGATGGAACCACAAGTTGCCCATGTTTCTGTCCTCCATTTCCTGCTTTCCGATGCAACAGTCCATTTTTCTTGTAGAAGTCTCCCTTTTGGAGAGGAGTGTGCGCTCTCGGTAGTTTTTTGTAGCAGGGTGCTAGAGATTGATCCTCAGTTTGTGCCTTTTTTAATTCCTCAGGAAGGATGTTGGGTGGGGATTCCAACTCCGTATTCCGTTTGGCCTGTCCTCTAGTGGTGACAGCCGCCACAACCAGAGGGTGAATGGGTTCTCACAAGAACACATACCTACACCCTAAGATCAAGGGATAAATAGGGTCGTCCAAGATCACTGCACTGATTTCCCCAGTCACATATTTTGATTTGACCTTAATCTTGGCTATGGCCAAACGCATAGGTGCTGCACTTTTAGTAGGTCCTTGTATTTCTATAGTGTCTTCTGTCATCTGGTCAGGCTTGACTAGGGATGCACAGACAACTGCGTCGAATGCAAGGCCTGTATCATAAAGGCAGGTCACCTCTTGGTCATTTACGAGGACTGTCTCAACGACCGGGGGATGTCGGGGTTTGTCCAGAGGTTCTTCCGGTCCATTTCCCCTTGCGGCACTTTTACGTAAGCAGGCAGCATGATGAGGTGGGTTTTTCCGGTTGCACTCCTGCGTATTGTGGGTGATGGTTCTACAGTGCTTACACCATTTTTCCCCTTGCCTCTGCTGCTGGAAATTAGATCTCTGAGTAGTCTTGTAGTCTGGCTTGTCATGCTTTTTGAAGTTAGTATACGGTGGTTTCACTTGGGGGTCCACGTGTGACTGAGCTGTCTGTCTAGGTACGTAATCTGGTTGTTTCCGTCTGGGTGGTGGATTCTCTGATAGTGCTGCCTGATATCGTTCCGCTAACTGGACTATGGATTCTAAAGTGCTGGCCCCATTCTCTGTCAGGAATCTTCTCATGTCGGAAGTCATGGTGTCCTTCAGTTGTTCGATCATGACCATTTCCTTCAGGCCTTCCCAATCATGAGTAAAATTTCCTAGGGCACCCCACTTCTCCACGTAGGAATCCAGTCTCGCAGCAAACTGAGCAACGCTCTCGCCAACTTCCCTCCTAGAGTTACGGAACCTCTTCCTATAGGCGTCAGCATGTAGCTCATAACGAACCAATAGTGCCTTTTTCAAAGAGTCGTAGTCATCCTGTAAACCTGGAGGAAGCTTGCTATACACGTCATAAGCAGTTCCTCTAAGCCCTTGCGACAGTTTCAGGTTCCATTTGCTCTTCTCCAAACCAAACGTGGTGGCAAACTTCTCAAATTTGTCCAAATACCTATCGATCGAGTCGGCTTGTTCCGAGAAAGCTTCAAATGGAAACGTCAAGGGTCCCAAAGTTGACATGAGTGAGGATGGCAAAGGTCCTGTGCCCCCTGCGTGCAAGGAAGGCATATCATCTGACCGTGGCGATAGGTTGCCTGAGGAGGTAGATGCGGTCGCACCGGCTACCGGTTCAACTCTTTGAGCTTGTCCCTGCATCTCTAACTGCTTCATCTTCAATGCATGCTCGCGTTCATCTCTCTCGCTTCTTTCTCTAGCGTCTACAGCTTTTATCCTCTCATCTATTTCTGCTAACTTTATTCGCTCTTCTCTTTCAGCTTTCGCTGTTTCTCGAGCGTAATACTTATCAGTCTCAACACTGACATAATTTGCAAGGTCTACCCCACTATAACCTAGATCTCGACCGGCCTCCCCTAGTGCTGCCTTAAGCTTAACTATTTCAGCCATCTTTTGCAGTTAAAGTCCACACTGAGTAAGCTAGTGCTACCTTCCAATAGTATTTCTAACAACAAGTAAATACTAATTATTTATCAGACCGCTGTAGAATGAAATTACTACAGTTATGGAGACTTAAGGTCTGTAATTCAATGAAATACAAAATCAAGAACTAACTTAATTAAACACAACATATATAAAGGGATTCACCAATCAATGCCTGAATTTCTAGAAAAAAAAATGTTTTCTGTCTTTCTAGAGCTCACTGTGTGAAAATACATGTGTTAAAATGGTATACTGTAATGACTGAATGGATGATACTATCCCAGAGGTATGATAAAATACATAAGTTCAAATCCCGGACCGAGACACCAGTGTCACGTAGCGTTTAAAGGATAAGAGAATTATTTAGAGGAAATAATAGATCTGATGTGGAAGATTTGGCTCAAGGAATCCCTGCTGGGTTTTCCCACTTCCGAAGGGTGACGAAGAGGGTAAATTCTCCTAACTCGACAGGTCTGGAAAAGATTGTAAGGAGATATTTGGTCTCTCGCTACCGTCGTCCCCTTCTCAGTTATCTATTATTATTATTCTTTAAATTATATTATATTTTACGAGCCCCCCCCCCCCCCTCCCCTCCCTTATAAAGGAAGATAAACATAGACAATATTCAACATCTAATGGAAGGAACAAAGCGTGGGGTACAGTATATACACCCAATTGGTTTATTGCAATAAAATGAATAGATGGTGAATGATAGTATTGTCGATGGAATTAGTGTCTGCTGTATGTATTATGTGTCTCACAATTCAAGTGTTTTTCATCATGGATGACTAAACTAGGCATTGATGTAGTGAGTTCCCTTTTTCGTGGACTTAGCTTTTCAGCCCCCGGCTGATAGTGAAGTGAGGTTAGTTCTCCGGTCTCCTGACGTTGCCCCAGGTAGGTCTTGAATGGTTCGGATTTGCCTTCTCTGTGCTCGACTCCGTATTCTGCGCTGAGATTGGACTGTCGTGCAAGGCTCACCATAGACTGAAGACAAATACGACGGCTTCATTAATTTTCTAGCTTTAGAAAGCAGTCTTTCCCTAAGCCGTCCCTCTGCCAGTCATCTCAGATTTTAGTCTCTAACATATATGTCTAGAGTCTAATCTTGAATTCAAGTTTCTCCTGTCTGTCCTTTATTATATTTCTCTGCCCCAGTGGCAGTATTATAATTCTTTAGACTGATTTATCGTCAACTTAACCCGATTGATTATTATAAATGTCAGTTAAACCCACCAAATTTATCATAGAAATGTCGGCAACAGTATTCTAGTTCTGCGCCTCTAGCCTAATCGTCATGTCATTATGATGAATTTAACAAATAATTGGACATCCGTGTTTTAGAATTGTCTGACAACATTATCACACACTTCATGTCTGGTCGCATCGTCATATAATTTATAATGAATATATGTCACGGTCTGTCAACATTATCGTTAATATTAATTTCCGTTAGTCTAAACGTCGGGTCGAAAATAATCAAATAATATGGAAATTAATAGCTATATATATATATTCCCGTTATACATTATTATGAACATGTTGTACATATCCCGTGGGATCATAAAATATACCCGGTCACATGTGGCTGGATGTGATCGTAAAACAGAAATATGAATAAAGTAAACATACCAATCTTGCGTCGATTTTGCAAGGTACTACACATTTCATCACATTATATTCTAGCGAGATTTCACTTACCTACTCAAAGATGGACGCTAACCCGCAATTAGACACGTGGCTTCAGTGCTTTTAATGCGAGAATTCGCCGATCTGGCTTAGACCTAGCTTTCTTGAGGGTTCCTGGGCAAGTGACAAAATGCTGGCTTTGCCGCCTTTTAGCGGGTCATTTCCGCTTGGACACGTGATCCGTAGCGTGCATCATGTGACCTTAGCCTCGTTTTAGACGCTCCAATCAATAATGTTAAAAGTCACGTGATGTCTTCCTAAATGGCCTAAACTGGTTCTCCCAAGTTCAAGCAGTTCTAAATTAAAACGGATTTCTCGCTACCGAGGTCATTGGTCAACAATGACGTCGTATCTAAAAATAGCGAGGAGAAAATACCGAACGCTAGGAGATTTTCCGCAAGTGACAATTCCCGGGACTTTGCGATCATGCATTGAGGATGAGAAAAAACGATGTCACGGAAATAATAATAAAAATGAAGAGAAGATTGGGCAAGTTGTCACAATTATAATCCCACTTCTCGAAAATAATAGGTTTCCTTTTCTTAGTTTTTTTTTTAACACATAGGTGTATTTATTCTTAGTTCGGTACTTTAATTTCATGTCATTTTTGCTTCACATCGTCCAACAGAACTTCATCACTTGCGAGATTTAGCAACAGAGCAAAGAGAATGAGAATCAGAAGGGAAGCCGAAACGAGCACATAAAGGGATGACCGTCTCTTAAGAGATCGTCTGCGTCATGCTACAAAGAGGGCGTCTGAGACCCCTGCAGAAAGACAGGATCGTCTATCTCAAGATACAAAGCGTCATATTATCCAAATAGATGCTCAGTCTTTGCCTAGGAGATCGGCCCGCCTGCAGCGCGGTCGGTTACGTCACACTGACTTGACGATTGAAACAGTGCTTCCTCCAAACCCTAATGTAGTTCAGGTTGTCCAGCCAGCTCAAACTCTCTGGTTAAAGAAAAGCGTTCTGCTCTACGTTACGACTCTCGTATAAATTACTGCAATGATCAGTCTTTAATTCTAGGTCCTTTCCACAAAATTTGCAACATGTGCTCAGCACCTAAATGGAAAAACGAGCCAAAAGGCATTTGTTGCCAACGTGGTAAAGTTAAATTGGAAGAACTTCAAGCACCGCCGGAACCGCTGTTGTCGTCGTTGACTGGCCAATATCCTATGTCCACAGAATTTCTAGGAAACATCCGCAGCTACAACAATGCGTTCCAAATGACGTCCTTTGGAGCCAAGGTAGTGTCTGAAACAGGTTATATGCCGACGTTCAAAGTTCAAGGGCTGGTATATCATTTGCTTGGGTACTTACAGATATATATATATATATATATATTTATATATATATATATATATATATATATATATATAACATAATTTTTGGGTCAATCTATTGTCCTCTCCGGACGTATTCAGTTATATTTGATGTGCGTACTGATTACGTAAAATTTCCGTGGTCGGCACATTTCTTTCTCTGCTATCAAGCAGATATTTGGTATTTTCAAATCACCTTACACTCCTTTCAGTAATTGTTATCATGTTTGTTTGCCCGCTTTACCTTGTTAAGAGTAGGTTGATGATGCAGCCTTAACCGACAATCCGTTGGTAGACATTTTCGTATATCAGAAGTTGGGCGCCTGTTTCACACGGAAAACGGCCAGCCAAGGTTGATTATCGCTGATAAGTAGTGTGACGTCTTAGCCCAGATGGTAATGAAATTTTGTTTGCATTTATCAGTCGGACACACCTGAGCGGAAATGTTGTAATAGTTCCAGGAAGATGTAAGACGTTGTATGTAATCTTTGACAAGAATAATCGAATGTCACGATTGCCATATATGGAAGACGTGACCTTTACAATCACACACAGAATTCCAATCAGGACTTTTTTAAATAAAACCCCATCCTAAACATGCATGTTTGGAACTATTGGCCGGCATTCGAGATGTAAACATACCAACATTTCGGATTGGGGCCTGTTCGAATAGTAAACAACACGTGCCAGGAACGAAAGGGGTAATATAACTTGACACTTTTGCTGTTATAGCACTGTGAAATCCAACTTGTCACGAGACAACTAGACCTACCTGAGTTAAGAATAAAATCAGAATTCATTTATCGGACAGCACTTGTTTGAGCCTCTTGAGGACTTAAAAGTCCTTGAAAACTCTACTATTATTAGCAAGGAAAACCGGAGTCTGAGGAATCTGAAACACGGAGTCAAAGTTATAACTTATTGTAAAGTAACAACACCCCAAAACAAGTGTAAGAGACATCTTCAACAAGTTGCCGTAGCTGTTTCTCTGAGCCAGCAGTCTGTCGGTGAACCTAAAGATTTGCGTCGGTGGTACCAACTGAAGGTACTATCTCTTGAACAAGTGAGGGTATAAGTGGCCTGAAGTCGACGCTAGATGTAATCATCAGATGGCTTAGGGATCAGCTTGGTAGTTACTCCCTGACGAGTGTGATCCAGTCATATATCTGAAAAGACCCAAACATCACATATATATATATATATATATATATATATATATATATATATATTATTTATATATATATATATATATATATATATATATATATATATATATATATATATATATATACCTCTAAACAGAGCTATACCATTATAAGAGGAAATTCGCTGAATTAACTCAGCTGGGGGCTTGAACGGGCTAAAAACCATTGCTTAAATCCTTCAAAAAAGTCGACGGACAGAAATAAGTTAACAAATGTTCAGCGCTAAGCAGCATTGTTTTTGACATCTGAATTATCTTGTGAACTCCCTTAAGGTAGAAGCGTCATAACTCTTCTATCTACATCTCTGCCAAGAGTAATCTTGTGCGAAGGTAATAATTATAGGCGCAAACCCCTCTATAACTTTCCTATTCAACAGAATAGCCTAGATAAAAATAGACAAAGACCGTAATACTGTGTCTAGTAAATCATAGAAGAATAAGAATTGTCCAGAAAAGCTGGTAGGTTTTACTGTTAGGGTAAATCGACTATATCATGATAAAACATAGATTTAAGAACAGTGTCACAAGTGCAAAGACACATCCTGGCGCTGACATAAATTCAGATCACAATTCAGTCGTCATCAAAGTAAATATAAAGCTGAAAAGAGCAGGAAACAGAAGACAGGAGGAACCCAGATAGAAATATCAGCGCTGAAACAACCAGATATAAAACAGAAATATTTAATCGATGTCAAAAATAAATATCAACAGTTATTGACAGAAAGCATGGAGCAGTATAGAAGAGAAAACCCAGAAGAAAAAGCAGCCGCAAAATGGGAATGCTTAAAAACAAGCATACAATCAGCAAATGCAAATTTACCTAAAAAGGAGTCTAAGAAAAATCAAATTTGGATGACAGATGACATCTCGAATAAAATGGCAGAAAGAAAGAAAGCAAAAAACACTCCAGAATATAAAACAATAGACAATGACATACGTACTATGTGTAGAGAAGCAAAAGAACGGTGGATAGAAACAAAATGCAAGGAAATAGAAGACTTGGAAGCAAAGCACATGACAAGAGATATGCATGAAGAAATAAAGAAATTATCAAATCGGTCGCGGTTTGCACAAGGAGGAAGCTGTATCAAGAACAAAAATGGTGTAATATTACTTGATGAGAAAGACATATCAAACAGATGGGCAGAATACGTAAAAGAACTATTCGAGGACAACAGAGGTAAAAAAACCATCACCAGATTCTAATGAAGGCCCAAACATTCTCAGATCAGAAGTAGAGAATGCCATTCATATGATACAAAAAGGAAAATCAGCAGGCATGGATAACATAAAAAATTGAAATGATAGAAGCTCTGGAGAGCTTTGGTATAGATACAATCACAGAAATATGCAACGATATATACAATACAGGATATATACCACACGACATGAAGACATCAGTTTTCATAACATTGCCCAAAAAACCAAATGCAACAGAATGTTCAGACTTCAGAACAATCAGCTTGATGGGTCATGCAATTAAGATACTGCTCAAAATCATACAGGAAAGAATAAAAAGTAAAGCAGACAGCGAAATCCAAGAAGAACAGTTTGGTTTTAGACGGAACAGTGGAACAAGAGAGGCAATATTTTGCCTAAGAATATTAGCAGAAAAATATACAGAGGTCCAAAAAAGTATGTATATGTGCTTCATTGACTATAAGAAGGCTTTTGACAGAGTCCATCATGAGAAAATAATTGAATGCCTCGAGGACATAGGTATTGATGGAAAGGATATAAGAATACTCAGTAACCTTTATTGGGAGCAAACTGCCACAGTAAGATCTGGAAGGAATTATTCACCATACATAGACATAAAAAGAGGTGTCAGACAAGGCTGTGTGCTGTCCTCCTGCCTATTTACTTTATACACCGAAAAAATTTTCAAACAGATACAGGAAATACCAGGACTGAACATCAGTGGAAGGTCAATAAACAACCTTAGATATGCAGATGATACCGTGTTGTTAGCTGAAAGCGAACAGGAGTTACAAGTACTAGTGAAGCAAGTGAACAGTATAAGTCATGAATATGGACTCGACATTAATATTGAGAAAACAAAAACTATGATAATTAGCAAAACAGACGATAAACCCACATTAAAGATAAGCGTAAATGGGAAAATCCTGGAACAAGTCAAGAGCTACGTATATCTTGGTCATATAATAACAGAAGATGGCAGATGTGAAACGGAAATCAAGAAGAGAATAGGAATGGCCAAAGCTACATTCAACAACATGAAACATATACTGACATCCAAACAGTTATCTCACAAATTAAAACTGAGAATCATAAAGTGTTATATATATTCTGCATTTCTGTATGGTGCAGAAACATGGACGATGAATAAGCATTTGGAAGAAAGAATTGAGGCTCTTGAAATGTGGATATATAGAAGAATGGGGCGTATCTCATGGAAAGAGATGAAAACAAATAAGGAGGTCCTAGAAAATCTAGGTATGAAAAGAGAACTAATGAGGGGGTCAAAGTTCGGCAGCTAAAATACTTTGGCCACATAAAAAGGCATAACACCTTGCAGAAGACCATAACAGAAGGGAGAGTTGAAGGCAAACGTGCAAGGGGAAGACAGCGCTATAAGTGGGAAGATAACATCAAAAGATGGACAGGAATGAGTCTATCAGAGTGCACCACCAAGACAAGAGACAGAGGACGTTGGAGATCCATTACAGCCAACCTTCGTTGTGGAGATGGCAACTGATGATGATGAAATGCGTACACATACCAAGACACAAAAAGGAAAACACCGAGGCATGGGAACAGTACGTTTTTAAAACATAAATGGGTATCGTCTATCCCTGGTAAGGAAAAATATTATAGAAAATTAAACAATAGAAAAGTAACGGAAGTATTAGGCTTACTGGGGAATCGAACTCTGCACCATCCGAATGGACCACCACTAAAAAAACACAATAGTATAAGAATGCTGGACAACAGGAAAGTAACATAAGTGATACACTTACCGCTGAATCGATCCCGAGACAATCTGTACAGCGCCAAGGCCTCGCTACGGCAGTGAATCGTTATTAAACGCACTAGACAACGCACCACAAAAATAGTGCTTTGTAAACAGTGATCACTGTCACGGACTCTACACACACCTGTGGAATATAGGACAGAGAAACGACCCAGACCATTTTTAGACGCAGTCACCTCTATTCTGAGGTAGACACCTTTAATATTACACAATAGTCATTTATGTTTATAATTTAACATTCGTAAGGCCTTAGGTTTGCTTCTTTGTTTGGTTCTTATCCCTGTGGTGTATCACTACTAAATATCACTGCAAAACGTACTTATCCTTGCAAAAAACCTAAAAAATCGGTGCTACGGAGTTCACGTACTGTGCTGAGATCCTCCTTGTGTGATCTAAGTGAGGGGGATCGGGGGGATCGGAGCGCTGAAGGAGTTGTCCGTGTGCAATGAAGATGATCCTTAAAACCAAAAACCAAAAAACTAAAAACAATTTGATATGACCAGGAACTTTTTTTTTTCAACTTTGTATTGGAAGAAACTCGTCGCTATCGTCATCAAGTTCTGTAAATAAACTGACAATCATCATCAGCATCATTATCATTTCCGCTTCTTATGAAACATTGAGCCACTACTTTATACACCGAAAAAATTTTCAAACAGATACAGGAAATACCAGGACTGAACATCATGTGGAAGGTCAATAAACAACCTTAGATATGCAGATGATACCGTGTTGTTAGCTGAAAAAGCGAACAGGAGTTACAAGAACTAGTGAAGCAAGTGAACAGTATAAGTCATGAATATGGACTCGACATTAATATTGAGAAAACAAAAACTATGATAATTAGCAAAACAGACGATAAACCCACATTAAAGATAAGCGTAAATGGGAAAATCCTGGAACAAGTCAAGAGCTACGTATATCTTGGTCATATAATAACAGAAGATGGCAGATGTGAAACGGAAATCAAGAAGAGAATAGGAATGGCCAAAGCTACATTCAACAACATGAAACATATACTGACATCCAAACAGTTATCTCACAAATTAAAACTGAGAATCATAAAGTGTTATATATATTCTGCATTTCTGTATGGTGCAGAAACATGGACGATGAATAAGCATTTGGAAGAAAGAATTGAGGCTCTTGAAATGTGGATATATAGAAGAATGGGGCGTATCTCATGGAAAGAGATGAAAACAAATAAGGAGGTCCTAGAAAATCTAGGTATGAAAAGAGAACTAATGAGGGAGGTCAAAGTTCGGCAGTTAAAATACTTTGGCCACATAAAAAGGCATAACACCTTTCAGAAGACCATAACAGAAGGGAGAGTTGAAGGCAAACGTGCAAGGGGAAGACAGCGCTATAAGTGGGAAGATAACATCAAAAGATGGACAGGAATGAGTCTATCAGAGTGCACCACCAAGACAAGAGACAGAGGACGTTGGAGATCCATTACAGCCAACCTTCGTTGTGGAGATGGCAACTGATGATGATGAAATGCGTACACATACCAATACACAAAAAGGAAACACCGAGGCATGGGAACAGTACGTTTTAAACATAAATGGGTATCGTCTATCCCTGGTAAGGAAAAATATTATAGAAAATTAAACAATAGAAAAGTAACGGAAGTATTAGGCTTACTGGGGAATCGAACTCTGGACCATCCGAATGGACCACCACTAAAAAACACAATAGTAGAATGCTGGACAACAGGAAAGTAACATAAGTGATACACTTACCGCTGAATCGATCCCGAGACAATCTGTACAGCGCCAAGGCCTCGCTACGGCAGTGAATCGTTATTAAACGCACTAGACAACGCACCACAAAAATAGTGCTTTGTAAACAGTGATCACTGTCACGGACTCTACACACACCTGTGGAATATAGGACAGAGAAACGACCCAGACCATTTTTAGACGCAGTCACCTCTATTCTGAGGTAGACACCTTTAATATACACAATAGTCATTTATGTTTATAATTTAACATTCGTAAGGCCTTAGGTTTGCTTCTTTGTTTGGTTCTTATCCCTGTGGTGTATCACTACTAAATATCACTGCAAAACGTACTTATCCTTGCAAAAAACCTAAAAAAATCGGTGCTACGGAGTTCACGTACTGTGCTGAGATCCTCCTTGTGTGATCTAAGTGAGGGGATCGGAGCGCTGAAGGAGTTGTCCGTGTGCAATGAAGATGATCCTTAAAACCAAAAACCAAAAAACTAAAAACAATTTGATATGACCAGGAACTTTTTTTTTAACTTTGTATTGGAAGAAACTCGTCGCTATCGTCATCAAGTTCTGTAAATAAACTGACAATCATCATCAGCATCATTATCATTTCCGCTTCTTATGAAACATTGAGCCACTACTGTGTAGCAGGTCCTCTTGCAGGAAACCTGCACTAAGCATGCAAAGACTCCTGCAGCAGTGGTTTCTGTGGTAACTCATCGTACATGATGATGTTGGCAGCCTCATGTAAAACCTTATATTAGTCGCTTTGAACGACATGCCTCATGGAGCAGAGGGTATATTCATTTGTCTTTTCAGAGACCCCGTGGCTTCTTTTCCTTATGCCTTTCTTCTTTTCCTCTTCTCGACCATAACAAGGACAAGGATCCCGTTACACGCCCACTGAGGCTTATTGGGAATATGGTGTTAGGCCCATATTTTCTTGACCATCGGCACACTATGACAAAGTGGACAATATTCATAAGAAATTCAGCTCTTTTAGATCAGTTTGGATCAGCTTTTTTTTTCCTCCCATGAGAATTATTTGAGGCTGTTCAGCATGAACAAGAGATTCACGAACAAGGATTTTTAATTATATTAATTAATGTTCCTAAATACACGTGACATCAAGTGTTACTGGGGCCCGAAAGAGGAGCAAACAATAGTATCATTCCCACCTACCATGCATCTCGTAAAAGCCCACATGTGATATGATGTCGGCTTAAAAATATCCGCCAAAGTTATTACAATCACAGTTGACAGTGTGGCCGGGGGAGGTCACGGCATCAATGTAAAGACGTGTGTGGCCGGGTCATGTTGAATGTGCGCAGGTAGTTTTATTGACGAGAGCTAATCCTTTTCATGTTTCTGTTCAAGTGGTTACAGGCCTTTCGCCTGAGATGGAAATTCTTGACTGAAGTTTATTTTTCTTCCCAGGTTCGTTCTTACCCTTTTAGGTTTAGTGATAAGCAATATATCGTATAATGGTTTTCAAAAGATCCAACTGTGACATTCCAAATAAAACACAGCAATGTAGAAAATTCAATCAGAGTTTATTAACGTCATTAGACAAGCACTGCATATTTCACAATGATTTGATCGTTTACTACGCTCAACAAAATCGTGAGTATACTCCACAAGGAAAATGTATATCCACAAGGAAAATGTATATCCAACAGAAATAAAATGAAATCTTGTCAACTTAAAACTTGTCTTGACAATCTCAAAGACGAAGTTCACTTAACGCTACAACTGCCTAGCAAAAGTTTCTATCTATCTAATCATGTCTATCTGTAAGGTCCTTCTTCTAAATCTAAAAACTATAAACTATCAAACTATCAAACTATCAAAACTATCGAACTATGCCCTATCGCCCACATCTCTCCTTTTTATATGCAGCTCCTTCCTTTTCCCGCCATTTTTCACACGACTCCGTCTTTTTTCCCCACACGTTACAGTTTTCTACACACGTCTCTCTGTTTTCGACATTTTGCACACGTCTTTCTGTTTTTCGACTTTTGTGACATCTATCTCTCTTTTCCATCAACAATGGAAAAAAACCAAAATAGCAACTCTCACTTCACAAAATTTTCCACTCAAAACACGCATCAATATTAGTAATTGTGAATGGATGCATGAAGAGGTGAAAGTACTGTGTATATTAAAAATAGTAGGGAAATCGCGGAGATAAAAAGGAAATGAATTGGTTTACATATACACATAGATGGAGGAGAAAACATATAAAACATATAAGGTATTTACACATTTATTCTGAGTCAGACGAGTCTAACATATTGATTACTATTCTCGGCTGAACGAACGACAGTCCATTTTTTTTCCAATAGTCATTTTCCTCTTTTAAGACATGGTCTTCACATTTACACCAATAATCTTTGTCTGTCTGCGAGAGGGCGGCATATGTTAGTTCTTTCATATTGCATAGTTTGAAAGTTTTATTTTCAGCTGCCACCTGTCCTTTAACTTTTGCCCAAACGAGTTCAATTGGGTTTAAATGTGAATGATAAGGTGGCAGTCTCAAACACATATGACCATGCTGTTGAATCAACTTGTCTATATTGAATATCTTGGTCTTTTGTGATTTCTTAACAAGGGACAGTAATTCAGGTTTCAGAAATCCCTCGTTAAATGGAATGTCTTCTTTTCTGAGCCAAATCTTTATAGCATCTTTTGTACTCGAAGATGTCGGGATTTTGTCTTCTTCTGCCACAGCGTTGTGGTATGATGTGTTGTCCATTATCAGAAAGGACGGTCTGTCTAGAGGCGGAAGAAGAGTATTTTCAATCCACTCTCTAAATATGTTACCGTTCATCTCGGTATGATAGTCCCGGTTGTCCGTATAATTGGAAGTGAAAATAAGTTCAGCATTTTTCAGTAGCCCATTATGTCTGCTGCCTGCATATGCCATTATCAGACGTTGTCCTTTTCCACTGGGTACACATCTTTTAATCGTTCCATCTGATACCTGCCATTCCTTTTCACTTGTGTGGTGAGCATTGATCCAAGTTTCATCCACATACACAATATCATAATCTTGATTACGCATTTCCCGTACTTCACGTAAATATTTACTTCTCATAGATACTAAGTGCGGCTTCTCGCAGATGACGTTTCTTCCACTAGAGTACTTCCTAAACGTAAAGCCAATGCTTCTAACAGTTCTCCATAATGTTGATTTCGACACATCAATGTCATTGTGTGTTCTCAGCCGTATTTTGAGTTTCCTTAGTGTCACAGTTTCTTTGGAATTGAACATTCTACAAATCTCTCTTCTAATCACATCCCTGTCAAAACTATCTACTACTTTCTTTCTTCCTTGAGTCCTGGTATTGATTGAACTGAAAATTCCATTAGCTTTGAGTAATTGATGAAATGAGCGTTTACTTAAACCCAAAGCGTGAATAGTTCTCTTTTCAGGATTTGAGAGACTCCGATACAGTTTACCACGCTTAGCTTCTCTGCAGAAATATTTATACATCTTCACTGCCATTGTATGCAGTGTAAGGAACTTGACTTTCATACCCATTGTATTACAGACCTAGAATACCGCAAGATACGCCTATGCACTGAAATACACAATCAGTAGAATGGTAACTGAACACACCGGAAGGGTCAATGTAATGTTCAAAACAGTGCGGTAGTGAACTGAAACACTTAGAAAATCACGTGACATGCGTTCAAGATGTTAAATCGAAATAGCTCACAAATATGAAGGGGTAAGCCCTTTAAAATTACGGTTGGACTAGGAGGTAGTCGATTTTGTATACTTTAAATAAAGAAAATATAAAACCATAAGTTTGTTAACGAGGAAAAAAATGTCCCCCACGGGACATAGCGATCATTAGGTCATATGCAAAGTTGCAACAATTACGATCAAGTGGTTGCAGAGATATTGAATATTAAACAGCGGCAAACATTGTGAAACGCACTATATTAGTTGCATTGAATGGAGACTTTTAGATAATAAATGTATGCAAATATAAGCACCAACAGCGTTTAGTACGGAAGAAGGATTTGACATATCCAAAGTGAACTTCATATGGCTATGGCACATAGCAAATCTCATGGCACAACTGTAGTACTAGGACGTTCAAGTCAAACCGGGACTTTTTGTTCTGGAAGTACAGGAAGGAATGCTAGCGTGGTGGTACTACTGACAGTAGTAAGTAACAAGTGTGACCTACTCGTATTACCGTTATCGTTATTACCGTTAGGTGGCGTACGCGTCACGGGTCAGTCCCTGATAGATGATGAGAATGGCGGACAACAGAGTTAGTGCATGCATGGAACAGCGTGTTATAATGAAGTTTCTTGTGAAAGAAGGCGTGAAACCCGCAGAAATTTACAGAAGACTGCAAGCAAAGTACGGTGATGAGACACTCAGTCGCAGTAAGACATTTGAATGGTGTAAACGTTTTAAAGAAGGCCGTACATCCGTGAACGACAATCCCGGCCGTGGCGGCTCCCAGCCCACAGCAATCATTCGTGTGAACATCCAGCGTGTGGAACGCCTGATCCTGGAAAATCGACTCATAACCTGTCGTGAAATTGCACAAGAGACAAATCTTTCTGTGAGGACGGCGCAGACTATCATTCACGAAAATTTGCATTTTCGGAACGTTAGTGCACGTTGGGTGCCAAGACAGCTTTCCGCTTTTGACCGGCAGAGAATAGTTCAAGTCTGCACTGAGTTGAAGGATCGCTTTGGCAGGGAAGGCCAGAATTTTCTGAATCGCTTCATTATGTGTGATGAAACCTGGGTGCATCATATCACTCCGGAATCAAAACGAGTATCCATGCAGTGGAAGCATACGGACTCCCCACCACCCAAAAAATTTCGGAAAATTGCATCTGCTGGGAAAGCGATGGCGAGTGTTTTCTGGGACAAATTTGGCATTATTCACGTGGATTTTCTACCCCGTGGTGCCACTATCAACAGTGAAGAGTACTGTAGCATTCTAAGTGATGTGCATAACCATCTGCGGGAAAAAAACGGCCTGGTTTGATAAGAAAAGGCGTCCTGTTTCTACAGAATAACGCACGACCACATACCGCTCACCGCACCACGTGCAAATTACAGCAACTCGGGTGGGAGGTATTGCCACATCCCCCTTACAGCCCAGACCTCGCTCCCAGCGACTTCCACCTGTTTGGACCCCTGAAAGAGTTCCTGGAAGGTCAGCATTTTAGCACTGATGACGAAGTGAAGCAGGCTGTCCTACGATGGTTCAGGAGTACTGACATATCTTTCTACGCTAAAGCTTTTCAAGCATTAATTAAACGCTGGGATAAGTGTATAAATGTTGCAGGGGATTATATCGAAAAATAAATGGAAATTTCACTCCTACAAATTTGTTCTTTTAGTTTGTACAAACAAAAGTCCCGGTTTGACTGGAATGTCCCTCGTACTTGGAGATTTCAACACAAAAAGTTGGTAATTCAAAAGTGGAAGACGCGGCTAGTGGTTATGGCCTGGGAGAATGGAATGACAGACGTGACAACCTGATAGAGTGAGCACGAACACATGATACAGTAATGTGACTAAAATCAACTATAATTTTTTTTAATTTACAGATAACAAAATTTAATAGTCCGAAATGTCACTTGGTGGACTATACATAAACGTCTTGAGATACGCTAGTGATACAGTTTTAATAACAAACAAGTGAAACAGCTACAGAAAATAATTGATGCAGTTACAGCTGGATTAAGAATTCCAGAGGCCCTAGGCTGTTAAAATATTTTGGGGCCCCTCTTCAATCTTTTAAAAGGTAAAACAAGAAAAATACTAATGGATTTCAGATAATTGTTTTTATTAATATATAATAATCTGTTGCAGCCCCTAGATTTTGTTAAAGGTAGTGGGGCCCTTACAAAGAAAATGTAATTTTTAAAAAGGGAAAAAGCTGGGTGGAAGTAACTAATAAATGAACTGTTGTAACCATACTATTACCCTGCACACACGAGCATACTAAAGTGCACGCGCAGTAGTTGTAAAGCTCCGTGCGTTACAACTCCGTTGCTTTTTCGCGGGGGCCACTGTAAACCTGGGGCAATAGGCGCGTGTCTAGCTGGCGTAATGAATAATCCGGCCCTGGGTGCAATAGTGACAGAACGTAAAAATTAAGGTCTTAATCTAAACAGTAAACAGACAGACGTAATGGCCATCTCAAAGAAAAGAACTTTCCAGCATGCATCATCAAAAAGATCAGGCCAGGAGGAAGACAGCCGATAGGGTAGAAGATGAACGACTAAGTAAGTAAGTATCATCAAAATAAATAGGTCACCTGAAACAAGTCGCTAGATTCTAAAACTGCGGCCCGTTAATAACGTCAGTTGGAACATGCATCTCAAAGATGAAGAGAAAAATAGGTCGCGCTTAAGCAGCGTTCAGTAATATGAAAAGTATTACGTGCAACAAATCGTTGTCAAATGAAGTATGAAAGAGAGCTTTTCTTCGTTAAATAAAGCTAATTTTGACACACCAATGTGAGCCATGAACAATTAGTAGACAAACAAAACAATCCCCGAGGCAATAGTGATGCAGTGTGATAGGAGAAGCTTAAGAATGCAATGGACAGATATGAAGAGTAATGAGGGTGCCGTGAAGCAAGCCAATGCACATAGGAAGCTTATTATTTATGTTAAAAGGAAACTATCCATTTTTCTTTGATCATGGTATGAGAAGAGGAAAACTGGAATACATTATGACGACAGGAAAGATTAAAAGAACATGACAGAGGACGACAAAGAGAAAGGATACAGTACGCTTTGATGTCGTGGCATGAGAAGAAATCATAAACAAAACTGATAAACAGTGATGGGAACATGAAGCTGTGAAGAAACATATTCATCGACGCCCGCTGACATGGTACATAAAGAAAAAATGCCTGTGTGTTTGTGTGTGCATATTCTTGTTTCAGGTCCTTTCATGTGTTTATGAGTATTTTTCACGTGTATTGTTGTATTTGTGTGTGCATGATCACTGCTGCCTTGTCACGGTGACTGATATTTTATTTTACCAACACGTCCCATTTTTCTTACTCTTTTAATGTTTATGGTTTCCTCGATTTTTTGGGGTTTTCTTTTCTTTCGGATTTTACCTACGTAGCCCATTATTCCACTCTCAGGCCCACCCCGCGGCTTTGTTTTCGTTCTGGTCTTCATTATAAATTCAACACTGGTCAGTAGCGGTCAGCTTATGATAATAATACCTAAGCTGCACCTGGTGTTTGTCTGACCAGGGAAACGCTGGTAGCGCGTAACAGCGTTGATCTCCAGCGAGAAATAGTTTCTTTGATGAAGCGAGCTGCTAGCGGGAGAGAAGGTGAGACAAACCCTTTTTGATCTGGGTACCCACTGACAAAACTCACGTTCGTTCTGAGAGATTTTGTTGTGGCCTCTGATCGCCCACAGAATAATATTATGTATTATATACTGAAGTACATTAAAAACGCACAACTATTATATATTCTGATGCCGAGAAGCTGGAAAAAAAAAGCTATGACCCTGAAAATGTTGTACGCGTTGTGAGTATATCTAAGGAATCGTTCTCTCCCGGCAAGTCAAACAGCAAGAGCAATAGTGGTTTGACATGGGCAAGTCTCTCGACTGACAGTCATACGACGACTCAGAGATACAGGCCTTACTGCAAGACGACCTTATGTTGGGTCAAACTTGACTAACTGACATCGTTAGCAGCGCCTGCAATGGGCAGAGCAACATGTCAGATGGACTAGACTGCAGTGGAATGCTGTCCTATTCACAGACGAGAGCAGATTCAACATATCCTTTGCTGATGGACGTATGCGGATTTGGCGACGGTGTGGAGAGCGCTTTGCAGATTGATGTGTTCGTCAGCACAACCGATTTGGAGGTGGCAGTATTCACATATGGGGAGGATTCAGTTTTCACCATCGCTTGCCTCTTCACGTCTTCCGTGGAAATGTTGATGCTGTGACATATCGAGATGAGTTTCTGAATGCATTGGTTGCTCATGCGTTCACAAATTATCCAGACTTGCAGCTTCTCCAGCAGGATAACGCACGTGCGCACACCGCATGCATTACGCAGTAATATCTTCAGCAGCAGAACATTGTGACAATTGATTGGCCTGCCCTATCACCAGACATGTCCCCTATAGAACATCTGTGGGACGAGCTTGGACGCTGAGTCTACAGGCAAGGTTCTCCAGCTAATCTGCAACAGCTCGAAGCTGCTCTTACACGTGAATGGGACTTGATTCCCTGGAATTTCCTTCAGAGACTTGTGCGTTCCATGCAGAGCCGCTGCCAAACTTGTTTGCAAGCACACGGTGAATATACCAGATACTGAGGATAGTGTGAATGAATTTTTTTATTGGTTGCATTTTTTGTTTCTCCCTTGCCTGCACAGAATGCAATGAATTTCATTACAATCAAATGTACAAATTAATGACCAGCATGGATTCATTGAAAAATGAATAAAGATTCCAAATATGTAAACTTGTAAACACTTATATTTACATTTCACACTCTGTTCCTGAATTATACAGGTGGTGCGTTTTTAATGTGCTTCAGTATATATGAAACTTGCTCGCGGCTGTTGTCTTCTGATGTAGACTCTACAATAACATTTGTCTTACTCTTGATTACGTTATACGCCGAACATCTGTGGGAACAGGCGATGCCAGGTGTCTAGGGTAGCGTCACTTGTAGACTATAAATCTAGATGGTTTTAATCAGTCAAGATCACTCGTAAAATTGTCCTGCCCGTGATGACCAAATGAGACTAAGGCAGACGTTAACACAGAACTAGATTTTGTTGCCTGTTTCTCGTCATCTCGGGGTAAGTAGACATCTTTTATAATATATATATATATATTCATGTTAGCTTTTTATATATACATGATAGGAGGTGTGGCTTGAATTCATTTAGAGGATTTCTCCCGGTAATTAGTTCAGTGATAATGTAGCGCCGTCCACCGCCTTAGTTAAGTGGGTGCTTAAGCAGTACGTGTCTCTCCGTGTTATTGTTTACAATGGGTTAATACTAAACTTATGATAACATATGCTTACTAGGCGAAGAATCAGAGTAGTCCATTCAGTGCTTACCATTGGGTTAAGAGTAGGCTAAAATAACTATCATTACTGTAAGGAAATGTCAGCGGTGTAGGTTATTCACTTAAAAACTGGATAGTGATGTGCTTGCGCTATAACCATGAATTAACATAGGTAGTACCTTATTACTTTCTGAGAGTAGAAACTTCTAGTGGTTTGGGTGTGGAATTTTATATGCCTACTTGTGTAGTTAGACTCACAACCTATTATTATAGCTATAACATTGCATTTTCCATGCATTACATTTTGGGAGGTTATTACTTTTTCCCTTTTTGCGTATCGACCCCAAGGGGCGCATACCATTTATTATGTAATGTCAAATGCTGTATTTTTATGTAAATTCACTTAATGTTGTAAGATGACTAGCATATACAGTCAGCTGGAACTACAGGGTTAGATATCCCTTATGTTGAGTTGGAAGAGGACGGAGTAGATTTTGCTGTCAGAACATTTACTGACAGGTACATGTGTGTACAAAATATATTAGCCTATGCAGGCGCATGCTGATAATTGATAGAGTGGAAGTAACAGGAGAGTGACTCATATGGAAAAGGACAGCCCAAGACTATCATAGCTTACTTACTTACTTAGTCGTTCCCCTTCTACCGTGAGGTGTAGAGGTTTGGAAGAGAGAGCGCCAGACCATTCTATCAGCTGTCTTCTTCCTGGCCTGGTTCCATTCTAGTCCTCGGTCCTTCAAAGATTGTCTAATGTTGTCCTCCCAGCGGACTCTGGGTCGTCCTGGAGGTCTGGATCCCTGGCTCTTTGTTTCCCATGCTTGCCGTGGTAGCCGATCTTCTCCCATTCTGCAGACATGGCCAAACCATCTTAGTTGGGACTGTTCTATTTGGGTCTGCAGCGGATGGGATTTTAGGCCTTGACGGATCGTCTGGTTGCGGACCATGTCTCTTCTTGTTACTTCAACCACTTTCCTCAGATACCTCATTTCTGCGGTTTGGATCTGGCTTTTGTGGGTTGTAGTCATTGCCCACGACTCGCATCCATATGTCAAGACTGGGACATAGGTGGAGCGGTATACAGCCATCTTCGTTTTCTTACCAACCTCTTTCTTGCTGAGGAATCCACGATTTATGGCCTGGAAAAGTCTCCCAGCCGCTGCTTTTCGAGTGGCCAACTCTTCTTTGATGCCTCCCTTTCGGTCTATAATAGCTCCGAGATATTTAAAGTGGTCGACCTGTTCCAGGACCTGTTCTCCCAACTTAATCTGATGTTTTCTTTCTTCTCGTGATATCACCATGGATTTTGTTTTAGAGCTGCTTATGACCATCCCTCTCTTCTCCAGCTCTTCCTTCCAGACTTGCAGGTTGGATTGGAGATGTGCCTCTGATTTAGCAATCAGGGCAACATCATCAGCAAATGCCAGCTCCGAAATATAGACCTGTCTCATCTTCCAGTACCCCACTGAATACTTTCTTGTTCTCTCCTTACATGCCTTGATGACATCGTCCATAAGGAGTATGAAGAGGTAAGGTGATAGGATATCACTATCATAGCAATGATTAAAATAATTATAAATCACATAGTGGAGCATAACTGTTTATTATAACATTATTGTAATTTTATTGTTTGCTTTATGTAAAGGTCGTTCCTTTTGGGTCTCAGATTCAGGACACCCGCAATGCTATCGCAGGATCCAAGTCAGGCGAAGAACGTCACATTCTCTTCGATCTAGCGGTTTCTGAAAGCAACTAGCACCACGAGTTGTCACCCCTACCTGAAATACAACCCTTTGTCAACGCCCATCCCTCTAACGGGAATTAAGCTCACTCTGTGTTTAACGAGCCAAAGCAAATCTGAAATTGAATTCGGCAGTAGTGGTTTCCTACTCGCCTCTTGATCACCAGTCAGAACATTGGGGCTTCCAGTATATCTATCAGCACAGCGTCTTCAGCAGAATTTAATCACCAGACTTTGTGCTTAAAAGGAGCACTCAGTCACAAATAAGAGTTCAAGCCAGCCCAACCGGATTTAACACCAATTACACAGGCCTAATTTCACGCGCCGGGTTAATAGCACAATGGACCAGTTGTCCTAAAGTGAACTCGTCTTGGGTGTGTTTCTCGTCATTTAAAACCCCGCACGTATTAGCGGCCAGTCGGATATAGACAGAGTACCTGCAACCTATCTCGTTATTAGGGTATAACCACCAATGCATGGAGAGTGTCTACAGTGTATTTAAATAGTGAAAATTCATGACCTGTAGGAGGATATATATATACATAAAGACACTAACTGACGCATTGACTGTGGTCCCCCCAAAAACGGAAGGATTGAGGACTTTTTGTTTAATTATTTCTTAGGTGTTCTACAGAGGGTTTTGTGTTGGTGAATTGTTTGTCCATCGGTGTTTGAATAGATACTCGTTGACTGTTGTGAATATTGATGCCTTTTACTGTGTTGTTGTGATAATATGCATTATTTTCATATATTTCTTCCTTTAATAAATTTTACTCATTTATTAACGCGTTGTTCACGACTCTTCATCCATAATTATTATTACAAGCTCTTACTATAGTCTCTAGTTTGACAAGAGAAAGGAAAGAGAGCGGGTGTTGCTTAAGGCTATATAAGTGTGCTGAGGCTTGGAGAGAGAGATAACTTTAATGAATCCTCTTTCAGGTTGGTCTCAAGTTCACCCTATTTACACAATATCTATGTGTAATCTATAATTTTGTCAGTTCACTCTCATTGTCGACTTCACTACAATTGTCTAACTCGACAAATACTCTTACCCTTTAACTCAACCACGACATGCTTATATATTAAATATTCCGAAGGCCTGACACTACTGTTTCATGTGCCTAAAGTATTGGCGTCATTAAGTAAGCAGTAATTAGGCACGTCCGAATAAGGACAATTTTATCACGTTTTAAATTGTCAACACACCTTCTAGAAAGTGATGGCCCCGCGCAGTTCTTCTTCTTCTTCTTCTTCTTCTTTGATCCTTAGCCGCCGACCGTCAAAGCAGTCAGTGACCATCACGCCTAGTGGCGTCTTGTAGGGCAACAACAAATTGATTCCACTTTGCTCGGTTGGTGGCCATCCTTCGTACGGTGCCCCAACTCTGGTTCATTCCCTGCATCTCAGCCTCCACAGTCCTCCGCCAGGTTGTTTTTGGTCGGCCTCTCTTTCGTTTTCCTTCAGGGGTCCAAAGCATAGCTGTTCTTGTGATGGCATCGGGGTCTCTTCTGAGGACATGACCAACCCAGCCCCAGCGTCTGCCAGCTATGATGGTGTGCATGTCCTCTTGCTTGCTACGAGTAAGCAGATCTTGGTTAGTGATGGTATTCGGCCAAAAGATTCGGTGAATTTTTCTTAGGCATGTTGTGTGAAAGGAGGACAATTTCGACATTTCCTTCTCTGTAACTCTCCAGCATTCCGCACCATAGAGAAGCACAGAAAGCACACAGCTCTGATATAATCTTAATTTTGTGCTTGTGCTGTATTGGGAGGACTTCCAGATGTTGTTTAGGCTAAAGAAGACTGTTCTTGCCTTATTCATTCTGATGTTGATGTCTTTGCCTGCCCCGCCGTCTGGTGTTACTATGCTTCCTAGGTATGTGAAGGTATCTGTCTGCCCGCGCAGTTACCAGGAGTAAATTATGACATAGTGAAAAGATAGAATTAATGTTTGCTCGGTGTCGTAGATTTTTGATAGGGGAATTAAGACTTGGGTTGGTCTCTTCTGAGTAGATTAGACTAAGTGATAGTCACAGTGAGAAGTAGTAATAACAATAGATTTCCACGAGTGAGATGGTAGCATGTGGTTAAGAGGCTGTCTGTGAGATCGAGAAATCTTCTCTCTCTCACCTATCTTCTACGATAGCTTTCGAGGAGTCAGACAGTCAAAACACACACATAATTATATATATATATATATATATATATATATATATATATATATATATATATATATATATATATATATATATATATATATATATATATAACCACACACGTGCACGCACATACAAGACGACAGTTATACGTACAGACGTAGGGAAACTATAACAAATGATTATATAAATATTCTAGAACGAGCTGATCAACACGCTGATTAATTTCAAGAGAAATTTTAATTATCATCTAAAATTTCTTCACAACACATAGAAATTACATCAAAGCATATACACATAGTCATAAAAAATCAAGGAATTTCTACAAGAAATGATAGACCCACAGTTAGATCTTATCCCTCGAGGTATGCCCACAGTCCTGTTGGAAGAAAGTGATAGCCCCAAGGAAACAAGGATACACAGGATTAGGTCTAATATTTCCCCTTCTTAAGGTATGAACAGACTTGATATCTCTGCTCTATTTTAAGGGAAATAAGATTAGCAATACTAGCCTACAGAAAGTTAAGACAGCAAATGGGTGCCCAATTACAACAATAAAGAAATCACTCCGTCCTGCATTCACTTGATTCATTCAGCCGAGCACACGTGCACATGTTCATACTCACAGCTTAGATAGCCACTTCTGGCAATACAATTTTTAGGACATTCACCTACAGACTCGTCAAAGGCAGTCTTTGACCAAGAAATCCCCAGTTCCAAAAAGACAGGATGAATTCTCTGCTTCCGGGAACGACTCCTTGGGTGTTCTTATTTTTTGGATGTCTGTTTAGGTCACATTAAAATTGTCCAGGCACGAAAAATTAACAACGAGCACAGTGTCAATAGCTTAGGTTTCTAGAATTGAGGAATGTCAGATCGGTGTCTACTTTCAGGAAAGGACTATATTTGGTCACCACACCACTAGTCGAAACTCCGTCGGAATGTTACTGACGTTAATATGTCACTTGCCACAACGGCTAAATTTGTACATAGAGTTTGTGCAGAAAATCTGATCTGGCTCAAAGGCCCAGTATAAAACATTTAGTCTTTAATAAAACCCGTTAGTGAGAGTTGTTCTCTGTCTATTAATGAAGACACACGCGCTGTCAGACAGGTGTTAACTTGTAAACCCACGTGGTTAAAAGATAAAAATGTTTCTGTTTCTCACAGGTATGTCTCTGTACTAAACGCCGGCAAAGTTTTGGGTTACCCCAGTATTCACTGAATAGGGACGAAAAACCACATATGAAATATTCTACATATTATGTACTCACTATAACTTACATTTTTTTTAAACTGCAAGCGTACCGCTTGACTTATCATTTAAACCTTCCTGAGAAATAAGTTATATACATAAAATCAATCATCATGAATTAGGAATACCTACGTGTTCCGTCACCACTCATGAAGCACCTAGCATTATAAGTTAGTTAGAAAAATGTATTCTCGTCTGATTATTTTAGCAGTAAAATTAAATTCCTTAATAGCCGACTGAGTTAAGCTAGAAATATAATTTCTGTTTTCCACTGTAACTCGTCACTATAAAATAATACAGACTATATAAATTAAGCGCTCTGCCCCAAATCTAACTAGTGAAATAAAATAAGCGATTTAACACTTTAAACACTTCACAAAATACTAGAATATAATATATATAATATTTACCTCAACACAGAACTACTAAGAACTTAAACCACTTCGACCAAACTAAATGCCATCTCTATTAACAGAGATTCTTAGGAATCGAACGAAGGCTTGTTCTAGTCTTGACTGCGAAGTTACTGAGTGAATTAAGTCTCAAACTCTCGTTTAAGATATATGAAACACACACAAAGAATGTGCCCTATTTCCAAAACCACGCACTCTCTCGTCTTTCCTAACACTTACGTAACTTAGACGCATGCCGTAAGTGCCACCGGTGCGTCTTCACACCTACGTTAACAAACTGACCGAGAAGCGTGCGTGTCATGGAAAAACCCAGACTATATGTCTCATTCCAGAGCGCTTTATGAGTGTCATATCACACTTCACTCCGAGCGACTAGCCTGAAGAACCGCTGTGACAGGTGAAAATGCAGACAACTTTGTCGCCTATAGGTCTGACGAAAGCGAATATTCACAGTGTATTTCGTCTGGGGCAGGGAATGCTATCGACATATGTCTGCTCCTATGTCTGGCCAGACGAATATGTTCACAGTTTGGTCCACTGACACCTAATGCTATAGAATGCGTTTAACGCTCTCCCGTCTAGTGTAGAGACTGATACGATATGTCAAAAGTTACTCGTTTAATCAGCAATGAAATGCGTTTCTAAATGAGAAACGAAACTGGCGACGTGAGAATGGGAAAAAAATATTTTTCGCAAACGAACGAATGCGAAAAATACAGAAAAAAATAAAGAGTGATAATAAATAGAGGATACGGGTGAAAGAAAAAGAAGAGGATATAGACAATTTCAATGATCATAAAACCTCTGTGACACTCGGGGATCGTCGTAAGAGGCAACTGTTATAAAGATGTCATTGCATGTGGCTGGCAACCTCATCGTGTAAAACAAATTGTTACAGAAACAACTGCTTCATAAATATATGAAAAGCCTCCTGAGGGGATCCAGCAGTGGCGTCACTAGAGTTGGTGTCACCCAGTGCGGTAACTCATGGTGTCATCCCCATTTGACAAAATCAGCGACTATAAAAACACCAGCAACAACGAAAACAACAGCGCGTGCTTGTAGCGCGTGCAGACGAAACCACGTGATTCGAAGCGTCATTGTTGTTACGGTAGTTTTATTGATGGCGTCTGCTAGAAATTGGCAGTGCGCATGATTAAGGTCAATGGAATTAATATAAATTGATCTTTATACTTTACGGAGTTATGAACGCGAAATGCACGGTCAAGTCGTGACGTGTTAGCATCGATATGGTCACGCTTGGTGACTAGGTTACCGTACCCTTTTTTGTATTGACCGTCAAGCAGTAAAGACGGATATTTTGTTACCCTTCCTGGGTTGTGCATGATGCTACTGCACATATATATATATATATATTTTAGTCAAGTACGGACACGGGTCAGTCCATTGTAATTGATGAAGAGATAAATGATTAAGTAGTTGATTCAGTCTCGTCAAGACACATGCGCTCACTACCGGTTGTCTGAAACCCAGCAGCGCGAGTATATAGCCATGATGTTCGTTTGACAGTTTTTCACGTACGACATGGACCCATAATAGGATGTTTGCAAGTATTCAATTTGTCATATATGCTTACCATGAACTACATTAATTGATGTCGTCAAATATGTTTGTTTTACGTAATAAAACTGTTTTCCTCGTGGACTCAAATAAGATGGACTTATCAAGTTGATCATTGAGATATTCACTTGTTGGTTATACTTACCACGCATTCGGATATCAAATAATTAAAGCACGATTATTACTAATGAATGAGAACCAGAACACTCAAGTCATGGACAGGGATTATGAACATTCTTTATTAACTCAATATTCAACGGCCTAAAGCAACCTCCATGATACTTTGATCACAGACCTACTATGCTAATTGGATCGTCTGTATCAGAGAACTGGTAGGCCAGTTCGGGGATACGAAAATCTTCTCCTTCATCAGGTTAGATCTAGCGACAAATTTCTTCGCAACATGATTGTTTACGTTTACAATACGTTCACATGACTTTATGACACACGGCACGTGACTAGAGGTCAAATATACGTCATCATCCTTTTCGACCGAGTCAATGACAACCGTTGGCAGCCTTACGAAAGTCAAATCTAATGTCCTGCTACAAGTATCGATGCAAGAAGAATATCAAGAGGAAACCCCGTCAAAACGATGAAGTTCAGCTCACTGTACCTAGTTGGCCGTTGATGCATACTGGCATTAACTGAAGAAGACCACTGGGCGCAAAAGATAAGTGAATGTTGAAACCTTTGTCGGTTCATCAAAACTAGGTGTAGTCCACTTCATTTTATTCGGGCATGTTATCTGCAATTAATTGTTCTATGTTTCGTTCGTCATTGATTGTCTATTCGTTATTTATATAAGCGGGCGGTTGGATTTGGGAGTTTTTAGATCGACTAATACCTCTTTTCAGATGGTCAGTAGATCTAAAAACCGTTCTAATAGGGATTCGTTGAGTAATTCCATTAGCGAAACATATGCTGAGTTCTACCAGCAGCATACTGTGTTTGCTTCTGAAGTTATTCGACCTTAGATGTTTTAGTTGTAAAGTAACGTTATATTTGTAGTAATTTTGCTGTATTGAGTTTCATTTTATTCATTTCGTAACTTGTTCGTAAACTATCCCGTTCATTCTAATCTGCCTATCATTTATTTTATAATTGTAAAATATTTGTCAGTTATGAGTCCTGTGACGTCATCATTTAACGTGTATGTGTTGTAACCTAGATTTAGTTTTTCTTCTTAGCATGTACTTCCGATTTTTGCTTGTTTCAATATAATCATTTTTTCGTTTGCATTTGTCAATTGTGATGTGCTAATGTCATGTAACATTTTAGTTGACTAATTGTCTTGTATTTATTAACTTATAAATTCAGTATGTAATAATAATAGTGTAAATTAATTAGGTAATAATACAATATAAATATTTTAATTAATTTTCAAAAAGAAAATGGACTTGATGAATTAATTGCAACAATTTGCAGTATTAGTCCAATTCACGATTGCTTATGCATTTTATGCATCATGACTAGGGCATGATAGCGTTATATATTGATAAATACTTATAAAGTGAGGGTTTGCCTTGAATATAATAGGCATAGTGTATAATACTTGGTACGTTAATCTATTCATAATACTACGTTGGCCACTGGGCACACCTAGGTAATTGATGGTAATATATAGTGTTGATTAATACATATAGTTGATTAAATAAATAGATTATTAATTTAAAGATGCTTACTTGAGACCAGTTTTATGGAGATATAATTAGTAATTTGGTCTAAGCAGGGTACTACATGAGCCATTGGGCATAAAAAGTTGAATAATATGATTATGGATGGATGATACCCATAATTATTAAGTGAAGATAATTTTTGAACTTACAGTTAGTGTAAGGGAACATGATAAGTGGTTGATTGGTTATATGGAGTAACCATACATTATTGTATATATAAGTAGATTGATTCAGGGAGTCATATATATATAGTTACTATGGATATTTTTGATCATTTTCTCCGGGAGGGAGATAGATTACGTTTAGGGGGTTGTAGCTGTGAGGAATATGCCATAGAACATTTTTTAATTCAAATGAGTCAGGATCTTGAGGAGTTCGCTTGGAATAGGTGTGGATATAGCCCTTCACGGGAGAAAGCAGTGAGACTTTATAAATTATTATCCACTATTTTTTATGAGGAAAGTAAAATGACTACTCAGGACTGTAGTAGTGTTGAGTTGAACGAGTTAAAGAAAACCATAACAAAGCATAAGGGTAGGGAGATTACCCTTACTAATGAGCTGATGCAGCAAAAAGAGGAATATGAGAAGAGGTTGTTAGCATTAGATTTTGAAAATGCTGTATTAAAGAATAAAATGACGGTGTTGATGGAAGATAATACTAAATTTCATGACTTCTCTCTTAGTCAGAAGAAAGAGTTAGAGGATGAGATGACCTCCTTGAAACATATGTTGGATGACCAGATAGGTAAGGTGAACTCTTCCACGCATGAATTGGAACTACTGCGTGAAGAGAATGATAAATTTATTATTGAATCTCAGAGAAGTAATGAGACAGTTAGGGGTTTATTTGATAATTTGAAATCAAAATATGACAAGTTGAGGTCCGATCATGAATCTTTGATCTCAGAGTATGTTAAGTTTAAATCAGAAGGTGAGAATGGTGATATTGAATCTCACAAGGACAATAATATTTCATCCATGAGTGATGATTGTCTCATTGATGACAAAGTGACTGCATTGGAAGAGTTACTACTGAATGAGAAACCGAGATATGTTGAACTGGATAGGAAAACACAACAACAGATCTATAAACTGTCAACAGCATTGATCACACTCAATTCTTTATGGGATAATGAGAAGAAGATAAACACTAACTTGGATAAAATGAATAAAAGGCAGAGGCAGCAGATTACATTACTGAATTCAGAATCTGTTAGATTGAGAAAAAGAGTTGATGGTTTATTGGATGTCGTATTGAGTAAGAAAATAGTGTTCAATAGAAGGGATGATAAACCTATTACACGACATGCCGTCAATATTATGGGTGATACTAAGGTATCAACACACCCAGCGAAGATTAGGAAATCATTTCGAGGCAAGTACACCTTCCCTCGACAACAGAATACTGCCAATTCTGGGAATAAATCTTGGCGGCAGAGTCAGATTGAAACTGATCCTAAGAAACCTTTTGAAGTTGAGAAAAAGGGAAAGGATTTTCCTAATGAAAATAATAATGTTAGGGTTAACATGAACCTAGATAATAAGATTAAGACAAATAAGTCTGTCGGCAAAGTTTTTACTTTGCACAGCAAGGAAGTGTCTCCGACATGCAGGAAACCTACTGCCTTATATAATGATAGATATCATCCTAAGTTCAATCAGGATGATACATCAGCTAATAAAAGTACCACGTGTATGAAAAAAGGAAAGATCAATTCTTCTTCTATGACTAGCAATACATATCTTCATTGTTCACAGTTTCGTGACAATAAGACTACATATATTGAAAAAGATGCATGTTCTCGCACCATTCTACTGCGTAATCTGCCACAGGAAACTAACTACCTGGCAGACACTCGGTAATTTTTTTTCAATATACAGCAAACGTGAAGTTTGTTCGTCTTCTGCCATCATTCAATGGTCAGAATAGTGAGGCGTTGGTTACCTTCTGTAACAATAGAGACGCTCGTTTGGTTATGGAGCGTGACAATGGTGTGTATTTTCACCACCATTCTCTGAGGTTGAAATTAGTACCTGATTCTGCGTCACGCAGATAACATGTTGCAATAACACTGTTTATCTCATGTTTTTGATGACTCAGCATAGTCAGTCATCATTCCTTTTCTTTCTATTCATCTATTCTTACATAGGTTGATTAGTATGAACTTTTCTTTTCTATAACATTTCGTTATCTTGTCTACAATGATACTTTGTCTTTTTGTCTGTATGTTATTTTCGCATGCCTACGTTAGACAGTAAGGTCGTTGATGGTTCTACTCATGTCCAGCCAATGCAGCATGAATTAGTATCTTGTCTTCCCTATTGCAAAAAGACAAACCAAATAAAATTACGTGGACAACAGACTGTGACAGAACATTTAATAACATTTTGATAATCTTCTCTAGGCCACCAATTTTACGGTTGCCAGATGTACACAAAAAGTTTTTCTTCGAACAGATGCCAGTAATTACGGTATCGAAGCCATACGATTTCGTCATCGAAGCTATTCCGGTACAAGAGAATATAATGGCTGACACTCTCTCAAGACATCCTACTGAAGACGAATAATTGTCCACAAGTTAAAAGAAACTGAACAAGATTGACTCTGAAACTTTCACTTATTCTTGTTACGAAAGTGATAAGAACCACCTCCATATGAATGACACTTCAAATACTTGCAGTGAATCAGTCAAGATAAACAGTTTTCGAAAGAAGATTCGTGATAGCAAGAGACTTATTTCGATGGTCCTTTTCTAACGTTTGGACTTTGGTTAGTGTCCAATCGTTCTCTAACTCATTACGATATGGTCGTGAATACAATATGAATCCAAGCTGGACATATAACGTTAGGTTACAGAAATTGACTAACTCAAAACGATCAAGATTATATTCAATCAGTAACGAAGTTTAGTGGAACATTATTAAATTTCTAAGGAACTTTCCATAGATTCGCAAGGGACATAACGACGGATGGATCATCACATCCGACATTTAGTTTAATAGTTATTAAATTAATGAAGAGTATAATAAAATTGAAGTGTGATTAAAAAAATAATGAGAAAAAAAAAGAGAAGAAAATATGTCAAAGAAAGAAATGATGAAAAAGAAAAATCCCGCAAGCAAATACTCTAAATATTTTATGTATAAATGAGATAGCTTTTATATGCATTTAGTTAAGATGTTCACATAAAATGTATTAATATGTTATTTTCTCTCCTTATATCATTAAGTTAATTATGTTGTAATTACACGACACTAATAATTAATTGTAAACACACATAACTAATCTAATTTATATTTTATTTTTTTTTCTCTTTCTTTACTTTATTTGTCCTTACTTCTCATGTCTTTTATTATGACACTATCTATTAGGTTCTTTAATTAGATGTTAAATATTTAATACATTACATACTTACTATCACAAATTAGTTTAATTTTAATTAGTTAGAATAATTTTCTTTACATAACACTTCATTACTCACTCACAACAGTCTTCAATAATTCAATAGCTAATTATTAGCGACAGTTGACACCCCTTTGTTTAATAATGTTATATGACTTATGTATTATCGACATGACCACGACACTGTTCCAGACAAGAACATCGTAGGCCATATGTCGGGTTTTTATTTAAATTTTTCATATAATTGAGTAAGGTAGTAAAAAAATATATCTAATAGATTTTTTTTTCCCACGGCGGGCAGGGAATTGTTACGGTAGTTTTATTGATGGCGTCTGCTAGAAATTGGCAGTGCGCATGATTAGGGTCAATGGAATTAATATAAATTGATCTTTATACTTTACGGAGTTATGAACGCGAAATGCACGGTCAAGTCGTGACGTGTTAGCGTCGATATGGTCACGCTTGGTGACTAGGTTACCGTACCCTTTTTGTATTGACCGTCAAGCAGTGAAGACGGATATTTTGTTACCCTTCCAAGGTTGTGCATGATGCTACTGCACATATATATATATTTTAGTCAAGTACGGACACGGGTCAGTCCATTGTAATTGATGAAGAGATAAATGATTAAGTAGATGATTCAGTCTCGTCAAGACACATGCGCTCACTACCGGTTCTCTGAAACGCAGCAGCGCGAGTATATAGCCGTGATGTTCGTTTGACAGTTTTTCAAGTACGACATGGACCCATAATAGGATGTTTGCAAGTATTCAATTTGTCATATATGCTTACCATGAACTACATTAATTGATGTCGTCAAATATGTTTGTTTTACGTAATAAAACTGTTTTCCTCGTGGACTCAAATAAGATGGACTTATCAAGTTGATCATTGAGATATTCACTTGTTGGTTATACTTACCACGCATTCGCATATCAAATAATTAAAGCACGATTATTACTAATGATTGAGAACCAGAACACTCAAGTCATGGACAGGGATTATGAACATTCTTTATTAACTCAATATTCAACGGCCTAAAGCAACCTCCATGATACTTTGATCACAGACCTACTATGCTAACCGGATCGTCTGTATCAGAGAACTGGTAGGCCAGTTCGGGGATACGAAAATCTTCTCCTTCATCAGGTTAGATCTAGCGACAAATTTCTTCGCAACACGATTGTTTACGTTTACAATACGTTCACATGACTTTATGACACACGGCACGTGACTAGAGGTCAAATATACGTCATCATCCTTTTCGACCGAGTCAATGACAACCGTTGGCAGCCTTACGAAAGTCAAATCTAATGTCCTGCTACAAGTATCGATGCAAGAAGAATATCAAGAGGAAACCCCGTCAAAACGATGAAGTTCAGCTCACTGTACCTAGTTGGCCGTTGATGCATACTGGCATTAACTGAAGAAGATCACTGGGCGCAAAAAGATAAGTGAATGTTGAAACCTTTGTCGGTTCATCAAAACTAGGTGTAGTCCATTTCATTTTATTCGGGCATGTTATCTGCAATTAATTGTTCTATGTTTCGTTCGTCATTGATTGTCTATTCGTTATTTATATAAGCGGGCGGTTGGATTTGGGAGTTTTTAGATCGACTAATACCTCTTTTCAGATGGTCAGTAGATCTAAAAACCGTTCTAATAGGGATTCGTTGAGTAATTCCATTAGCGAAACATCTGCTGAGTTCTACCAGCAGCATACTGTGTTTGCTTCTGAAGTTATTCGACCTTAGATGTTTTAGTTGTAAAGTAACGTTATATTTGTAGTAATTTTGCTGTATTGAGTTTCATTTTATTCATTTCGTAACTTGTTCGTAAACTATCCCGTTCATTCTAATCTGCCTATCATTTATTTTATAATTGTAAAATATTTGTCAGTTATGAGTCCTGTGACGTCATCATTTAACGTGTATGTGTTGTAACCTAGATTTAGTTTTTCTTCTTAGCATGTACTTCCGATTTTTGCTTGTTTCAATATAATCATTTTTTCGTTTGCATTTGTCAATTGTGATGTGCTAATGTCATGTAACATTTTAGTTGACTAATTGTCTTGTATTTATTAACTTATAAATTCAGTATGTAATAATAATAGTGTAAATTAATTAGGTAATAATACAATATAAATATTTTAATTAATTTTCAAAAAGAAAATGGACTTGATGAATTAATTGCAACAATTTGCAGTATTAGTCCAATTCACGATTGCTTATGCATTTTATGCATCATGACTAGGGCATGATAGCGTTATATATTGATAAATACTTATAAAGTGAGGGTTTGCCTTGAATATAATAGGCATAGTGTATAATACTTGGTACGTTAATCTATTCATAATACTACGTTGGCCACTGGGCACACCTAGGTAATTGATGGTAATATATAGTGTTGATTAATACATATAGTTGATTAAATAAATAGATTATTAATTTAAAGATGCTTACTTGAGACCAGTTTTATGGAGATATAATTAGTAATTTGGTCTAAGCAGGGTACTACATGAGCCATTGGGCATAAAAAATTGAATAATATGATTATGGATGGATGATACCCATAATTATTAAGTGAAGATAATTTTTGAACTTACAATTAGTGTAAGGGAACATGATAAGTGGTTGATTGGTTATATGGAGTAACCATACATTATTGTATATATAAGTAGATTGATTCAGGGAGTCATATATATATAGTTACTATGGATATTTTTGATCATTTTCTCCGGGAGGGAGATAGATTACGTTTAGGGGGTTGTAGCTGTGAGGAATATGCCATAGAACATTTTTTAATTCAAATGAGTCAGGATCTTGAGGAGTTCGCTTGGCATAGGTGTGGATATAGCCCTTCACGGGAGAAAGCAGTGAGACTTTATAAATTATTATCCACTATTTTTTTATGAGGAAAGTAAAATGACTACTCAGGACTGTAGTAGTGTTAAGTTGAACGAGTTAAAGAAAACCATAACAAAGCATAAGGGTAGGGAGATTACCCTTACTAATGAGCTGATGCAGCAAAAAGAGGAATATGAGGAGAGGTTGTTAGCATTAGATTTTGAAAATGCTGTATTAAAGAATAAAATGACGGTGTTGATGGAAGATAATACTAAATTTCATGACTTCTCTCTTAGTCAGAAGAAAGAGTTAGAGGATGAGATGACCTCCTTGAAACATATGTTGGATGACCAGATAGGTAAGGTGAACTCTTCCACGCATGAATTGGAACTACTGCGTGAAGAGAATGATAAATTTATTATTGAATCTCAGAGAAGTAATGAGACAGTTAGGGGTTTATTTGATAATTTGAAATCAAAATATGACAAGTTGAGGTCCGATCATGAATCTTTGATCTCAGAGTATGTTAAGTTTAAATCAGAAGGTGAGAATGGTGATATTGAATCTCACAAGGACAATAATATTTCATCCATGAGTGATGATTGTCTCATTGATAACAAAGTGACTGCATTGGAAGAGTTACTACTGAATGAGAAACAGAGATATGTTGAACTGGATAGGAAAACACAACAACAGATCTATAAACTGTCAACAGCATTGATCACACTCAATTCTTTATGGGATAATGAGAAGAAGATAAACACTAACTTGGATAAAATGAATAAAAGGCAGAGGCAGCAGATTACATTACTGAATTCAGAATCTGTTAGATTGAGAAAAAGAGTTGATGGTTTATTGGATGTCGTATTGAGTAAGAAAATAGTGTTCAATAGAAGGGATGATAAACCTATTACACGACATGCCGTCAATATTATGGGTGATACTAAGGTATCAACACACCCAGCGAAGATTAGGAAATCATTTCGAGGCAAGTACACCTTCCCTCGACAACAGAATACTGCCAATTCTGGGAATAAATCTTGGCGGCAGAGTCAGATTGAAACTGATCCTAAGAAACCTTTTGAAGTTGAGAAAAAGGGAAAGGATTTTCCTAATGAAAATAATAATGTTAGGGTTAACATGAACCTAGATAATAAGATTAAGACAAATAAGTCTGTCGGCAAAGTTTTTACTTTGCACAGCAAGGAAGTGTCTCCGACATGCAGGAAACCTACTGCCTTATATAATGATAGGTATCATCCTAAGTTCAATCAGGATGATACATCAGCTAATAAAAGTACCACGTGTATGAAAAAAGGAAAGATCAATTCTTCTTCTATGACTAGCAATACATATCTTCATTGTTCACAGTTTCGTGACAATAAGACTACATATATTGAAAAAGATGCATGTTCTCGCACCATTCTACTGCGTAATCTGCCACAGGAAACTAACTACCTGGCAGACACTCGGTAATTTTTTTCAATATACAGCAAACGTGAAGTTTGTTCGTCTTCTGCCATCATTCAATGGTCAGAATAGTGAGGCGTTGGTTACCTTCTGTAACAATAGAGACGCTCGTTTGGTTATGGAGCGTGACAATGGTGTGTATTTTCACCACCATTCTCTGAGGTTGAAATTAGTACCTGATTCTGCGTCACGCAGATAACATGTTGCAATAACACTGTTTATCTCATGTTTTTGATGACTCAGCATAGTCAGTCATCATTCCTTTTCTTTCTATTCATCTATTCTTACATAGGTTGATTAGTATGAACTTTTCTTTTCTATAACATTTCGTTATCTTGTCTACAATGATACTTTGTCTTTTTGTCTGTATGTTATTTTCGCATGCCTACGTTAGACAGTAAGGTCGTTGATGGTTCTACTCATGTCCAGCCAATGCAGCATGAGTTAGTATCTTGTCTTCACTATTGCAAAAAGACAAACCAAATAAAATTACGTGGACAACAGACTGTGACAGAACATTTAATAACATTTTGATAATCTTCTCTAGGCCACCAATTTTACGGTTGCCAGATGTACACAAAAAGTTTTTCTTCGAACAGATGCCAGTAATTACGGTATCGAAGCCATACGATTTCGTCATCGCAGCTATTCCGGTACAAGAGAATATAATGGCTGACACTCTCTCAAGACATCCTACTGAAGACGAATAATTGTCCACAAGTTAAAAGAAACTGAACAAGATTGACTCTGAAACTTGCACTTATTCTTGTTACGAGGGAGCCGCGCTGGTGTAATGGCTTCGGCGTTGTACTGGCGACCAGGTGTTCATGGTTCAAACCCGGGCGTCGGCGTTTGAAGAAATGTTTACGGCCGGAAATTTGACTGAATAGCCTGAACTCCTGTCTGATAAACCCTCTGTGGATGGGAAGGAGCGAAGCTCCTGACCGGGTTGGAAGGAAAGTCCTCAGGTGCCTCGCAATGACGTCATTGGGCCGAAGGGCTGAAAAGAAAAAAGAAAAAAAAAAAAAAAAAAAAAAAAAAAAATTCTTGTTACGAAAGTGATAAGAACCACCTCCATATGAATGACACTTCAAATACTTGCAGTGAATCAGTCAAGATAAACAGTTTTCGAAAGAAGATTGTGATAGCAAGAGACTTATTTCGATGGTCCTTTTCTAACGTTTGGACTTTGGTTAGTGTCCAATCGTTCTCTAACTCATTACGATATGGTCGTGAATACAATATGAATCCAAGCTGGACATATAACGTTAGGTTACAGAAATTGACTAACTCAAAACGATCAAGATTATATTCAATCAGTAACGAAGTTTAGTGGAACATTATTAAATTTCTAAGGAACTTTCCATAGATTCGCAAGGGACATAACGACGGATGGATCATCACATCCGACATTTAGTTTAATAGTTATTAAATTAATGAAGAGTATAATAAAATTGAAGTGTGATTAAAAAAATAATGAGAAAAAAAAAGAGAAGAAAATATGTCAAAGAAAGAAATGATGAAAAAGAAAAATCCCGCAAGCAAATACTCTAAATATTTTATGTATAAATGAGATAGCTTTTATATGCATTTAGTTAAGATGTTCACATAAAATGTATTAATATGTTATTTTCTCTCCTTATATCATTAAGTTAATTATGTTGTAATTACACGACACTAATAATTAATTGTAAACACACATAACTAATCTAATTTATATTTTATTTTTTTTTTCTCTTTCTTTACTTTATTTGTCCTTACTTCTCATGTCTTTTATTATGACACTATCTATTAGATTCTTTAATTAGATGTTAAATATTTAATACATTACATACTTACTATCACAAATTAGTTTAATTTTAATTAGTTAGAATAATTTTCTTTACATAACACTTCATTACTCACTCACAACAGTCTTCAATAATTCAATAGCTAATTATTAGCGACAGTTGACACCCCTTTGTTTAATAATGTTATATGACTTATGTATTATCGACATGACCACGACACTGTTCCAGACAAGAACATCGTAGGCCATATGTCGGGTTTTTATTTAAATTTTTCATATAATTGAGTAAGGTAGTAAAAAAATATATCTAATAGATTTTTTTTTTCCCACGGCGGGCAGGGAATTGTTTACGGTAGTTTTATTGATGGCGTCTGCTAGAAATTGGCAGTGCGCATGATTAGGGTCAATGGAATTAATATAAATTGATCTTTATACTTTACGGAGTTATGAACGCGAAATGCACGGTCAAGTCGTGACGTGTTAGCGTCGATATGGTCACGCTTGGTGACTAGGTTACCGTACCCTTTTTGTATTGACCGTCAAGCACGGACACGGGTCAGTCCATTGTAATTGATGAAGAGATAAATGATTAAGTAGTTGATTCAGTCTCGTCAAGACACATGCGCTCACTACCGGTTGTCTGAAACCCAGCAGCGCGAGTATATAGCCATGATGTTCGTTTGACAGTTTTTCACGTACGACATGGACCCATAATAGGATGTTTGCAAGTATTCAATTTGTCATATATGCTTACCATGAACTACATTAATTGATGTCGTCAAATATGTTTGTTTTACGTAATAAAACTGTTTTCCTCGTGGACTCAAATAAGATGGACTTATCAAGTTGATCATTGAGATATTCACTTGTTGGTTATACTTACCACGCATTCGGATATCAAATAATTAAAGCACGATTATTACTAATGAATGAGAACCAGAACACTCAAGTCATGGACAGGGATTATGAACATTCTTTATTAACTCAATATTCAACGGCCTAAAGCAACCTCCATGATACTTTGATCACAGACCTACTATGCTAATTGGATCGTCTGTATCAGAGAACTGGTAGGCCAGTTCGGGGATACGAAAATCTTCTCCTTCATCAGGTTAGATCTAGCGACAAATTTCTTCGCAACATGATTGTTTACGTTTACAATACGTTCACATGACTTTATGACACACGGCACGTGACTAGAGGTCAAATATACGTCATCATCCTTTTCGACCGAGTCAATGACAACCGTTGGCAGCCTTACGAAAGTCAAATCTAATGTCCTGCTACAAGTATCGATGCAAGAAGAATATCAAGAGGAAACCCCGTCAAAACGATGAAGTTCAGCTCACTGTACCTAGTTGGCCGTTGATGCATACTGGCATTAACTGAAGAAGACCACTGGGCGCAAAAAGATAAGTGAATGTTGAAACCTTTGTCGGTTCATCAAAACTAGGTGTAGTCCACTTCATTTTATTCGGGCATGTTATCTGCAATTAATTGTTCTATGTTTCGTTCGTCATTGATTGTCTATTCGTTATTTATATAAGCGGGCGGTTGGATTTGGGAGTTTTTAGATCGACTAATACCTCTTTTCAGATGGTCAGTAGATCTAAAAACCGTTCTAATAGGGATTCGTTGAGTAATTCCATTAGCGAAACATATGCTGAGTTCTACCAGCAGCATACTGTGTTTGCTTCTGAAGTTATTCGACCTTAGATGTTTTAGTTGTAAAGTAACGTTATATTTGTAGTAATTTTGCTGTATTGAGTTTCATTTTATTCATTTCGTAACTTGTTCGTAAACTATCCCGTTCATTCTAATCTGCCTATCATTTATTTTATAATTGTAAAATATTTGTCAGTTATGAGTCCTGTGACGTCATCATTTAACGTGTATGTGTTGTAACCTAGATTTAGTTTTTCTTCTTAGCATGTACTTCCGATTTTTGCTTGTTTCAATATAATCATTTTTTCGTTTGCATTTGTCAATTGTGATGTGCTAATGTCATGTAACATTTTAGTTGACTAATTGTCTTGTATTTATTAACTTATAAATTCAGTATGTAATAATAATAGTGTAAATTAATTAGGTAATAATACAATATAAATATTTTAATTAATTTTCAAAAAGAAAATGGACTTGATGAATTAATTGCAACAATTTGCAGTATTAGTCCAATTCACGATTGCTTATGCATTTTATGCATCATGACTAGGGCATGATAGCGTTATATATGGATAAATACTTATAAAGTGAGGGTTTGCCTTGAATATAATAGGCATAGTGTATAATACTTGGTACGTTAATCTATTCATAATACTACGTTGGCCACTGGGCACACTTAGGTAATTGATGGTAATATATAGTGTTGATTAATACATATAGTTGATTAAATAAATAGATTATTAATTTAAAGATGCTTACTTGAGACCAGTTTTATGGAGATATAATTAGTAATTTGGTCTAAGCAGGGTACTACATGAGCCATTGGGCATAAAAAGTTGAACAATATGATTATGGATGGATGATACCCATAATTATTAAGTGAAGATAATTTCTGAACTTACAATTAGTGTAAGGGAACATGATAAGTGGTTGATTGGTTATATGGAGTAACCATACATTATTGTATATATAAGTAGATTGATTCAGGGAGTCATATATATATATATATAGTTACTATGGATATTTTTGATCATTTTCTCCGGGAGGGAGATAGATTACGTTTAGGGGGTTGTAGCTGTGAGGAATATGCCATAGAACATTTTTTAATTCAAATGAGTCAGGATCTTGAGGAGTTCGCTTGGCATAGGTGTGGATATAGCCCTTCACGGGAGAAAGCAGTGAGACTTTATAAATTATTATCCACTATTTTTTATGAGGAAAGTAAAATGACTACTCAGGACTGTAGTAGTGTTGAGTTGAACGAGTTAAAGAAAACCATAACAAAGCATAAGGGTAGGGAGATTACCCTTACTAATGAGCTGATGCAGCAAAAAGAGGAATATGAGAAGAGGTTGTTAGCATTAGATTTTGAAAATGCTGTATTAAAGAATAAAATGACGGTGTTGATGGAAGATAATACTAAATTTCATGACTTCTCTCTTAGTCAGAAGAAAGAGTTAGAGGATGAGATGACCTCCTTGAAACATATGTTGGATGACCAGATAGGTAAGGTGAACTCTTCCATGCATGAATTGGAACTACTGCGTGAAGAGAATGATAAATTTATTATTGAATCTCAGAGAAGTAATGAGACAGTTAGGGGTTTATTTGATAATTTGAAATCAAAATATGACAAGTTGAGGTCCGATCATGAATCTTTGATCTCAGAGTATGTTAAGTTTAAATCAGAAGGTGAGAATGGTGATATTGAATCTCACAAGGACAATAATATTTCATCCATGAGTGATGATTGTCTCATTGATGACAAAGTGACTGCATTGGAAGAGTTACTACTGAATGAGAAACAGAGATATGCTGAACTGGATAGGAAAACACAAAAAACAACAACAGATCTATAAACTGTCAACAGCATTGATCACACTCAATTCTTTATGGGATAATGAGAAGAAGATAAACACTAACTTGGATAAAATGAATAAAAGGCAGAGGCAGCAGATTACATTACTGAATTCAGAATCTGTTAGATTGAGAAAAAGAGTTGATGGTTTATTGGATGTCGTATTGACACAGTTTCGTGACAATAAGACTACATATATTGAAAAAGATGCATGTTCTCGCACCATTCTACTGCGTAATCTGCCACAGGAAACTAACTACCTGGCAGACACTCGGTAATTTTTTTCAATATACAGCAAACGTGAAGTTTGTTCGTCTTCTGCCATCATTCAATGGTCAGAATAGTGAGGCGTTGGTTACCTTCTGTAACAATAGAGACGCTCGTTTGGTTATGGAGCGTGACAATGGTGTGTATTTTCACCACCATTCTTTGAGATTGAAATTAGTACCTGATTCTGCGTCACGCAGATAACATGTTGCAATAACACTGTTTATCTCCTGTTTTTGATGACTCAGCATAGTCAGTCATCATTCCTTTTCTTTCTATTCATCTATTCTTACATAGGTTGATTAGTATGAACTTTTCTTTTCTATAACATTTCGTTATCTTGTCTACAATGATACTTTGTCTTTTTGTCTGTATGTTATTTTCGCATGCCTACGTTAGACAGTAAGGTCGTTGATGGTTCTACTCATGTCCAGCCAATGCAGCATGAGTTAGTATCTTGTCTTCACTATTGCAAAAAGACAAACCAAATAAAATTACGTGGACAACAGACTGTGACAGAACATTTAATAACATTTTGATAATCTTCTCTAGGCCACCAATTTTACGGTTGCCAGATGTACACAAGAAGTTTTTCTTCGAACAGATGCCAGTAATTACGGTATCAAAGCCATACGATTTCGTCATCGAAGCTATTCCGGTACAAGAGAATATAATGGCTGACACTCTCTCAAGACATCCTACTGAAGACGAATAATTGTCCACAAGTTAAAAGAAACTGAACAAGATTGACTCTGAAACTTTCACTTATTCTTGTTACGAAAGTGATAAGAACCACCTCCATATGAATGACACTTCAAATACTTGCAGTGAATCAGTCAAGATAAACAGTTTTCGAAAGAAGATTCGTGATAGCAAGAGACTTATTTCGATGGTCTTTTTCTAACGTTTGGACTTTGGTTAGTGTCCAATCGTTCTCTAACTCATTACGATATGGTCGTGAATACAATATGAATCCAAGCTGGACATATAACGTTAGGTTACAGAAATTGACTAACTCAAAACGATCAAGATTATATTCAATCAGGAACGAAGTTTAGTGGAACATTATTAAATTTCTAAGAAACTTTCCATAGATTCGCAAGGGACATAACGACGGATGGATCATCACATCCGACATTTAGTTTAATAGTTATTAAATTAATGAAGAGTATAATAAAATTGAAGTGTGATTAAAAAAAAATGAGAAAAAAAAAAAGAGAAGAAAATATGTCAAAGAAAGAAATGATGAAAAAGAAAAATCCCGCAAGCAAATACTCTAAATATTTTATGTATAAATGAGATAGCTTTTATATGCATTTAGTTAAGATGTTCACATGAAATGTATTAATATGTTATTTTCTCTCCTTATATCATTAAGTTAATTATGTTGTAATTACACGACACTAATAATTAATTGTAAACACACATAACTAATCTAATTTATATTTTATTTTTTTTCTCTTTCTTTACTTTATTTGTCCTTACTTCTCATGTCTTTTATTATGACACTATCTATTAGGTTCTTTAATTAGATGTTAAATATTTAATACATTACATACTTACTATCACAAATTAGTTTAATTTTAATTAGTTAGAATAATTTTCTTTACATAACACTTCATTACTCACTCACAACAGTCTTCAATAATTCAATAGCTAATTATTAGCGACAGTTGACACCCCTTTGTTTAATAATGTTATATGACTTATGTATTATCGACATGACCACGACACTGTTCCAGACAAGAACATCGTAGGCCATATGTCGGGTTTTTATTTAAATTTTTCATATAATTGAGTAAGGTAGTAAAAAAATATATCTAATAGATTTTTTCTTCCCACGGCGGGCAGGGAATTGTTACGGTAGTTTTATTGATGGCGTCTGCTAGAAATTGGCAGTGCGCATGATTAGGGTCAATGGAATTAATATAAATTGATCTTTATACTTTACGGAGTTATGAACGCGAAATGCACGGTCAAGTCGTGACGTGTTAGCGTCGATATGGTCACGCTTGGTGACTAGGTTACCGTACCCTTGTTGTATTGACCGTCAAGCAGTAAAGACGGATATTTTGTTACCCTTCCAAGGTTGTGCATGATGCTACTACACATATATATATATTTTAGTCAAGTACGGACACGGGTCAGTCCATTGCAATTGATGAAGAGATAAATGATTAAGTAGTTGATTCAGTCTCGTCAAGACACATGCGCTCACTACCGGTTGTCTGAAACCCAGCAGCGCGAGTATATAGCGTTTGATAGTTTTTCAAGTACGACATGGACCCATAATTGGATGTTTGCAAGTATTCAATTTGTCATATATGCTTACCATGAACTACATTAATTGATGTCGTCAAATATGTTTGTTTTACGTAATAAAACTGTTTTCCTCGTGGACTCAAATAAGATGGACTTATCAAGTTGATCATTGAGATATTCACTTGTTGGTTATACTTACCACGCATTCGGATATCAAATAATTAAAGCACGATTATTACTAATGAATGAGAACCAGAACACTCAAGTCATGGACAGGGATTATGAACATTCTTTATTAACTCAATATTCAACGGCCTAAAGCAACCTCCATGATACTTTGATCACAGACCTACTATGCTAACCGGATCGTCTGTATCAATTGTAATTGGGTAATTATGACAGCTCTGACCGGAGAGCATGCGCATTAGAAGGTTCAAAAAGTAAATTAGCATAGTTTTAGCCTTGTAGGTATATTGATACAGTACATGTAAGCTGGGCTTACGAAAAATGTGTTTGTGGTTATAAATAACTACCGGGATATTTTTATAAAAAATAATAAATTTCTGCTGAAACACTGCACAACAATTTTATAGACAGTCATTTTGGTGTCACCCCTACTGATGGTGTCAACCGCTGCTATCCGCCCCCCCCCCCCCCCCCTTTCCTCTAGTGACGCGACTGGCACCCAGTTTTAGTGGTGTGTCCATGCTCCACATGAAGCAAATTGGAAATGATAATGATGATAATCAAATTTAGTGACAGGCCTTGTGGGATGCATATTAAATAGACTGGCCTGGTATGTTGCAAAGACTGGGAAGGAAAATCTAGAGACAAATATAAAGCGTATTTTTTATTCTTTAGTAATTACTTTTTGTTTTCTTTGCACGCGATATGTTGACTGCTCGAGAACTACTAGTCTACTACTGCACCAAGTCTTGACCTTCGTCCCTGGTTCGATTCCCTGGTGAAACTATCACCTGTATTGTTTTTCTACTGTCTTTTGCCCTTATTCTTTCTGTCTTGCGAGTGCTGCCTGTTTACCTATGCGTGTTTATTTATTTTCCTAATCACAGGACTCGGTTTCCCTTAATTATTTATTTCCTTGTTCACTGATCCGTAATTTAAACCAGCCAGTGCTATGGCGTCTTGTTCATCTTCTTGTCAATCTACTACTTTACACAAGTATGTCGATCTTTGTTTTGTTTATTTGTTTGTTCATTTGTTTGCTTTATCTTTTTTTTTTTAAATCTTGCCTCGTTTTTCGCGAGGCAAGCGCCATTCAGTCTAGACACATGATCCATCAGGTATATTAGGGCACATGTTCAAATATAAAAGACCATGGGGTCTGTTTATTGTCCTTTTTTTTAAACCTGGTTCATTCTTGCCAATATGAAAGTTATATTTCTCATTGTTTCTATAAATTTCTGGGTCGTTCCAGGTTCTGAAATCTTTTTTCGGTTATGTTTCCATGGCAATTCGATCGATATTGTATAGTCAGTGCGACATTACTGTTACAACAACTGTACCAAAGTACGGACCTCTACGATATAAAAGTGCCAGAAACTGACTCCCACTTAAAAAAGGCCTTAAGAAAATCTACAGACATAATCCCAGTAAAGAGTAAAGCCCTACTGTACATAGAAGAGTAGGTACATTATAACTTACTGTATATACAGATAGGTAAAAAGATGAAGACTGACAATTAGAAGCAGGAAAAGCAATACTAAAATGAAAAATTTACAAAAGATATAAAGTCACATATAATACGTCAATTTTTACAGCAGAATTAGTAGCAATTTTAAAAGCTTTAGAAATAGTTACAGAAAACCCACCAAAGAAAGTTACTATTCTCACAGATTCTCTCTCATCGATGCCAGTAATCAGAAACAGAAATGAACGTAGCCGGCCTGATATTTTTGAGAAAAAAAAATGCAGGTACATACATTTCTACTCACTGCAGAATGTAGTGTCACACTGACATGGATACCAGCGCATGTAGGTATAACATAAAATGAGCATGCTGACAGGGAAGCCTAACGTGAAAGAACTTGCTGTAGCAAAATTGATGTTGGCCTTCGGAAATTTGAAATGAAGAGCTTAACTGCTGTCACGAGATTTACTCCCCTGGCTTTGCAGTAATGGTCCATCATCATCATCAGCTGCCATCTCCACAACGAAGGTTGGCTATAATGGATCTCCAACGTCTTCTGTCTCTTGTTTTGGTGGTGCACTCTGATAGATTCTTTCCTGTCCATCTCTTGATGTTATCTTCCCACTTATAGCACTGTCTTCCCCTTGCACGTTTGCCTTAACCTCTCCTTTCTATTATGGTCTTCTGCAAGGTGTTATGCCTTTTTATGTGGCCAAAGTATTTTAGCTGCCGAACTTTGATCTCCCTCATTAGTTCTCTTTTCATACTTAGATTTTCTAGGACCTCCTTATTTGTTTTCTTCTCTTTCCATGAGATACGCCCCATTCTTCTATATATCCACATTTCAAGAACCTCAATTCTTTCTTCCAAATGCTTATTCATCGTCCATGTTTCTGCACCATACAGAAATGCAGAATGTATATAACACTTTATGATTCTCAGTTTTAATGTGTGAGATAACTGTTTAGATGTCAGTATATGTTTCGTGTTGTTGAATGTAGCTTTGGCCATTCCTATTCTCTTCTTGATTTCTGTTTTACATCTGGCATCTTCTGCTATTATATGACCAAGATATACGTAGCTCTTGACTTGTTACAGGATTTTCCCATTTACGCTTATCTTTAATGTGGATTGATCGTCTGTTTTGCTAATTATCATAGTTTTTGTTTTCTCAATATTAATGTTAAGTCTATATTCATGACTTATACTGTTCACTTGCTTCACTAGTTCTTGTAACTCCTGTTCGCTTTCTGCTAACAACACGGTATCATCTGCATATCTAAGGTTGTTTATTGACCTTCCACTGATGTTCAGTCCTGGTATTTTCTGTATCTGTTTGAAAATTTCTTTGGTGTATAGATTAAATAGGCAGGGGGACAGCACACAACCTTGTCTGACACCTCTTTTTATGTCTATGTATGGTGAATAATTCCTTCCAGGTCTTACTGTGGCAGTTGGTCCAACAGTGGCCAAAACTTAGAGTACCTGCTTGTGACAATGCGGCTCGTTTGCTTTTTCGTAATTTCCTCTCATCGCATTTATTATCTATTATTTCGGCATATTTAACGCACACAACGTCGTGCCTAACTCTACTCAGAATTGTTGCCTTTTTTTACATGCTTTTCTTTTACTTGCAACGTATGTCACTCTCTTGTCACCTTCAAATCTTGCAATCGATTTTTCAATCACTTCCATATGAGTAATAGCTCTGAAACTTGGCATAGTTGGGTATTCCTTACGACAATACAATAATCAGTCGTAAAAATAATAAAATTAAAATTAATATTAATTTTGTGTGTGTGTATTGTATCATCAGTGAAATGGGCGATAACTGCAAATAATCTAGGTGTATTCTTTTCAACCAGATTGTCCCTCTTGAGAAAAACATTGAAACTGCTTCCCCCCCCCCCCTTTTCACACACACTATCGCACGCGCGTGCACAGACATACACACAACTGACAACTACATTAAAAAAAAAAAATTAATTTACAACTCTAAAATAAACCAAAAAATAAAACCAAAAAAAAATTATTAACTTTCTGTGTAATATACTGAATAATGAAATCCGCCTCCTGTGCTCTGGACTTGTTTACCGCAAACTGATAATGTCGCTAACTGATCGATTACATTTGATTTAAATTTAAAAACAACAACCAAAAAAAAAAAACACTAAAAAAGAAGAAATAAAAAATATTTTAAAAAATATTTTAAACACAGGCTTTTAGTGCACTAACAATAGCTCTGAAACTTGGCATAGTTGTGTAATCCCCAAGAGAATACAATAATCATTCGTAAAAATAATAAAATTAAAATTAATATTTTTTTAAATTGTATCATCAGTGAAATGGGCGATAACTGCAAATAATCTCGGTGTATTCTTTCAAACAAGGTTGTCTCTCTTGAGAGAAATATTGAAAATTCTCTCCCCCCCACCCCCCACCCCCCCACACATACACACACTATCACACGCGCGTGCACAGACATACACACAACTGACAACTACATTTAAAAAAAATGTAATTTACAACTCTTATCCAAATTTAAAAAATTATAAAACAAAAAAAAAATATTAACTTTCCGCGTAATATACTGAATAATGAAATCCCCCTCCTGTGCTCTGGACTCGTTTATCGCAAACTGATAATGTCAATAGCGGATCGACTACATTTGACTCAAATTAAAAATAACAAAAAAAAAATAACACTAAAAAGAAGAAAATAAAAAATATTTTAAAAAATATTTTAATCACAGGCTTTTAATGCACTAAAAAGCCACAAATGATTTTTCAAGGAGTTTATAGCTTGCAGTCAAAAAATTTAACATCAAATTGACTAAAAGCCCGGGGCGCTGATTCTACATGAAATTAACTTCTGCTTTATACTTCATTACACACTTATGGATAAAATATATGATAAGCGCTTAAGCACCCCAGACATTTTGTCCATTTGATGTTACATTTTTTGCAATAATAAATGCAAAATATAGAACTAGAAAATATGCAACTTACCCTAAAATATCTTTTGGAATACAAACTTCTGGCCCAGAGAAAGAGTTTCGGCAACTTTATTAAGATGCCTCTTACACGTGGTCTGCGGTGTTACTTTACAATAGACTCCCACTATGACTTAGTATTCAGGTTCCTAGGATTCCGGGCTTTCCATATTAATAAAGGTAGAGTTATGGTTGTGTAAATCCACGAGATACTCAAACACGTTGTCCGGTCCTTTAAAGAGGAATCATGATCCTATTCCTTACTCTGGCTTGTCTGGCTGTCTTAATGACGAGTTGAATTTCACAGTGCTGTAAACTTAAAAAAGGCACTAAATTATATGGCAACATTCGGCACGCATCCAGATTGCTACTATTTGACAAGGCTCCAGTCAGAAATGTTGTATTTTTACATCTCAAATGCCAAGCCAATAGCATGCAATTTGCGTATATGTTGGTGGGGTATATGCCCCCTACCTCTCACGGAAAATTCCTGCGTGAAACCCGCAAAATGATGCGTTGTTTACAAGTCACCTCTCCATATATGGTATGCCAGCTTCTGTTTATTATCGATCATGTTTACACTCACAACTTCTTAATCTATCACAGGTAATCTCTTTCAAGATAGATAATTATCTTCCGACAAGTCTTGTCCGGAAATGGTTATGTCATTCACCCGGTCTAGCGAAAAATCAACCAACTGTTCAGAATGAACTATTATCAAGTGATAAGATAATCTACTGTGGTCATCCCAAATTTGTTTAAATCTTAATTTGGCGCGCCCATTCACTGTCTGGTAGGAAAATGTGTGACACATTAGTAAACCACACTTCTCTCTACACATCCCAGGTGTCAGTATGGGTTCAAAAGAAAGTGATAGATTACCCTAATCAGCAAAAGATGGTCGCTGAAGTCCTGACATGACAGGAATTGAGGGCAGGGAGTGTAAACAATAATTGAGTACAGAAAATGAGACGTAGTGCAATAATGTCGGCAATAAACATGAATGCTAGGAAAAGAGAACGGACAATTCTGTCACAATTGCACAAGCAATAAAACAAAGAATGGACAATAGCATGGGACCAAAGCTAAAAAGGAAGACACGCATATAAAGTTCTCTGGGACCCGCGCTGGTGTAATGGTTACTACACTGCGCTGGCGATCGGGTGATCCAGGTTTGAGCCCTGGCGATGACATTTGAAAGAGTGTCGTTGACCGGGACTTGGAGTTGAATAATTCGAGCGCTGGCGAAGACATTTGAAGGAGTGTCGACGACCAGGGATTGGAATAACCTGAACGGCTCCTGAGCCGACCCAGCTCTAATGGGTACCTCCGAAATCAGCGAGTATCTGCCTGAATGGCGAGAGGACACCTGTCTTTGAACAGGGAAAAAAGGGATACTCACGTAAAATCAGTCTCAGGTTAGACATGAAAAAAACCAAGCAAAAGATGCGACATACAAGATGAACTAAAAATACCAATGAATAAAAAAAACCAAGCAAAACATGCGACATACAAGATGAACTTCAATCTGAAGAAGACAGAGGTCATGACCCTAAATGTGGGCAGTCCTGAGCCAATAACAGTAAGGAATCAGAAGTTAGAACACACAGACACATTTACTTACCTAGGATGCATAGTAACACCTGACGGCGGAACAAGCAAGGACATTAACAACAGAATGAATAAAGCGAGAACAGCCTTTGCTATTCTCAACAACATCTGGAAGTCTTCCCAGTACAGCACAAACACCAAATTAAGACTGTATGAGAGCTGTGTACTTTCTGTGCTTCTCTATGGTGCGGAATATTGGAGAGTAACAGAGAAGGAAATGTCGAAACTGTCCTCCTTCCACACAATCTGCCTAAGGAAAATTCTCCGAATCTTTTGGCCAAACACCATCAGCAACCAAGAACTACTCATTCGGAGTAACCAGGAGGACATGCACACCATCATAGCTGGCAGACGCTGGAGTTGGGTTGGCCACGTCCTCAGAAGGGACCCTGATACCATCACAAGAACAGCTATGCTATGGACCCCCGAGGGAAAGTGAAAGAGAGGCCGACCAAAAACAACTTGGCGGAGAACTGTGGAAGCCGAGATGCAAAGAATGAATCAGAGTTGGGGCACTGTACGAAGGATGGCCGCCGACCGAGCAAGGTGGAATCAATTTGTTGCTTCCTTACAGGACCCCACAAGGCGCGATTGCCGCTGACTGCTTTGACGGTTGGCGTTTATGGATCAAAGAAGACAAGATGAACTAAAAATACCAATGAATAAAAACAAAAACCAAGCAAAAAACGCGACAGACAAGATGAACTAAAAATACCAATGAAAAAAAAAAAACCAAGCAAAAAAATGCGACATACAAGATGAACGAAAAGTTACAATGAATAAAAAATTACTACGGCTCAAGCTTAGAGCTGGATATTTCATGCTGAAGATACCCATATGGGAAGAGTGTCGAGAACTAAATACAGTTATGCACTTTCTAATGGACTGCAAGCAATATTAACAGAACAGGCAAAACATAAAGTCATACTACAATAATCACAAGGTAGAAATAAAAGTAGACAATCTTCTTGGCATCAAAACCCCACTAGAAATACAAAAGTTAATAAACCACTACATTATAAAAACAAAAGCAAATATTTAAAAATAAGGATCCCCCCCCCCCCCTTTCCCCTATCCGTAACTTTAAAGATCCACCCGCGTGCCTAGCCACTGGTGAGCTTCCCCAGAGAGATTCGGATTGACATAACTAAACTTCCAACTAATATTAAATACACGCCAGTATAGACACAGCCAAGCATTTGAACAACGCAAATGTTTTTTTTTTCTTTTTTTTTTTAAAATAAAGTTTTGCCTCGTTTTGGCGAGGCGCGTCCCGTTCAACTTAGTCGGTTATATTAGGGCGCATGTCCAAATATAAAAGACCCTTAGGTCTGAGATAACGCAACAGTTTGAACTATAACTAAAATTTAAAAAACGTTGTCCAGAAGAATAATGTAGGACAAAGCAAAGAGTTTACAGAATCAAGAAACATATCACACTAAATGAAACGCGTCCTGATATAACCAGCTGTTCCATGTATATAGTAAATGGTTGAAAGGTGCGAGCTTGTAACGTGGAAATGTAAATATAGCCTCAGAAATCCGACCACCTTTGCTCCCTTAGTTAGCGTTTATGTTTTACGAAGGCGAAATCACGCAATTCGCTGTCTGTTGACTCACTTTTGAAGCCACGCCTATTTTCCTGTCTTACATGCGCTAATGAGTGCTTACAAACAGACACATTAGCTAGTCCGCGACCTGCCAGATAACAGTCAGCGAGCCATGATTCGCTTTCCTGAATTCTCACGCGAGCTGATTTGCCATCATCATTGTTGACAGACAGAAGCACGCGGGAGATAAGCGGTTCCTTTGAAGTAGAAACGCGGGCAGAAATTTTCCCGAGGTAACTGTTTGATGTTATGCATACAGGGAGATAATCGTTTGATATCAGAAGCAAACAGAAAATCTCGGGAGGAAAACGGGAATACGATTAAGCCTTTGTTGTCGATTTCCAACGGCTAACAGAGTGACCGAGGATTTTTGATCGGAGGGGAAATAGTTTCCTGAATTTCTGCTAGTCACGAGAAGTGTGATAATTCACATTCTCGCGATAATAACACTCAAATCTGTATAAATACAGCGCTCTCTCCAAGTCAGTTATCAAGTCTCACAAGAAATTTTGGATAATCTAAACGCGTAAGCCAGAACCTGTGTGAAATAGTGCGTTAATAGCTTTCGTAGGGATTATTCTGTTTTTCTGGTAATAATATAAGTTGTGCTTAAGTGTTAAAGTTTTACCATTTTATTCACTGCGATTCCCTAGCGTTAAGACTAGAGAAATAGCAAACGCGTAGATATTTTCTTACCAGTGGTTCAGTACCCTAAATCCATCAACCATTTTTTTACCAGAAGATACGGTTTAGCTGACTAAATAATGCTAGAGTGACGGATAAAGTGACAGAGTAGAATGCACATTATATTTTCATTGTGTGTAATTATATAGTAACTAGCATTTAATATCATGTGTAAAAACGATAGACACCGACAATCAATTAGCTAGTAATGACAGGCGATATTTGTTAAGGGCGCGTAGTCATAATTAAAATTATAACTGACATTGTGCGCTGAGTGTTTTACCAGGTCGGTGGGGGGAGGCGGCATGCTTTTACCAAACCCGCACTAGGTAAGCGATGCGCGATAGTACAGGCTTAAGATACCGTGTGCCTTTTAATTTAATTAGGTGACGGAGAGGATAAGAGATCATACCTTACGCTTGATAGCATAGGTTATTGTAATTTTGGTTAAATTTTGTGTTTTCTTCCTTATACAGTGCTTGATCAAAACACAGCGGCCAGCGGTTTTCTATTGTGGTCTTTTCCTCAGTTACTGAAGAAATAATAGTGGTCGTTTTTTCCTTGGCGTTTGTCCCCGTACCGGTGTGAACATGAATTGCCAGGGCGACACACTAACATTTTTTAACTGTAAATTTGAGTAACGGGACTTAGCGCCTTCAATAGATTATCTAACATTTGGAAATTACGATCATTGAATATACATACCAAGCTTCGTCTGTTTAATTCAAATGTTATCTCAGTGTTAACATACGGCTGTGAGAGTTGGAAAATAACAAAATCATTGGAGAACAAGCTGAATACATTCGAGAACAAATGTCTTAGAAAACTCATGAACATCAGTTGGAAAGAATTCAAGACTAATCGACAAATAAGAGAAGACTCTAGGCAGAAATATGTCTCCGACTATATAAGGAAAAGACGATGGTCATATATCGGTCATGTCCTACGAATGCAAAACAACAGAATACCACTACAGGCGCTCACTTGGGTTCCTGAGGGTAAGCGGAAAAAAGGAAGACCAAAAGAAACACTCAGAAGAACAATAATAAGAGAAGGAAGAACGTTGGGCCTAAATAATGTGCAAGAGCTAAGAGGAGTGGCGTCACAACGAACAACCTGGAGAGCACTGGTTTCTGCCTTATGCGCCGTGTTTGGCGCTTAAAGAATTTATTATTATTATTATTTATATATAACATTTTTTCCCGACTTCTGACAGTCGTTTACCCAAGTGGATTTTATCCAGGAGAATACGCTGTTTCATAATCGGTACTCACCCCAGAGCAAGCTGATAGGAGTATCATCATCATCATAACTAACGGTTTTCGCAATCCTATGTTTTCCTGCTGTTTACTGGGAATGCCATATCTCGGAGAGTTGCGGCATTAACAGTTCTAGGTGTCAATGGTGTATCCAGAAATCTATTACCAAATTAGGCGTTCCCGTGTAAAATTTAATTATTATCGGAGGGACTGGGGCCGATTCGGATGATACCAATTACTGGATTTTATATGCACATTCATGGATTATTCGTCCAAAACATTGTTTGCGTGGGCGGGCGTAGTGTAACTTATATTTCATATAGGGAGAGGAAGGTCGTCTGATATTAAAATATAGTCGTATAGATAGTCTGGACTAGAGAATCTACTCACTCCAGAGACAGATCTTCCTCTTACACTATTCCCTCGTGAAAATCTATTTCTTACACCTTTATGCTCACATATTTACCACTATCACCTCTGCTCAGACGGTTGGAAAAAAAAAACACAAACCCACACAAATAGTAATACGTCTTACAAGGAGAAGGACAAGAAAAACCTACGTTGCGGCCACAAGGCCTTCGTCAGGGACAGACAAATAAGAGACAGGAGGGAAAGAAAATGAGAATTAAGTAGAGAACATGAAACTATAAAAATAAGAGAAAAGAACTCCCTTAATATTAAGTCCAGTCACATGTGAAGCAAGATGGCTGCCACTAAACAGGAAAGAGGAAGTTGATAGTACATTAAAAATAAGAAATAATGAAAACAAGGACTGGAAAAGAGTGAGAAAAAAGAAAAAAGTAATCAATAAATAATAAATAAAAAATAAATAAATAAAATATAAATAAATAAATAATAATAATAAATAAATTTGAAACAAATAAATAAATAAAAATAAAAAATAAATAAAGAAATAAATAAAATAAAAAATAATAAAGGAAAAAAATAATTTAAAAAAAAAAATTTTAATAAAATAAAATAAACAAATTTATTAAAAAAAAAAAAAAAGTAATAATAATAAGTAAATAAATAAATAAATAAAATTATTAAATAAAAAAAAAAAAAAAAAGGGTGATCGCATCAAAGTAGAAAGTCATAATACAACTGGGACTCGATAGAGAAAGGCGTCTCAGACAAAAGAATGTTGGGTATTCAAACCGTGTGGTTTGAGGCAACCCATAAGATGGATGAGGCGTTGTTCCTGGCGAAACCGACTGTTGGCGTCCGAGGAACAGTATCTGATGGCTGTCACCTGGATGTCAGTGGCACCGTGGTGGTCAGGGCCATTGAAGTGGATGGCCACAGGTGTGGAATTAAACTGAGAGATGTCATAGAGGTGTCTGCAGAATCGGTCGCCCAGTCGTGTGCCCGTTTGGCCGATGTACGTATTGGTGCAACGTTTGCATATAATAGCATAAATGACGTTGCGTGACTCACATGTGAGGCCATGGGTGATGGTGAACTTGGCGTTAGGGAACGAGACTGAACGTGTTTCGATTACATACTGACATGTCTTACATCGTGTACGGTTACATGGCTTGGTTCCAAAGTGGCCATCGTTGACGGTTTTCAAACGGCTGTGGACTAGGAGGTCCCTCAAATTTTTGTCGTTGTTGCGTATATGTCGTCCTAACATTACCACGGCCAATAAGTCAATTTTTTAAAGGCGGAAAGAGAAGGGGAGGGAATGCATAAATTGTGTTTTTTCACGATTCACTCTCACACCGAAGCAATATTGCCATTCACATCGTCCCTGGTTCGAATCCTCAGTGAGTCTATCACTTCGGTTACTATTTTGTTCTCTAGTGCTTTCTTTCTTTCCTTTCTGTCTTACGAGTTCCCACTATTTATCTATATGTGTTTATTTGCTACTCGTAGGCCTGGGGTTTCTTTCATTATTTAGTCCTTGCTTTTTGGAGCATTCTGGAAAGTTTTTTGTCATTTGTTGGTACAGGGTATGAATTCTGCAACAATTTGTTTTCTATCCACGCCATTGCCTCTCAATAAGTGTCTCCTCTTATCTCTTTCACATACAAACACAAAAACACACAGCACCCACACGGGCGCGAAGACCTCATTCCTTTAGGCAGCACAAAAACTTGCACAAAGGAAAGCCTCACACCTCCTCAACGACGTTCTTTCCATTTTATCTCGTTCCTTTCTGACATTTGTGTTGGATTAAGCTGTTAATATCTAATGCATCACATCACAAAAGAATCGAACACTCCTGAAACAGGGGCGTTACACACATTAATGGAAACTCACATGTGTGGAGCACTTTCTTACAAGAATTGCAAAGCTCTCTGAATGGTCGTGTCTGCTTCCTGCACTTTAGAATCTCTGACTAGGCTGATATCTGATGAGTTTTTGTGGAATTTCCTGGAACATTCTAGAGAACATGTTTGTTTTAAACCCGAACAGGATAATGTTGTCGGTGACCGAATTTTTTCATGCAATGTGAGCTGCATAACCACCATTCTCGTCAGTATCCTTTAGTTCCCCATGGAGCATAGGCCTTCAATAGCGGTTCACACCAAGCCTTTCTGCCCTTTGCTATCCTTTCAAGCTCATTTCATGTCCACTTTATCCCTTTTAAGTTCATCTTCATTTCTCTTTTATGTGTGCTTTTTGGTGCCCCTACTTTTTTTACCTCGACGATTTCACAGCAAGGACTGTCTGATAATGCTATTAATTGGAATATCCAGTGTGTGCTGCACCCAAGGGCATCGTCGTTTCTTCAGCTCGTGTTCCAATGGTATTTGTCTCCCATCAGTTACACTTTAATGATCTTGTCATACTTTTGAAATCCGTCTATTCTAGCGTAAGAACCCATTAATGAAAGTTTGTAATTTCCTGGTTGTCGTTTTTGTTGTTCTCCATGTCATAACGCCATGCAGTAATAGTGCCGTGACGTATGAGTTGAAGCTTCTAATTTTCTGTGTTGAACGTGGTACTTTTTGGATTCTATATATTTCCCAGTGCACTGACAGCTCCGTTCGCCTTTAGTGTTCTTATTTTGATAGCACTGTTAATTTCTCCACCTTGTTGTTGGTTGGCTTTAAGTTTCACATGAGAAGTGTTAGATGGACTGTGCGATACTCAAGAGATGCACTAAATTTCGAGCCACAATTTGGAGTAATTCTGGCTACTGAAAATCTGCGTGTTCTGCTAAATGATGAAAAAAAACATTGCTGATGATACTAATTGGCTTCAGAGTCTGGACTTCTCAATAACACCAGACACCACGGGACATTTAACAGATTGAATCTAGAACTTCAGGGAGTATGTCAGATTGTTTGTTGAATTCTAATGCTCCCGTAGATCAGGATTATGACCAATTATAACGTGCTCCTGATTTAATCCAATGTTCTTTCAGTATGAAATAATACTTACCTGGCACGGAAGCTACCGCGATCAGTAAGACGGTGCTCTCAGGGCAAAGGCCCTTACATTGCACTCTGGTTGGGTTGAATCCTGCTATCACCGCAAGTGCGAACATTTTTGTGTGAAGGGAGGCGGGGCGGGGGGGGGGGGGGTAGAGACTGCGTTCGTGTTATCTCCTGCTAAAAGTAAGCCCCGTGTAGTTGCGGGGGTTTCTTATAAGACGAAACATGAATAGGACTACAGGTCCCCCTAGTCATGTCGTACAAGACGACAAATATGAAATTGTCCATGAGTCTGGAAACAACATTATGTAAAGCACATTGCTCCAGAAACCATAACTGTAAGAACATGTGAGTGTTTGCTACGGGCTTTCTGCAAGAGCACCTGCTGCAGTGGTGGGCTCTATGCTCCGACAGGAGGTGAAACAGAAAATGATCATGATCAAATAATTCATTTTTAGTTCTGAAAGCAAGGTCGAAGACTTCAAAATTTGTGAAGCTATTTTTGTGTCTTTGATTCACTTTGCCTGACCTGTTTATATTGATAAGCAAGTAGAGCATTCGAATCCATCATCACTATTTTCCTTTTCCCAGGCCTACTTGCAGAATACCTGTATCGAGTACAGTGAAGTCTCTAACACTTCACTATCCAAAGACAGTATCTGAAATGAGACTACCTTTTACCTCTGGAAGTAAATATTTTCATGTTTAAAAAAAAGAATAGCTAGTAAATCAGTACAGATAAAGATGCATTTTCAAGCATTTATTGTCTGTGCTAAACCTTGCATCTGTTGAGGACTGTTTCGGGGTTGCAGACATGTGAATGGTTGCAAACATTCGCATGGTTGCACCACGAACCACCTCAATTGAATTAATACTGGAAATCGCGCAAAGTGTTTCGGGGTTTGCGAGCATGTGAATGTAGGCCACATTCGCATGGTTGCACCTCGAGACACCTCAATTGAATTAATACTAGAAATCGCGCAAATCGATGTATGACGCGTCAAGGCTAGTAACCGCAGTCCACGTGTGGCCTGCGGGCCTGATGGCCGTGTTTCAAATGTGTGGCATAGCCACCTATGGAAAGTGTCTCAAATGTGTGGCGTAGCCCCTTACTCAAGTGTAGAACCGTTTGTGTTCTGGCTTTTAAGCCGATATAAGAATATGTGTATATAGACTGGGTAAGTCTATGTATGGCCATAGAGCCGTCCGGCAGTGTTTCAAATGTGTGGCAGAGCCACTTATGGAATGTGTATAATAGATGTGGCATGGCCACTGATGAGGAATATGTACAAAGTGGTATATCCACTGTGAATTATAAATAGCGTAGAAATCCGTGTAGATTATGCTGGAAAAGCTAATCAAGTCAAAAGTATAGGACCAGAGTGTCTCAAGGATAATCGCGAATAGCAAGGATATTATATTTATGGCAGTTAAAGCCTGGCTAGGAAAGCCAAAGTAATTGAATAAGTGGACATAGACAGAATACGCGAAGATGAAATAAGGATATCATTTCCTATGATAATAATTCCACTAAACGTATTTGAAAGAGTTGGTTGCAAACTCAAGGACGCTATAGAATTAACGGTTAACACAGACGTGCAATGTCTGTAGGACGAACATTGAGTAGATCCTAAAAACTATGTTTTCATGCCAATGTTAGTTGTGTGAAATCGTTTGGTATTCATTTGGAGAAAGGACATGTATTAAAAATTCAGTCGTCAACGGAACTTGTTTTAATTGCCTGAATTATTCAAGTTTACTAATGTGCTGTGACTGTTGAGATAACCCTTGCAAGGTCAGTACAGACTATCACATTTATATACAAGTTTAATCATAAAATAATACAACACTGCTGGAGAATTAATACGAAGTAATGAACGACACTGAATTAAACAATAATATTGAATCACACAATATCGGCTCTAAATCTGCAATTGAACTGTAAGCCGAAATGGTAGAGATGAATATAATACCTAAAGAATTATTGAAGAGCAACCCAATAACTCACGTCCAACGGGCTTCTAATACCTGGAGATAGAAACGACCCGTAACATCTGGTGTCAGAAGTCCGTAACAGCATCCTCATAAAAACAAACCTTACCCCTACAAACCATGTTTGACTAAAAAAATGTACCAGCGTGTTAGAAAATAAAACTTAGATTTTTGAATATTTCAGCTATTTGTTCATGTTATATCTTACATTGAAATATTGAAATTACTCTCAAACTTCCAAACTCGACAGCAGAGCGACCCCAGACTCCGACGGGAGTAATGATGAGTAATGAGGGATGATTACATCACATGTGCTTAAGGTATAACATATTATCTTGTGAGATTTATGTACCTTTTTTAATTGTAATTCGGGCAAATCATTATTCACGCGCTCCAGACGCAATTTCCTAGTTAACACCCAGAAGGATATTCGTGAATTTTCTTTATATTTCCTGAGTTACACTGTGTGCTCGGGAATTTAATTTTTTCTGAGAGCTTAACATTGGTGGGTGGAGCGCTTAACAATGGGCCTGTTAGTTTGCGGCGAACAAATGTGCTTAGCAGGCATTTGTTTCTTTCTATTTGCCTTAAGTTCTTGGTTACAAGCCATCAAACGATTTGTGGTACTAACGCCGCTAGTGTGAGAGAAAAGCATCCACCCTAACCGCCTACAGTGGAAGAGAGTGTGGAGAAGGCTTTCATCATCACAGAATTGATGAACCACAGCTGCAGGACTCCCTTATAAAAGTTAGTTGCTTGTAAACACGGCACCAGCAAAAAGGACTTTTTATATATTGTGGTGAGTTGGGATTATTTAAATATAGTTATAGGGGACTTAATGTACTGACTGAGATCAGCTGTGAAGGTCTCTGTTCTAATAATGTTGGTGTGTTACAGAGACCTTGCTTGCTACCACATTTCGACCTCAATCAGACTTATTCTTGAATGTATGATGACTTCGTTTAATGTCTAGGGTTATGATAGTGATGAAGTGTAAGTTCACAACAACCAACAGACAGATAAACACCTAAGTTAAGATTCACAATAATTTACAACACTATGACAATCACAAACAGATAACACTCTAAAGATTTATCTTAAGTAAGTCAAGTGTTAAATTTTATACAATGTATTAGCTTTTTCAATATGTAGATATCCTGATCCTACTACAATGTGAATCAGGAATCACAATCAAATGTAAGCACAATGTTTATGTACACGAAGTTATACAAAAGATCTTTGTCCAGACATATCATAGTATTGTAATATAAGTGTAGTGTTGTGATGTATTATTATGAGGTAATACTGGCTTTTAATGCTAGGTTGTTGTTTGTCATCACGACTTCATGTGTTTGTTACTGGTGGAAATAATATTAAAGGATTCACAGATTCTGTTTCTTTAAACTTTCTGTCCCTTTTATAATAAAGTTCAGTTCAGGGGTATTTGATTTAAGGTTGGGCTTTACGTGCTGACATGCTCTTATCTCATAATGCAGCTGCAGGACACCTGTATCCTCTGCTCGCTTGCTTCTCAGTTTGATAATATAGACAATGGCCTCTATCTTGTGCAGGGAGTCTGCTGCCAACTTTCTGGATCACGCAGTACTCAGACCGGACGATGCAATATCACCATCTATACCACGGTCCCTGAAAGTGAAGGTTATGCATCCTTCTTACTAACTAGTATACAATATTATTCCACACTGAAGTACATGACAGTACAAACAAACATAAAGTTCAACGCTTTAGGCCAACTGCTAGCTTTTCATGTGACAATATACACCAGTATTCCTCTCCCTAATGGTTACAACGCCTCTGCAATTCCAGCTGTAATCCCTTCCATACAATAGGATAGGTGTTATGTTACTATATGGTTATTCAATATATATATAGGCAGTTATACTCCTCTCTGACAATCTTTTACATGGTGGAGCAATATCTAGGCTTTGCCTCATGTTTGCTACTGAACCGCACACATACAGACATAATTTATCATTTCACATTCAATTTTCATATAAAATACAGATCAAAAATGTCTAGCTTACCACAATTCGTAAGGAAAACACACTAAAGATGACTGGCACAGTTTGATCTGCGGTATGTCCAAGCTGTTATCATATATTTAATTTTGGATAACACTGCCTGCTCTCATCTCTCAAATGTGTAACAATATGGCGTCCCTTCTAAGATTTCTTCTGCCAATATCCAGTGTATTGACCAATCGTTTTGAATATATTCAAAAGAGTACCCAGTCATTCCAACATTTTCATTCACTTCTACTCCGTTTCTAGGCATTTATTTGTTATTCATAGGTCACCCAATCCAATTTCTTTTAACTTCAAAGTTCAGCCAATGGCCTCCCACGTACTATCTTAGACTTTCTGTCACTACTATGTTTCACAAAAGTCAGGGATTTCCATCCCAAGCAGATATGACCAAACCTGACAGTATCTCTGTTCTCTATATGTTTTATTACCAATATCTAATTATCTAATGGACTTTTTAGATAATTTATTACATATTCCTAGTCCACTAGCCTTCCTGTACACGAATATATGGTTTTCAAGGGGCTAAGTGGTGTAGTTAAGAATACGATCTTTTTTCGATGTTAAGTGTTTAATTTCAACTACCACCTGTTCAATCCTTTACGACTGTACTATCAGTATAAAGTCAGGAGCCCTAAGTAAATATCAGGTTTCCTAATAAGAATTAAACCAGTTTTCAAAACCTAACATCGTATCGTTAGTTTTTTTCATCCCTGTTTATTTGAAAAAAATCAGGCCATGCCCACTGCGCGTTGGTTTATTTTTGACACACAGCGAGTGGCTTGCGCTACTGTATTCCATGGTCCGTCTACCTCTCTGCTTTTTTTCTTCTAAGCCCGTCTGTCTTTCCAAGGCTAACCTTGTGCGCTATTTTGCACTAGTGTTAGTTTTTAAAATCAAGGTCGACTAAAAGATTTTAATACACATTCTATTTTTAGAACTACGGTTATCGCCGTATAGTTAGGCTCAAGCATTTTATTTAGGAACGAACGAATTAGGACAAGTAGAAATCTTGTGTTAGCCATTACGGCGTTATACAACTAAGGCGTTATCTATACTAGGAAAGCACTGGTCTTTCTCCATTCTTCTTCCTATCGTTTTATTTCGTTCTGCTTTACATTTATGTTCTAATTTATATATGGGTATTAGAATTTTTCACCACATATATCGTCACCCTAAATCTCAGTGAAGATAACATTTGATTCCAATATAAAATCACCAGCATTTCATTGATTGTAAACTGTTAATAATAATTGATTATTAAATTTGTTAACTGTTATTTTTAAACTAAACAAATAATTGTTTATTCAGTCATTAGAAGTATGAAAGCAAACGTATGAGCCCCAGACTATTTAATAATTACAAATATATATATATATATATATATATATATATATATATATATATATAGTTGTTTCTAAGACAAAAAAATAACATAGGGATAAAATAAGGACGTTGCGAGACACGTTGTCTCCTACGCCAGCAATCGTATTAGTCTGGGCAAAGCCTTCACGCAACGAGACTGTAACGTCTCGCTTTCACTAGTGCTAGCTTTTGCATCCGACCTTAGAAAAAAAGATATAACATCTTGACAAAACTTAGGCCTAGTTTTCGAGCAAGAATGTAAGAAGAAAACGGGGAACGTATACGCGAATGCATAGAAAGTGAGAGAGCAAATGCTACAAATTGTCATGCGTTTGAATTTTTTTCTGGTCTCGTGAACCAGAGGAAAACGATAGTGCATGCCAAAAAAAATGTAGTCGCACGCCTTGCCGACCCCTCTTCGCTTAACACGCAGATGCGAATATATAACCACGCTGTTGGACGCGACACAAACCAAAACACACATACAGTCGTATTTCGGGCTAAAAAGTAGTGCTATTGTAAGGCACGGCAAAGCGTAGTCCTTTTTTGTGTGTGACGTACTACAAATACGGTGTTTCATTTGAATGAGAACGTTAGACAGGCCTATAATACGATTAACGTGGAAAAATATTTGAAAAATACGGTGGGAGAGGGGTAGAAAAGGAGCATAGTTGGTCGTTTCATGAGTTCGTGTTTGCAAATTTGAATTTGCAAGATAGAAGGATAGAGAATAAAAACTTATATAATTTACTTGCATGCTAAAATAAAGGACGGTTGACGAATACAATGACATTAATTGTTTAATAGAAGAGAATGATGTTAATGTATCTTACCGTAGATAGGAAAATATGTTATGTGAAGAATTGAAGGAGAAAACCGATAATAGTGAATATAAGGAATAAAAGAATAAAAATATAACCACTGTGTGACAGACAGCAACAGGATCCCTAATTACTTGTCAAAATTATAAAATAGTAGTAAATAATTGAGATATTGACGAAGACAGACGGACTAACAGACTGACGCTTTCTCAGTTTGCCCTGTAGTGGGGATAGATGGGTAGTTAGTCCAAGATTTGAAAATTGAGTTCAATTTTGAATAAAAAGACACTAGAAGCCAAACAGTCTCTGATTGGCTAGAGTCAAATAGACTAACGGAGGGATAAAACCGAATTGAAGGTAGTGTTAGTCGCCACTTGAGACATAAAATCTCTACACTAAAGTTGTTTTATAAGCAAGATAATAGTACTATCTTGACTTAGCTGATCTGCACCAGCAAGCGATCTGGATTTGACCATATTTATCGCAAATCAAACTTATTAGTGTTAATATTTCTCTGATGCGGTAAGAATGAAAATATTTATATCATCATTATTGTTATTATTATGTATGTATTATTGTAAATGTATGAAATTATGTGGGGAGAAGTTTATCTGGAGGGAAGTCAACATCAAACTTTGTGTTGTTTCACAGAGTTGATAGGAAATATATTAATAGGTTGTAGAAAAGCCAGACAGGCTTTCTGACACTTTGGGAGAAAGTAAATTAAATATTAATGGGGAAATTGTTGTACAGTATTATGACATAAGACCAGGAAAACCACTGGCCGTCGTCTTCAGCAAGTCACCATGATTGTACATGACTTGACATTATTAACTTAAAATGTTTCCTTTGTCAAGGAAAGTGTCAAACTATAGTTTGAAGTTTAATTGACCATGAATGGGGTAACAAACCAGATAAGAACGACAACTATTTGATTGGTTACCATGCTGATTCTAACTATGATTGACAATGTTAGATAAGTTAGGGATAGAGAGAGGCATATGAGATATTGATTAGGAATTATTCCTATCCATGCAGGGTTTCATCTATGACTCCGAGTGAGCCCAGGTCAACATAGATCTGTATAAACTCCAGCATATTAAGAAGTGAGGCAGTATAGACTGTGTGCCTCCTGGTTATATCTCAAAATCAGTATCCAGAATTGGCAGTTTGTAGCTGTTGGAGTGGAAAGACATCATCCTATGATCCAGCACTTACCAAGCTAAGATTGTGTTCACGGGCTCATGATACATATCAAACTGCACCACTCTCTTATCCCAAATGTGTAATTCATAGTAGAACATGATGAACCCAGTCGTGCTTCAAATTATTACCCATTCATAGGAGCAAGTTTTATTTGACACTTTTCCAGAGACATTTAGATAATAGTTGTGAATAATAAGAGACTCATTTATAATTTGAATTCAATTGTTGTAAATATATTCTATTATCACTTTGAGTTTTCAATATTCCTGTATTAAAAAAAAGAACTGAGATACAGGAAAATAAATTGTAAAAAGATTTCAAATTTAAACTTAAAACAGTGACTTGTTTCCTTATTGTTCAGAAAATTTTAAGTGTAGGTGTTGTCTTTCTATTACATTACAGCGCATATACCCTAGACATCTAGCTAGACAACACTCACACACCTTTACACGTAACTAGGAGAAAATATATGGCAGGATGAGGTCATAAGGTGGTAGCAGCCAGGTTCCCTGAAAACACATTTATAAATAACTAACTTCAGGGGCTTGCACAGCTGACCCCGCATCTGTTACAAATAATATTTTATTCTTTAACATCAAATCCACCACAGTGACTTCTTGAGATATCTTGTGAACTCTCCCTTAAGGTAGAAGTGTCATTAATCTTCTATCTACATCTCTGCCCAGAGTAATCTTGCGCGCAGGTAGATACATTGGAAGCCAATAGTGGAAACTATTGAGTTTTGGTCACTTTTGGACCACTTCTGCAAAGCAGGGGAGGCAATCCGTGAAATTTCTTACTTGCCACGTGACACACATAGGGGTGTAACAAAGTTGAGTTATTTTTGAAATAATAATTTGTATGACAAGTGACATCACAGAAAAATATTGAAAATTTATTTTGAAGATCATTTTAGAAATTAATATCTCTAGCATTTATGCTCTCCGTCTAAATTCGGTTCCTTATTTGCTTCCTAAAACTTGTGCTTGCTTGTTTGTTTATTTGTTTATTTTTTGTCTTAAATCTTATAAGAGCTTTATAATCTTTGATTGTATAAAATATTTTCAAAACTTGGCTTCAGGTTTTGTGAGGATCTCATATACCCATCCCATTAGAAGATTTCTAATACCCATCCCATTTATTGATTTTCAACCCCGCCATTTGTCGCAAATCATTAACATGAGCGGTACAAGGGTTTACATAGCTAGGGATCGGTCAGCTTACAGCTACGGTCAGAGGATACACTTTTTGTGTTAATATTTATTTACTGATCATAGTTAATATTTGAAATTAAAAAATTCAGTCTGAGTGTAAATTATGTTAAGACCATATTCAAAAAAAATTGTTCACGTGCATAACTTAAGGTGGAAAACGTATCTTATTTTTCCTGAATCGCAAAGCCGGATCATCATGTTGAACCGTGTCTTACTTTACTTATCATTCCTCTTCTACCATGAGGTGTAGAGGTTTGGAAGAGAGAGCGCCATACTATCCTATCGGCTGTCTTCCTCGTGGCCTGGTTCCATTATAGTCCTCGGTGCTTCAGAGATTGTCTAATGTTGTCCTCCCAGTGGAATCTGGGTCGTCTTGGAGATCTGGATCCCTGGCTCTTAGTTTCCCATACGTGTCTTGGTAGCAGATCTTCTCCCATTCTGCAGACATGGCCAACCCATCTTAGTTGGGACTGTTCTACTTGGGCCAGCAGAGTTTGGGTTTTTAGGCCTTGACGTATCGTCTGGTTACAGACCATGTCTAACGTGTCACGTTGATTATCATACCCGTTCGTATCTCTCTTTGAAATACTCCAGTAACTTCCCTTCATTCTCTTTGTTCCGTTTAATTTGGCCATGTCATCCAATTTCTCTCTCTCTCTCTCTCTCTCTCTCTCTCTCTCTCTCTCTCTCTCTCTCTCTCTCTCTCTCTCTCTCTCTCTCTCTCTCTCTCTCTCTGTTATCATCACCATTAAACTTCAACTCCCTAAGGAGCATATACCTTCAAAGGGTTCTCGCGAAACCGTCCCAGCCTTTTTTTATACCTTTCATAAGATTAATCCGAAAATTAACTGGGGAAGGTTGGTCCTGGTTGCTCAGATAATAATGGTGGCTCAGAAGTACCCACAAACTGGTGAAATATAGGTAGAGAGCAAGTAAGGCGAATTTAGAGGCCAGGATAAGTTTCCCCAAAAACAGATTCAGTGATTCATTTATCCGTGACACTATTATCCCCCACCCTGCTATCACCCTCTCTTATGGCTCACAATCCCTCACCCTTCCCCTTCACACAATGTAAAAAAAGAAGAGAAACGAAATATAGCTAAGGCTCTCGCATTTTCTTTTGCTCCCTCGCTAATGATGCGATAACTTGCAGTTTTAAAAGAAACACACAAATACAAGAGTTATTAACTTTAAGGCTATGTCCACAACAATATATTCACATGCAAATCAATATGTTCTATATCTGGAAGAAAAATATTGTTTACACGCATACGTGTTCCAAAGAAACCTCATTCGAAATGTGTGGTTGACTCAAATCGTATTGTGAATAAAATCTAATAGCTAATTAAAACTGTGATATAGTATGGATGTCTATGTGGTGCTATCACAAAATCAATTGTTCTTCTAAGGTCATTGTATACTGGAGTGACTTCTTATGAATTTCTCACGCTCCTTCTCGATTCTTTTGAAATCTACTTGCTAGTAATAATAATAGGAACAGAGCGTTATGTTCTGAACGGCTCTCGCTGTTTATGGACACACTTTCATTAATATTTCACAACACACTAGCGCCGTTCCGTACTGTGTGATGACTGGGAAAAAAAAAAGTAGGTTGTAATATTGTTGGTCGACTCTCCACACGGGGTCGAATAAACACATATTTAAGCGATGACTTCTCACTGTTGAAGATAATATGGCTTCCTGATGAAGCTGTTGAAACTGCTCGCTGTGGTCAGCTTCCAACCGATCGCCCGAAGTTTCTTGAGTTTTAAAAGTTAATCTCCACCTAAGTATTTTTCGAGAACATTCTAGAATGTTTTTCTCTAAGGTAAAATGGGCATATCAATTATCAATTTTTGGCTGATAATCTACCCTCCTACGTCTTCCTGTCTATCCGTAGATACACTCCCAAATGGTTGAAAAAGAGAACTCAACGTGAGTCCATTTTTGTCTCTTGATCCCAACATTTGGATATTTACTTATTCACTTAATAGTTACTGACATCCATGCAACGCATTTGTCTGTTTGCCCTAGCTGTGCTCGAGCTAATCCGCTGTTCCGGCGTACCTCGACAAACTATTGGCTTTCTTTGATAATATCCTGCAAATTACACCAATGAGACGGAGTTATCTACAAATGTGGTAACAACATCTAGTGCGGATACAGGTCATGAATAAATCCACTGTCTAATCGTTTACATTCCCAAGTCCTAACAAACAAGTATGAAGACAATTTTTGAAATTAAAAATAAATTTGAAAAATCGAAACGACAACATATTCGCCCTTACGACAATACCTCACAGCTGTCTCCAATTTCCTTCTTTTTGCAGTTTAGGTCTCCCTCTGTTCTTTTACCATGGGGATTTCAGAAGACGCACTACTTTGTGATAATGCTCTCAGCTGGTTTCATCAATGCGTGATCTGTCCATCACTAGCGTCGTTGTCACGGCTCTTGTTCTGCTGGCATATGTCTGGTTCGTTAACATCACTTCCATACTGGCGATTTTATCACAATATTTCAAACCGTCTGTTCTGTGCAAGCACCCATTTAAGAAAGTCTGTAACTTCTTCGTTGTCCTTTGTATTGTCCATGCTTCTGAGACAAATAATAGGACTGAGTTGGCATTAGAGCTGAAGATTCTTTTGTATTGCATTGCTTTGGGTTGATTTCTTTCTATTTTCACATGTTTCCGATTGCAATAAAGACTCCTCTTGCCTTGTGACACACCAGGCAAAGCCAGGGAAGAATAGAGTCAGGATTCTGAACGAATAGGAAAAAAAAAAAAAAAAAAAAAAAACGAATTAGAGCATCTGCTGAAACACCAGTAGAAAATCGTCAATATTCATACGGAAACCGGATTCTACAGGACCACTCTCAAGTCACAGAGGGATTCTAAATAGAAATAATACCTCAGAAGCGTGTTCGAGGCATCTGCATCAAGTTGCCAAGATTAAACTGAGCAAGAAGTCTAGAGTTCCCAAACGTTGTTGGGGTGAGTTGTATAACATATATTTTGTAGAAAACTTCTAAATACAATATCTAAATTAGGATATAACAGTATAGTGCATAAAGTCAAAGATAAGAAAGTACTAAAAATTTTCCGCGAGAATCGTAGGTTGTCGCCTACGCCTTTAGCGTATTATTTGATAACGCAATGGCCGAACCAAAAGGGTACTCTAATTTTAAAATTCGTCATTGAGACAAACGTTCCACTTCCCTAGGTCAACTAAGTATTTGCCTAAATACATTGTAGAGGGGAGGGGAAACGGAGAAAACCCAACGCAAATCACGTCTCACATTGTTCTAAAAATAAAACTACTAGCTAGTATTGCCTTAGGCGGTTTTTCAAATTACGATGAAAAAGTTAGAAAAAGTGGACACTACGATCAGGAAAACACGCTTAGCTCTTGTTGCGAATGACGTAATTCTCGTGTATTACGAGAGACTCTCGTAAGTACATGGAAAAAGAATTGAACAGGAGGTAGTTTAAAAATAAACAACTAACGTAGAAAAAAAGATATAATTTTGAACCAAGCCGCTTAGCCCCATAAAAATCATATATTCGTGTACCTGAAGATTTGCTGACTAAGAATATGTTATCAATTATCTAAATAGTCCATTAGATAATCAAATACTGGTAATAATACATAGAGAATCAGAGATACTGTCAGGTCAAGTCTTATCTGCTTAGATTGGATAGCATATTTTTTTGGAAAAAAATTAGGTGAAAGATAGGCTAAGATGGTACGAGGGGTGGAATTTGAAGTGAGGCGAAATATTATTGGCCGACCTCGTACTAAACATATATTACCCGAGTAACGTAGTAGAAAGTTGAATTGTATTTTTGAAAGACTTTATTTACAAGTGAAATAAGGATAATCATTGGCCAGAGTAGTTGATATTGGGGGAAAAGTATTAGGTGAGGACGCCATTTTATAACAAAATGTTGCCAAGGAGCGATGAGAGCAGGCTTGTGCTGTGTAAACAATATTTCTCAAAAGCCTGGACAGAACGGCAGATCGAAAGTGTGCCAGTCATCGTTCACTTGTGTATTTCATTGAATAAATGTGGTAAGATTGACTTTATTAACATGTATCTAAAATAAAAATTGAATGTGAGATAATAATGTATGACTATAAGTAAGTATGTCTGTAGCAAACTTAGGCAGAGCCTAGAGATTGATCCACCATGTGGTAGACTATCAGAGAGGTGTTAGACTACAAGAAAATATGTATGATTGCCATCAAGGAGCATAACACCTATCCTATTGTATGGAAAAGATTACAGCTGGAATTGCAGTGGCGTTGTAACTATTAGGGGAGAGGAATACTGGTGTACATTGTTGTCACATCAAAAGATAATGGTGGCATAGGTTGGTATAAAGCTATGACCCTTTTCGTTTGTTTGTAATGCACCTGTACTTAAATGTGGAATAGTATTGTATACTAGGTATAAAGAAGGATGCATAACCTTCACATTTCAGGGTCCTGGGTACTGACGTTAATGTAGTACCAAACGCTTGAGAACTGCTCGATTCAGGACTCTATCTGTATACTTCGAGCCCATGCTAGTGGCCATTGCCTATCAAACAGGTGGAATAGATTGTCAAGCGAGCAGAGGAAACGATCTACCTGTATTCTCCTGCCAAGTTAAGTTCTTGTTCAGCACCTGGCAGCTCAACTTAAAAGAACTAGAAAGTGATAGTAAAGAAAACTGTGAATAGTTATTAATATTTCCACAAGTGACAAACGAAAACAGACATAACTTAAAGGGAGTGATTATAATCAACAACGTATTGATTGATGCCAGTATTACCTCAAAGTAGAAGAATACTACTACACACTTATATTAGAATAATATTGTATGTATGGACAGAAGATCTACTGTGTTATTGGACTGTTGTAAATGATTCTTTTGATTTCACTTTTGATTGTCAGTCCTGGTTCAAAATAAATTAGAATCAGGATAATAAATTGTAAAAAATTCTATTTACACAAATTTCAACCACTGTCTTAAATAAGATAGCCTTTTAAAGTGTCGTTTGTATTTTATTGTTGTAATACTGTTGGTTGTTGTGGATAATAAACTATTTGTTTGTATGTTAGTTGGTTATTGCACCCTACACTCTACATTCATAACCCTAGACACTACACGAAGTCATTTTAATAATAATATAGATTAATTTTGAATGAGATCAAAAGGGTGGTAGCGGAAAGGTACTCTGAAAAGTTTACAATACTATTTGTTAAATTCAGAGACCTTCATAGCTGATCTCATTTAATACAATAATAATACATAACACTAATTCATAACATCAAAACCCACCACATATATTGGGGTCTCGCTCCTGGGATTGAATTTCTCATAGTACCAGCTATATTGGGTAGCTCGCTTCTGGGATTTTAAATTCTTAAAATATTATCAATTATATTAGGAATCTCAGATAGTATAAAACTAAAAGTATTCCTTTTGTGGAAATGAGATAGTGGTTGAGCTATCAGTGCCTGTGGTTGTTCTTGGTTATCAATAGAAATTGTTAGCCATAATTAGAAATTTGTATAGTTAGAAATTTTAAAGGTTGCATAGTACAGAATGGCTGATCTGTCAAAGTTTCGATCTGCTGCTGTGCAGACTGCTAAAGACATGAATATGGAGGGTCAAGCTTTGATCCAATATGTAACTTCACAATGCGACAAGTATATTGAAAGGGAGTATAGGAAGATAGCTGAAGAGAAGAGGTTACAAATTGAGGCTGACAAAGAACTTAAGAGGCTGCAGATTGAGGCTGACAAGGAGGCTAGGGCATTGGAGGCAGATAGAGAGGCAGAGATTAAAAGGCTCCAGTATGAAGAGAAGAAGTTGGAGGCCGAAGAAAAGAGACTAGCGGCAGAAAGAGAAGAAAAGAGACTGGCGGCAGAAAGAGAAGAAAAGAGACTGGCAACAGAAAGAGAAGAAAAGAGACTGGCTCAAGAAAGAGAAGAAAAGAGACTGGCTGCAGAAAGAGAAGCAGAGGAAAGAAGACAGGCTGCAGAGAGGGAAGCAGAAAAGGAGGAGAAGAGATTACAGAGGGAGCATGAGCTACGACTAATGGAATTAGAATTTCAAGGCCATGCTCCTGAAAATGGTGCCAGCCCATTTGCCTCAGATGCCAATGCTAGTCGGGGAGCCTCAACCTCAGCTATGGGTTTTCATGTAGACCATTTTGTTGAGAAAGACGATGACATAGAAGGGTACTTAAGTAGATTTGAACTTTTAGCCACTACATATGGGTTAGAGAGAGAGAGGTGGAGCCTCAAGTTATCCCAAGGTCTTAGGGGAACGGCTTATGAAGTTTGCCAAGATGAGCAGAGATGACCAAGACAATTATGACATGCTAAAGCAGGCTCTTTTATTAAGATACGAAAAGAACGGAGAATGTTATAGAAAAAAATTTAGGAATGCCAAACTACTGTCGGGTGAGACCTATCACCAGTTCTCTGCACGGTTAGAGACCTACTTGGAGAAATGGACTGCTCTGGGGAAAACCCAAGATCTTAAGGAAATGATCCTTATTGAGCAGCTAAGAGAGTCCTTGGCTCCAGACCTGAGAAAGTTTCTCATGGAACAAGGTGCAGAGAGGCTGGGTGAGTTACTCAATGTCGCTGAGAGGTATCAGGCAGCCCAGGCAGAGGTAGTTGGTAATAAAAAGAAACAGGTAGACAATTTTAAGGCACCTCAAAACTTTAATAAGTTTGACCATAGAGAACAGAACAAAGGTAAGCACCAGTTTGATAGGCCACGCAATGACTATAAAATAAAACCCCACAATTCAATGAAAGGAAATATGATGAAAGAAAATCTTTTAACCAAGGAAAGAGGTGGTGTAAAAATTGTCGGATGGAAACCATACCACCGAAAATTGTAGAAGGAAAACTCCAAATTTCGCTGCAATGAAAATGGGGAGAAAGGGAGTAAAGGTCAACCCTACTGAACAACAGGAACCTTACCACCCCCCAGTGTGTGAAGATGTAACATGCAATGGAGTCACCATAAGGTGTTTGTATGATACTGGATTAGATTATGATTCAGTTGTGAGTTCTCACCTGGTGCAGGCAGGTCAATACACCACAGAAACAGTGGAGATTCAAGCTGCAACCAAGGACGTAGCGACCATGACACTTCCCATCGCCAGGATAAATGTGAAAACGCGATATGTGGAAGGAATCATCAAAGCAGCAGTGCTAACAGAACCAATCTACCCTCTGATATTGGGGTGTAGATATGTCTTCTTGGGGAATCCAAAGAGACCTGTGATTATGGCAACAGTGCAGACCAGATCACAGTCTAAAAAAGAGGAGGATAATTCAATAAATACCCATCCAGATGAGATGAGGAAGGCACAGGTGGAGGATAAGACCCTCAAGCCTTGTTTTAAGAAATTGCCCAAATGTCATACACCTCCAGGCAAGGGAGACTTCTATATGAAGAACAAATTGATTTATAGGAAGGCTGGAACTGGATCCCATGGTCACGGACAGCTGGTCCTTCCCATTTCATATAGGACTAAAGTGTTGGAACTAGGGCATGCGACTCCCTTCAGTGGTCATATGGGGATCAACGCAACAGGACAGCGTATAGCTTGTCATTATTTCTGGCCAGGGATAACTGAAGACATAAAGAGATATGTAAACTCCTGTCCAGAATGCCAACGGGTAGCTCCAAAGCATTGGACTGCTCCAGCAACTTTAGGGGAAATGCCCATAGTGGAAACACCCTTTGAAAGAGTTGCAGTGGACATTGTGGGACCTCTCACTCGGACCAAGAGGAGGAACAGTTACATTCTGACTCTGGTGGACACTTGTTCTATGTGGGGAGAGGCGGTAGCCCTGTCATCAATCGATTCGAAGCATGTGGCAGAGGCATTACTCACAATCTTCACCAGGTTAGGCTTCCCAACCATATTTTGACTGATAATGGCTCTCAGTTCAAAGAGAAACTAACTGAAGAAGTATTCAGGATCTTTCAAGCCAAACACTTTCATTGTAGCCCGTACCATCCCCAAGGAAATGGCCAAGTGGAAAGATTTAACGGGACACTCATGTCGACCCTGTGAAAGTTGGCACATGAAAAACCAGATACATGGGACCAGTACCTTCCCGCAGCCCTGTTTGCCTATCGGGAGGTACCCCATAGTTCAACCGGTATGGCCCCGGCAACATTGTTATTTGGAAGGCCAATAAAAGGTCCATTAGAAGCATTGCTAAGGACATGGACCGATGAAAAGGCAGAAGAAAATATTACCTCATCATATCAATATGTGAACGAGCTGACCCCTCGTCTTAAAACTGGCTGTAAACTTGCCAATGAAAATTTGAGACAAGCCAGGAAAAAGCATGCTGCCTATTACAATAAGAAAGCGAAGGATCGAGAATTAGCTGTGGGAGAGAAGGTGCTCCTTCTACTGCCCGGCAGCCATAATAAATTGCAAATTGAATGGCAAGGTCCATATACAGTTCTAGAGAAGGTGTCTAGAACAAATTATAAGATAGATAAGAAAGGGAAAGAGAAAATCTATCATGTGAATCTCCTGAAAAAATATCTGGAAAGAGAAAACCAGGAGGAGACACACCTACTGACCTTGTCTGTTGCAATGGAAATGAAAAAGGAACCACTCACCTCTCATGAATATCCTTTACACCCCTGTGAGACCGCTGCGCAGGTAAAAATCAGTAACCACTTAACGAAAAATCAGAGGGAGAGAGTTCAACAGGTTCTGAATGATCATACAGATGTGTTAACGGACCGACCGGGGCATAAAAATTTATTAGAGTATGATATGAAATGCATAGACCCCACACCAATCTGTATGAGAGCCTATTCGATTCCGTTCGCTAAGGAAAAAGCTTTGAAGGAGGAGATAGATTATCTGTTGAGAGAAGGAATTATCTCGCACAGTGAATCTCCTTACAGCTCCAGTGTGGTTCTGTTAAGAAAACCCTCTGGAGAACACAGACTGTGTATAGATTACAGGAAACTGAATGCTGTCACAGAAGGTCAGGTGGATCCATTACCTGATACAAATCAGCTGTTTGCCAGGCTGAATAAAGCTAAATATTTCTCTAAAGTGGATCTGAGGAAAGGCTACTATCAGATTCCAGTAAAGCCGGAGGTTAGACCGTATTTAGCCTTTAGCACCTCGGAAGGAATGGAGCCGCGGTAGCATAGTGGTTAGTGCACTGGCTTCCTAGCGCAGTGGTCTATGGTTCGATCCCCAGATGAGGCGGAAAATTTTTAGGCCACAAACGGCTCCTGGGTTGACCCAGCCCCAAATGGGTACCAGAGCTACTCTGGGAAGGTTAAGGCGGCCGGCGTGATGCCGACCACATCACCCCTCGTGTGCCGACGGTCAAGATAATATGGGCCTAACACCATATTCCCAATATGCCTCAATGGGCGTGTAACGGGTTCCTTTACCTTTTTTTACCTTTACCTCGGAAGGACATTATGAATTTAACATGTTGCCATTCGGGCTGAAAAATGCACCGAGTGTGTTTTCGAGGATGATGAGAAAGTTACTGGATCCCCTGAATAATCCATGCATCACCAACTTCATGGATGATATTCTCATAGCGACTGAAACATTTGAGGAACACATTAACTCTCTGGATATGTTGTTTAATCGACTTAGAGAGACCAATTTGACAGCTAGACCGACGAAATGCCGTGTTGGATGTAAAGAGCTGGAATTCTTGGGACACACAGTACATCAGGGAAACATGACCCCTGACCCCAAGAATCTGGAGAAGTTTAAAAAAGCACCAAGACCACAGACAAAAAAAGATGTGCAATCTTTTGTCTCACTGTGTGGTTTCTACCAAAATTATATTAAAAACTTTAACTCCATCTGTGCTCCATTGACTGATTTAACCCGCAAAGGAAATCCTGATAGAATTACTTGGTCAGCGCAGTGTGAATTAGCCTACCAAGAGTTGAAGGAAAAGCTCACAAGCAGGCCTATTTTGAAATTACCTGACTTGAGTCAAGAATTCATTGTGAGATTGGATGCTAGTAATATAGGTTTGGGTGCAGCTCTATTACAAAGGTGAAATTCACTTGATGGGGAATTAACCCCAGTAGCTTATGCTAGTCGTAAGTTGAACACAGCAGAACAAAAATATTCATCAAGTGAACAAGAATGTTTGGCGATCATATGGGCTATAAAAAAGTTCCAGATTTATCTCTATGGTAAATCATTTAAGATCCAAACAGATCATAAACCACTTGTGTGTCTGTCACAAGCAAGGCATGAAAATGCTAGATTATTACGTTGGTCGTTGCTCTTACAGCCATACCAGTTTACCATAGAATATATTCCAGGCAAAACCAATGTAGGTGCCGATTTTTTAAGTAGACATCTGTACGACGAACATCAGAGTAATCACCAGGCATAGGTAGTAAATTTATCTATGTGTATTTAAAAGTAGGAACTGACATATGATAGTCTGTTCTAAGTGGGGAGATATGTGGTAAACTTATAAATACAATATCTAAATTAGGATATAACAGTATAGTGCATAAAGTCAAAGATAAGAAAGTACTAAAAATTTTCCGCGAGAATCGTAGGTTGTCGCCTACGCCTTCAGCGTATTATTTGATAACGCAATGGCCGAACCAAAAGTGTACCCTAATTTTCAAATTCGTCATTGAGAAAAACGTTCCACTTCCCTAGGTCAACTAAGTATTTGCCTAAATACATTGTAGAGGGGAGGGGAAACGGAGAAAACCCAACGCAAATCACGTCTCACATTGTTCTAAAAATAAAACTACTTGCTAGTATTGCCTTAGGCGTTTTTTCAAATTACGATGAAAAAGTTAGAAAAAGTGGACACTACGATCAGGAAAACACGCTTAGCTCTTGTTGCGAATGACGTAATTCTCGTGTATTACGAGAGACTCTCGTAAGTACATGGAAAAAGAATTGAACAGGAGGTAGTTTAAAAATAAACAACTAACGTAGAAAAAGAGATATAATTTTGAACCAAGCCGCTTAGCCCCATAAAAATCATATATTCATGTACCTGAAGATTTGCTGACTAAGAATATGTTATCAATTATCTAAATAGTCCATTAGATAATCAAATATAGGTAATAATACATAGAGAATCAGAGATACTGTCAGGTCAAGTCATATCTGCTTAGATTGAGTAGCATATTTTTTGGGAAAAAAATTAAGTGAAAGATAGGGTAAGATGGTACGATGAAGGGGATTGGGTGGAATTTGAAGTGAGGCGAAATATTATTGGCCGACCTCGTACTAAACATATATTACCCGAGTAACGTAGTAGAAAGTTGAATTGTATTTTTGAAAGACTTTGTTTACAAGTGAAATAAGGATAATCATTGGCCAGAGTAGTTGATATTGGGGGAAAAGTATTAGGTGAGGACGCCATTTTATAACAAAATGTTGCCAAGGAGCGATGAGAGCAGGCTTGTGCTGTGTAAACAATATTTCTCAAAAGCCTGGACAGAACGGCAGATCGAAAGTGTGCCAGTCATCGTTCACTTGTGTATTTCATTGAATAAATGTGGTAAGATTGACTTTATTAACATGTATCTAAAATAAAAATTGAATGTGAGATAATAATGTATGACTATAAGTAAGTGGGTCTGTAGCAAACTTAGGCAGAGCCTAGAGATTGATCCACCATGTGGTAGACTATCAGAGAGGTGTTAGACTACAAGAAAATATGTATGATTGCCATCAAGGAGCATAACACCTATCCTATTGTATGGAAAAGATTACAGCTAGAATTGCAGTGGCGTTGTAACTATTAGGGGAGAGGAATACTGGTGTACATTGTTGTCACATCAAAAGATAATGGTGGCATAGGTTGGTATAAAGCTATGACCCTTTTCGTTTGTTTGTAATGCACCTGTACTTAAATGTGGAATAGTATTGTATACTAGGTATAAAGAAGGATGCATAACCTTCACATTTCAGGGTCCTGGGTACTGACGTTAATGTAGTACCAAACGCTTGAGAACTGCTCGATTCAGGACTCTATCTGTATACTTCGAGCCCATGCTAGTGGCCATTGCCTATCAAACAGGTGGAATAGATTGTCAAGCGAGCAGAGGAAACGATCTACCTGTATTCTCCTGCCAAGTTAAGTTCTTGTTCAGCACCTGGCAGCTCAACTTAAAAGAACTAGAAAATGATAGTAAAGAATTGTTTGTATGTTAGTTGGTTATTGCACCCTACACTCTACATTCATAACCCTAGACACTACACAAAGTCATTTTAATAATAATATAGATTAATTTTGAATGAGATCAAAAGGGTGGTAGCGGAAAGGTACTCTGAAAAGTTTACAATACTATTTGTTAAATTCAGAGACCTTCATAGCTGATCTCATTTAATACAATAATAATACATAACACTAATTCATAACATCAAAACCCACCACGAATTTTATACTTTGAATTTGACATGTTTGAACTGCTGGTGGTTATATAGGTCCTTACGAAGCTGGCAACCTCAGCATGTGAAAATGATATATTCATGAACCACCACAGCAAAGCGCTGAGGATTGCTTCGTGATAGTTCTCACCGGGAACCAAAAGGAGAGGTAATCCCAGACTCCACGTGGAGCAAGGAGTGGATGGTAATTTGTATATATTTATTATCATTTGTAATAAGTTATATGTAAACTTAGTCATGTTCACCCCCAGGCACAAACTATTGCATTCTCCGCTCTCCAGACATACTTTTCGCTCAGACTAACTGAAAGTAATGGTGAATGTTTATCATATCCACTGAGCTATATTGTATACTCAGAGGGAATAAAATTTCTGAGAAAAAGAGTCGTTGGAAGAGACAACGGGAAGACGCCTGATTAGTATCAGAGAAATTAAAACTTAGCAGAGGTCTTTGTTTTCCTCAAAAGTTCGTTAAACGAGTCTACAAGACCATTTGTGGTACCAGTCTACGATACCAGTTTGGAAGACAAATCTGTGGTTCATAGCTTGTAGTCGACACGAGACGCCTATATTTGATGGCCTGTTGTAACTGTACTTTTTCTCTTGTTGAGGTGATCACTGGCCCAAGACAGTATACATGTTGTTAGGTGTGTGGTGCGAGCGTATGATGAACTGAGTGTGGGTGCGAATGAAGGCGCGAATGTGTTTAGGCTCGTATATATGTAGACCCTGCAACCCATACACTCACATGCAGTAGTCAAGGATGCTTGGACACTGCAGGCACGTTTCAAAACATTTATTGACGAGAACACACATGGTATCAACAGGAACAGTCATTGTAAACAAGGTCATGCTGACCGGAAATCGATAGGTATACATTAGGCATTCAGCAAGCTGGTAAACATTTGAATATTCGTGCATGGTCAATACAATGTTCTTCAATAAGGACAGTTCGTGGCGTCGCCCTGGGATTACTGACTAAACGCGTCAGATACCTTAATCACTTTGACACATAGGTGCAACTTGTCATTCCCCGCCAATTGCACATTATCAGGCTGTAGTATAATAGCCAAAAAAACACAGGCCTCGTTCTGACGTCGGCTGTGTACTTCTGATAAGCAGGTTACCATCAACCCTGCAGTAATGCTTATTGTAGACATAAATATGCCGCCAATTTGCGGCTCCCACAATATATCTTCGTCACTGGATTTCTGGATGGTATGAAGACTAATAGTCTTGGATGGCTACCTTGAGCACAACATATATGTTCTGTAATGGAGGACCGGTGAGCTGCAGTTCACAGACTAGGCAATCTTCTAACATGTTCTGCTACCGAAAGCATAGTAATGGAAAAAGTCGGTATTACCTGTAACCGAATCCACAGAACTTAACAAGGAACTCTGCTGTCATTCCAACGCACAGAGATTCACTGGGGAAAACTGCCAGTGCAGTCACTTCGAAGATTCTCCCCGAAAAACACAATGGACTCTCGTCCCTTCAGAAACCAGGACACTTCCCGGCTTGCCGGAAGTCTAACTCAACTCCCGCTTAAAAAAACCTGCCCATGGGCATACGCCCGAACTGTCTACCTTTGACCCTAAAGGTCAAACACAATGAATGAATCAACAAGGGAAGACAACCCCTAATCAACCTGACATCGCAGGTAAAGACACAATTATTCTTATGATAAAAACATAAGCAAATAACTTGACAGATGACTCCGTCAAAAATGACAGCAACACCTGTGAAGATACTCGCAATTGACCACAGGAGCGGTTACCACAGCACTCGCTTTTTTGGGATGTGCCCTCGCCACAGACATCGTAGATTGACGGAGCAGTCAGCAGCCAACAGAAACGCTTCATTAATCTGACAGCTAAGTGAAACTTATCAGGCCAGAACCAAATGAACACTTCAATCCTACATTTCCAGTCAGGATTCTGAACTAATAAGACCAACAAAAAAAAAAAAAAAAAATAACGAATTAGAGCATCTGCTGAAACATCAGTAGAAAATCGTCAATATTCATACGGAAACCGGATTCTACAGGACCACTCTCAAGTCATTTCCAGCGAAGTTTCAGTGAAGAAACAAATATTAACTCATCAATCATTTATTTATTTTGCCTTTGTTAAAAGATAATGATCATTAAATTGTTTATGCTTTTTTTTACAAATTCATTGTTGATTTAATTATTATAGAGAGAATTGAACACGTATGAATCAGTATTTTCTATAGATAAACTAGATAAACAAGCTAATAAAGTAGCATTTCGCAGTTAAATCAGTTGGGGCTTGTACGAGCTAATAACAAATTACAGAATAATTCTTCACAAAAGGCGGCGGGCAGATAAAAAGTTAACATTGCTAGAACTCATTCAGCATTGTTCTTGATTTCTGAATATTTTGTGATTCGTCCCTTGAGGTAGAAGCATCATCATCCTTCTATCTGCATCCCTGCCAAGAGTAATCTTGTTCGAAGGTAGATACATTTGAAGACCCACAATCGATACGCTAGGTTTTGGCCATTGTTGGACCATCACTGCAGAGCAAGGGATGGCAACTCGTGACATGCCTTTAGTATTCTTCTTTTGATATCACTATCTGTTATTTGGCAGTCTATTGGTGTTACATATCATAATTACTGTTAGAAGAACCTAGTGTTCGTGTTCTACTGGTGTTCTAAATATCATAAATAGCACAAGGTTATCCTTCTAGTTATAAGAAGCTAGTGTTGGTGTTGCTTATATAAAATGTCATGAAGTCCATGTAGTTTGCATTCTGATGCACAAAACGGGACAAGGTCCGGAATATTTAGTTTTGTGCACCGAAATCCACCGAGACTGAAATGTACGCACGCTGTAGTTAAACGATGTCTGTGAGTCCGTCAGAGAGAGATGGTTGAAGATTCCGATCGCTGAAGTAGAAGTGTGAGAATGGGTTCTGTTCATGGGTGTGGAACAGTAAAGACGGATTCTGTTCTTTTGTGTGGACAGTATGTTCGTGCTTTTGCACAAGCTTTGAAAATGAAGATAACATTATAATATAGACCAAGTGCTTGAATCCCCAGGGTAAGATAGGTAGAAGAAGATCAAAGAGCACAAGGAGAAGAGAATTGGAGACAGACATGGAAGGGGGGGGAGAAGGCATGGAAAGATCTTTAGCTGATGGCACGGGACAGGGAAACTTGGCATACCTTTGTTCAAAGCCTTTGCTCCTTGGGAGTTGAAAGGTGAAGAAAAAGTCTAAATGATATACAGGGTGTCCATAAAAGATTGTACCCTTTTCATAAAATTTATTCTCGGCCCCATGATGTGGTACGAGGATGTTTTCTATCATAAAAGTAAGATAATCTCTGCAAGTTTTTAAGCATACCTTACAAAGACTCAATATGTGCACCCTTCGCATGCGCACGCCGGATATTTCAAGTGAAACTTTCGCAGTTGAGTTGTAACCGGTAATTGTTACATGTCTCTCCACACACTGGTCAAGTAGGTGAAAAAAAAGAAACAGGTACTTTCTGTTGGTATGCTTAAAAACTTGCAGAGATTATCTTACTTTTGTGATAGAAAGCATCCTGGTAAGTAGTGAAGTAGGCGACCGTGCAGAAGGCAAGGTGTGTATTTGCTGTTCATTGTACGTGTTACAAAAGGTGCCCACATGCAGACGTACTGAAAAACTGTATCATGAGCTTTTCATTTTGAATGTTAAATTCAATGAACGTGACCAAACAAATTCGTTTGGGTTAAGGCTGCAAATGCAGTATCATTTATTAGTAACACTGTATCTTCTTCTTCTTCTTCCGTCCTTAGCCAACGACCGGCAAAGCAGTCAGTGGCCATTACGCCTAGTGGCGTCTTAAGGGCAACAGCGAATAGATTTTCTTTGCCGTTGTTCCCATCACGCCTAATGGCGTCTTTAGGGCAACGACAAATCAATCCGTTTGTTGTTGTTTCCGTAATCAAAGTGACTGGCAAACGGGTGATCAGCCCGTTGGGAACACTGTATCGGCTCAAGGTTATTGAACTTCATAATGCAGTGAATAATTCTTAGCAACCCTGTATAAAAATTATGCTCGCCTGTAGCATAAATAACTTCCATGCCACTTTTTACTGCTAGTTGACTTTATTTCCCTTGGCTCTCTCACAGCACACGCACACACAAGCTTATTGCTAGCTCACCGCAATCGCCTTGGTTCTCACAGAACTTGTTGACAGCATTGCACTGCTAGCTAGCCTAAATCACCTTGGTTTTCACTGTACTACGTTTGTATGCAACACCTCATTCTTAGTTTATAATATTCGCATTGATTCTCATAACTCTTGCATTCAACACCTTATTGCAAATTGCATATAATCGCCTTGGTTCTGACAACTCTCGTGGACAACACTTTATTATTATTTGCACACAATCGCCTTGGTTCTCGCAGTATTTGTATGAAAGCAGATATTGCTACTTAACCTTGTCCTATTCAGAAGCTGAACCTTGATTCAATATTTTCCAATATTCAAGTACCTCCCCACAGTAGCGTATGCTTCTGCAGACCTCGTTGAAGCCTCCTTGTCTATGATAGGGTTACCATACGTCCCGATTTTGTCGGATTTATCCGGCTTTTTATGCCTGAACTGTGCGTCAGGCCGGATTTATTTTTAAATGTTGAAATGTCCGGCTTTTATGAGATTTACTAACAAAATGAAAGACGCCATTTCGAAAATTCCACATTTGAATTTCAAGTCCGACTGCTGAATTTAAGTTGTCATCTCCACAGCAAAAATTTTTTTATCAATAATCCCGTAGTCTGTCGCGATGTTCGATTGTTTATAATAGATTATCATTATATTTTAACTCAGGCTTTATAATTTTTGTTCTGTATTTTTTTTTGGCCACTTGTTACGAAAAAAAAAAACTTTGAATGAGAAGACGGCGTTAGATTTAGTCAATTAAAACCTCGTCGGTTGTGCAAATTACAAATACTTTTTAACTTTAATATTGAATTATACATTAATTAATGACATTATACACTGTATATTTATTACACATAAATACTCTAAGTGCCAAATTGAAAGTGTGTTTTCGCAGAAAAATTGGAAAGAAATGTCAGATTTTGCCAGTTGTCGCGCAAAATTCAGAAGTGTGCACAGGGGTCGGGGCACATTTGCCAGAAGCAATAAAACGTACTGTTCGTTAAACAAAAACAAAAAAAATGCACACACACACACACACGCATTCTCACACGCACAAGCGAAACCATAAAAACCACAAAACAGCACTTGCATCTGAAAGTTCGGAATAAAAATTTACAAAACAATCACGGAACAGAACACGTTGCTGCTGCAGAAGGCCCTTTTGCTTTTCATACTGTGCAACATCACAATAGTTTCAAATGTTAGTTTTACACTTTTGTCACGGAATAGCCTCCCCTGCTTTGCAGTAGTGGTCTAACAGTGGCCAAAACTCAAGAATATCTAAGTGGGTCTTCAAATGTGTCTACCTTCGCACAAGACTACTCTTGGCAGAGTGGCAGAAAGAAGGCTAACGATGCTTCTATCTCAAAGTAGTGTTCATTAGATATTTCAGAAGTCAAGAACAATGCTGTGTTGGGCAGGGCAATTGTTAACTTATATCTGATCCGCCGCCTTTTATGAAGAATTAAGCAATTATTAATTTCAGCTCGCTCAAGCCCCCACCCTGATTTACTCAGTGGAATTATTATTATTATTCTGGTATAGCTCTGTTTAGAGCGTATTTAGTCAATTGACTGAGACAAATATGCAGTACATTCAAAATGATTAAATCGACGTTAAATTTGATATATACAACAAACAAATTTAATAATCAACTAACTTTTAACAGTTTAAAAACATTGAAAAATCTTAAACAGAAAATACTCATCATCGTGTGATGGTATGGTGTGTTATGTACGAAAGTCACTTGGCAGCTTTTAGGTTTGACTTAGGTGCAAATGGTAGTTTCTGCTACCGCTGGGTTTTTGGGTTCTGTGCAGATAGGTCACTGGAGTTCTCGCGTCTCTGGTCCAGATTGAAGGCGATGCACGTTTCAAGTACGATCAGGGAGTAACTGCAAAGCTGGTCTCAAGGCTCTAAGACCCTCTGATGATGGTGTCTACTTCGATGTCAGGCCACTTCTACCCTCACTTTTCTCCAGAGATTAGTACCCGCAACTGGTACCACTAAATAATATTGTAAAAGAAGAGGAATACCCTCTGAGTACTGCGTGTCCCGACACATACTTATGTGTCCCCATCTTCCCATTTCACCATCCCATCTACCTCAGATTATACCTTCGATGAGAATTAAGCTTAATCCCACGAGAGAAAACTTTCTTTCCATTTAAATAAATAGCTTTCTTTATATTTACTTTACATTCAAATTAAAAGGTTAATAGTATAGATAGAATATGTTTACATTTACATCTACACTGGTTGAAAAATGTTCACAATGTAGATTGAATATGTTTTAATTTACTTTACACTGGTTGACAAGCTTGAAAACTTTCATTATTTTTAAAATTAATATGTTTACATAGACATTTACACTAGTTTGAAAATGTACTCGTAATTATTATAATTAGAATGTACATCATTTATTTCATCTTTCCCTCCCTGCTCCATATGGAACTTGAGACTACTTATGCTTTTAGTTTTCTTTATGAAACTAGCAATAAAGCAGTCACCAACCCCTGCAGTGGTGGTTCATGAAATCATCATTCGATATGCTTAGCTCATAATCTTAAAAAAAGTTATTATAAATACATACCCAAACGGATTTCGATAAAACATGGATAGAATGAACGCTTCCTATTGGGAAAATGAAAGGAAACCTAGGAAGGAAGGAAAGATATAAGTGTGTAGTGAAAAGAAGAGAAAACAAGTACAGAAAAAGCACAGATTGCCTCAAACCAAGAGATTAAACGAAAATCTAAGCGGACTTCAGACGGTGCTTTCTCGTACGGGAGAGTCGCCCAAATATAAGGACAGAGCGGCCCGTTTAAAATTCACACACGCAAAATCCAGACGCCAAAGTGAGATACTGGAAGACAGTATCTGCAAAAAAGTTTTTTCACGCTGCATGCAGGGCAGATATACTTCATCAGATACAGCCTCACTGTGCGCTTATTAATCCTAGAGGGTATGTAAGTTTATTAAAGATATATGTATGACTAATATCATTTTATTTCAGATTTTGTTTACGATTTGATTGTATCAGACATAATAAAAAAGGTATACAGGAAGCCAATGACACTAACCAGAGATAACCTCCACCGGCATTGTCAGGAAGCATAACAATTAATTGGTTAGCCAAATATATCATGGCTAGTTCTTGCCTGGAAGCTTACGACATACCAGCAAGTACATAAGTGACTTGGCATCCATAAGTGGAAGACAAAGGTTATATCTTACCCATATATCATAACATGGGATTTATTCATGTATTTTGTTATTTTCTGCACAGTAGACACTATCGTATCATGCTATCTCTATAACATACTACCATGAATCATTCATTTATATACAAACACTGAAGACATGGTCGCCTCATGAACATCAGTGGTGTGTGAGCTTGTTGGAACACCATGGCCACTTATTACCTTTCGTTCCAGGTTTTATAATCGTTCCTGATCGAGTTCATGATCGAGTTCGTGATCAAGTATAAACTAAAGACTTGAGGACCTTTGATCCTGCTAACTGGAGCCTAGTGGTCAAACAATCTTCAACACCTTAGTCCCCCGTAGTTATAGGGCGGGCTGAAGGAAAGTCTTATTGAATACCAGTGTGTCTCAGGAACCTCGAACAGACGTGGCGTAATGCAAGATGAGTTTATGTGTATCCAATCCTACAAACACAGTGAGCGGTTTCAATAGCGCCTGTCAATGATGAAAAAGGCTAGAGACTAGATAGCAAGAATTATCAAACTACTGTGACAGACTTTATAATTTCATTGGAAGATACATCCAAGATTATTTACTATTATTTATTTTAATTTGAAAATATAAATAATCATACATTTTACCATCTTCCAACACCAATTTCTCATTTTAAGGCTAGATATATGTACATAATAAATTATGAAATTGTACTCATTTGACTTGGTAAATTTTTAACTGTTAAATTTTTAGTTACTTTTTTGTAATTTAATTATATTATCACATAGGGTTACTATAGCGAAAGTGGCGCAGTATACTTCTGAAGCCTAAATCTATTGTCCAGCTCAGAGTATTCACAGCCGTAACTCAATTGTGATACCAGTGTACTTCTCTTGCACTGGGACTTCATACTTTCTGGAGAGAAATTCTACTTCGTCTCTACCATCATCTTCACACTAGAAAAACATGTCGCTACACTTGGCTCACAGACTGTTTGCTCAGAGAAGTAGGTTTAAGGCACTGGAAGATGCCTTTTTCACGTGTTCTTGGAGGTCGTTACTTTAACACTCCCACTTAACACCTTGTGCAAACTCCCACTTTGACTCTGTGTTTTAGATTCCTCAGATTCCGGTTGCCCTTGTTAAATGGTAGAGTTTATTATGGGCTCTGAAGTCCTCAAAATTGTTCAAACAATGGTCCGGTTCAGATATAAGAATCTTGATACTAGTCTTTAGTCTGGCAGTCTGGTGGTCGTCTTAGCAAGCGATTCTCACAGTGAACTAGACTTGAAAAGAGCCAGGTTATATTGCCTGTCTTCCCCCGCATTAGTTTGTTATGATGCTGAGCAGAGCGCCAATCGTTTCAAACATGCGGGTTTTGTGGAGTAATTTCAAAATTATTTCCGCCTGAAATTCTGTGCGTGATGCAAAAGGTCACCTTTCCCATATATGGCAATAACACATCCGATTGCATTCTCTGCAATGCCGACAAATACACCATCTTACTTTTATCTCAAGTAGTATCTTTGTAATACTGCTATCCGGAAGCTATTACTTCATTCCGTCTTCCAAGTGCATGTCGGTAATATGTCCGCAGACGGATAATTTATCTCCCCCATCCTTTTGCAAACACCGACCCTCGTGTAACTATCTAGGCTGAGTCTCTTCACGACAGTAATTAGGGAATCCAAATCGCCATATCAGCGCTAAATAAACTGACTGGGCGTATGTCGTGCTAATCCGGCGCGGCCAAGGTTTGGTGCACGAGAATTTTACCAACATGACTGTCGTTCAATATTGATTCACCTATCTACTCTCTCAGCAGGCATGGTCAGGTAAACAGACAAGACGAATTATTACTGAAAGGAGTGAAAGAATGTTTGAAAATACAAAATATCTGCTACATAGCAGAAAAATAAAGAGGTGCCGACCATTTAAAAGCATGTAATTAGTCAGTACAGCAAATGTAACTGATTACTGCCCTAGTGAAGCAGAGATTGACCCAAAATTATGTCACAACTGTACTTCAAAACGCTTTCTGTGATTCAGAAATCGCAAATAAATGTGCATGCGCCAGAACCAAAACATCTACTATCGTCTTTTATTTGACTGCAAAATACTTGCTTGATACACTTTTTGAAAGACTGAAAAATAAACAACGTCGTTTGTTATATGGTTCTCACTGATGTGAGCAAATACAGCTCGGGCACAATGTTTGAAATAAGTATTAAGTATTTCGTTTGGAATGTTGATGGTTTACCATTTATATAAATTAAGGTACAAAATACAATAAATAAGGCACCAGAAACAATGTCTAAACTGAAATACTTGCAAAATATGACTTCCTAAGATACATATGTTGCATTTAATTTGGATAAATATAACAAAATGTTATGTGGAATTGGGCATAATTCAGAGGGCAACAATTTGATTTTATGTGTATTTAAAAAGTAATTCATCTTTACTAAAGAAGATTTTTATCATCTTAATATACCAATAAACACAAAATCAAGTTGACTTATTGTTTGATATGTAAAAAAATGTTCCTCTGTCATTTACTAATTAAAGTAAATATGTTCTACTTTTTTGTCCTCTGTTTCTACTAGTGTCCTCCGTTGTCCGCCTTTTCATGACAATCAATGGAATATTGTCCTCCTTTTTTCCTTGTAACGATATGGTAACTGTCGTAATTAGATAGGTTTGGAAGTTATTTATGGTCCCGTCTGAGTAGAGTGGATGGTGATAAGTACGTGAGAAATAAAGGTGTGAGAAATAGATTTCACAGGTAGAAGATCTGTCTCTGGAATGAGTAGTTTCTCTAGTCCAGCATATCTATACGACAATAGATTAGTACAACACAATCTTTCCCTCCCTACACATGTAAATATAAGTTTAACTACACACACAAACAACTATGTGACAACAAGACACACAAACGTGAAAAACTATGGTTAATTGGGTATGGGTCTGACCAACAGACCAAGTTAAGTTTCTTTCGTTGTTTATTATCATTAAACTTGACAACATCGAATATCTAAAGAAAGATCAAATAAAATCAGAATTACATACATAGGAAATAACAGAATAAATGTGCCCTCTCCTTATTGAGACAAGAACCCAACAAGTTAATAATCCCAAAGGTCAAAGGTTAGCACTATGTTACAGAATAGACTGTAAGGAAAAACAAAGTTCATACGAAATGCTACCCAGTAAAAGTAAACAATTGTTAAGCACAATCAATGTTGGTACAATACTTGTAACAAAAAAAATTATTCACTCTCTCTGTCATACTCTCTTTCTGTTATACAGAGGCCACTCAATCACGCTTACCCTATTCTTCGCGATATCCCTTTGGAATTACAATGGTTCCTGAATATACAGAAAGTCAGGGTATTATCCAAGTTGGCCCCAGTCCACCCTCTAATCAAATAAGAATGTATGAAGGGGACGCCAAATTTGGTGGTGTAATCCTGGATGAACAAATATCACCTCGAATGGTTAGTGTAGAAAGAGAGATCTTGTGTTCACAGCAAACAGTGGAAAATACTTCCAGTATTTGGAAACATCTAGTTGCTAAAAACTGTTACAATTGATAAATGATGGTAATCCTAACGGCTGGCTCTATGTGAGTGCCGATTATGAAACAGCTTAACTCTTCTGGATAAAAATCCACTTGGATACGACTATCAAAAGTCGGGAGAAATTTTACTGTTTCACAACCCAGTGGGCTGATAAAATTGAACAAATTATTTCGGGTTATATAAGTCCAGTTAAATTTACCATTTAAAATGTTACTAGTCTCTTTGGCCAATCCTTTTCACAAATGAACTTGGGGACGCGTAAGCCAAGAAAAAGACAACATTAATCAATCAGTAAATGAAGAGAAAGACCGAAAAAGAAGCCGCTGGCCGGTCTTGTGATCAGGTCTGCGTGGAATAAAGAACATTTATCAAAAAACAATTGCTACTATCCTATATACACACGGACGGGGACAATACGATCTCTTATCCACTCCGTCAGTCCTGATTAAATTTAAAAGGCACACAGTGACTTTAGCCTATCCAATCGCGCGTCGCTTTTCGCCCGCACTGCAATTTCAGGTCGGATGAAGGTATGCAACCCTCTCTCTGCCCCTTACGCACGCTGTAACGATTAGCGTACAATGTCAATTATTATTTAATTATCACTACGCGCACTTACATAAATATCGCCTGTATTTAATAGCTATTAAATTGTAGTCGTCGATTGGTCATCGTATGGTATTAAATAATAGCCACTTACTATAATTACACAAAATGAAATATAACGTGAATTATATCTTCCACTATCAGTCGCGCCTAGCATATAATATCAGTCAACTAAACCGTATCTTCTTGTGTGAGAAAGCGGGTGGTTAAAATTAACATTACAGCTGAAACATCTGGTATAGAACAGCTACTCGTTATTATTTCACTGGTTTTAACCGCTAGAACTCTAAGTGAATTAAAATGGTAGAAGCTTTAACACTTTAGCATTTAAGCACTAATTTCTATTACCCGAACATCAGAATGATAATCCCCACAAATACTTTTAACACATCTTCCACAGTGGTTCTAGACTACGTGTTTAGACTATCCGAGAAATTCTGAGTGACAACTGATAGCTGGTTTCGGAAAAGACGGTACTCGTTTGCTAATCGACATCAGAGAGACTTAAAACCGTGTAACGGGGGTTCTCGGATCCCCGCTTCTGAAGATGTTTCCCCTCTGTGTACGAACTTCTACACGGGGAAATCTGATTGACTCAGAGGATAAGCAAACGCTGCTACTTTAAACAACTTCGTTTGTTTATGTTCACACTATGAGTGCGTAAATGCAGAGAAAATTATAGAACAGAAGCATGTGTCCCCCGGATGAAAGGCTTTCACGGTAGCTCTGTCGGGAGTTGCTTATGACAAGATAATCGACATCAGAAATGAAGCGACATTTAGTTCTTCCGGATATTCAATGCAACTAAAAAGTTACAAACCTTCATAAATCGGTGCTTGCGTAGAAAAGAAAGATTGAAGTGGTATGACAAGATTGTGACTAATGTGGAACTGAAGATCAGAACCAGACAAGTGCAAGTGAAACAGGAGAAGAGACAAAGGTCTCTGGGGATGAAAAAAGCACACACCGAGGAAACATGCTGATTGCACTTCAAGGCAGTTCTCATTCTGGAATACCCAGAGTAAAAGAAGCAGAGGTACACAGAAACAAACTCGGAGAAGAGAACTAGAGACAAAAGTACAAATGATGAGGAAGACATGAAAAGACCAGTAGCTGATGGCACCGGACAGGAAGACTTGGCAGACGTTTGATGAACGCTCATGCTCCTTGAGGAGTTCACGTGTGATGATTATAATCAATACTCTTAATCCCTTTACTACCCATGCATCCCATTTCGCCTAAGTGGTATCCTTCTTCTTCTTCTTCGTTGCGTTGTGTCCGTTTACAGCGAAGCTGCGATATTTGCACCTTTCGGCAGACACATACGACTTCAGCACGACATTTTTTGTTTCCAGGACCATCACTTGGAGGTGGAGTAGGGTCTTGGTTAGCTTTGGGTCGCTGACCCTGACGCAAGCAGTCAAGCTATGAGTCGCTGACTGCATTCATCTCTCTTGCTGCGTCTTCGGTCCCGTCTAAGTCGTAGCCAACAGAAGGAAAAGAAGTTAAAGAAAGTACTGGCGCAGGCAAACAAAATCAGAGATCGAAATTAAGGAACGGTCCCGTCTTTTTTTCTTCTTGGCGGTTGCCTTGAAGAGCAAGCCTATTCAACAACCCACTCCTGAGATGTCATCTTATCAAAAAAGTCCATATATTTCTAAAAATGATGTCAACCTTTGGAGATCGGGTCAAATCGGTTTGTAATCCGCGTTAGAACGTTAGGATTTTTTTGGTGTAAAGAAGCTGGTGTAATGGGAGATCGCGAGCTCTTTCTGACAGACGGTCTCTCGGGGATTTAGGAGCGGTCCAACAATAGTTGAGCAAATATTCAATCAAAACGAAGAGGTGTTGTTAGCCACGCTGGCATCTCATATTGCATTATTTAATAAAGGCAACACACTTCGCACAGTTTCACTTTGTCGATCTATCATTGTCTCCTTGACATACAATTCAAGTGTGACGTCACCAAAATGTTGTCTCTTTTGTGTTCAGAGGAATCAATGTGCGCACCAGCAAACGCGACTCGAAACTATTGACCGGTATACACTGGGCTCTCTCTCTCTCTGTCTGTCTCTCTCTCTTCTCTCTCTCGCTGTATATTCTCTCTCTCTCTCTCTCGCTGTCTCCCTCTTCTCTCTCTCTCGTTCTTGAGTTTAAAAAAAAATTGTTTTCGATTTTTAATCACACATTTTTATTTTATTACCATAGAACAGAAGGAGACCATAGAACAGAAGGAGATCAAAGAACAGAAGGAGACCATAGTATTTACTCTAGGAACCACAATATAATTGAAGCGTGTCGTAGAGGTATTTAAAAAAATCCTCACACGGAAATGTTCGATGTAGCATTTACAATATTTAGAAAAGAATGGATTGAAGTGGTATGACAAGATCACTAATGCGGAACTGATGACAAGAACCAGACAAGTGCCAGTGGAACAAGAGATAAGAGGAAGGTGCTGGTGATAGATAGGGCACGCATTGATGAAACGTAGTGACAGCATTACGAAGCAGTCCTTGTTCTGGGATCTCCAAGGTAAGATAGGTAGAAGGAGACCATAGAACAGAAGGAGACCATAGAACAGAAGGAGACCATAGAACAGAAGGAGACCATAGAACAGAAGGAGACCATAGAACAGAAGGAGACCATAGAACAGAAGGAGACCATAGAACAGAAGGAGACCATAGAACAGAAGGAGACCATAGAACAGAAGGAGACCATAGAACAGGAGACCATAGAACTGGAAACAGACAAGAAGAGCACGAAGAAGACCCTGAACTGACGGCACGAGACAGGAACACGTGACAAAGGTTAGTGGAAGGCCTATGCTAGCCTATGCTTCGGGAGAGTTGATGATGATGATGATGGTTTACAATATTGCGAATTGTGCTTGTTGGAAGGTGTTCTCATGCCTCCACATATAATCGTGCGTGCACATGTTTGATCTAACTAAGCCAGGGTCCTCAACCTTTTCTGAACGGCAGGCACATTTTACATTTAAGGAAGAGGGTGGCGTGAACCAACCAAATATCGCGACTCACTCATAGAAAAATGGTTTATTTTAACCCCCCCCCCCCTCCTCCCCCCTCTTCCCTTAAAAAAATAAAATACAAAATATTTATATTTGGCTGGGTAACACATTTAATGATATAATAAATATTCAGGATTTAAAAAAAAATTTAACTTCAAACCATTTGAGTCAAACATATAAGTTGTGTGATCTTTGGCACTGCATGTCACTAGCCAACCTTTCATAATAAGGAGTGCATGTGTCTTTTCTTTTTCTTTTTTTTTTTAAATTTCCTCGCATGAGGTTGCATATTTTTTCCTCGCATGAAGTTGCATTGGCCCCACCCCAAACCCGGCCCTGGTCAAGACCACATGTCCCAACACAAGAAGACCCAATGACAACATGTATCATTGTAGTGGTCTTCTGTGTTCTCTCTTTTTTTTTTTTTTTTAAATTTCCTCGCATGAGGTTGCATATTTTTTCCTCGCATGAAGTTGCATTGGCCCCGCCCCAAACCCGGCCCTGGTCAAGACCACATGTCCCAACACAAGAAGACCCAATGACAACATGTGTCATTATAGTGGTCTTCTGTGTTCTCACACAAAGGACCTAATGACATGAATGTCACTACTGGTCCCTGTGTCTAGACACATGATCCTAGCCAAAGGCCAGATATTTTTTTTCCCTCGCATGAGGTCGCATATTTTTTCCTAGCATGAGGTCGCATTGGCACCCGCCCCAAACCCGGCTCTGGTCAAGACCACATGTCCCAACACAAGAAGACCCAATGACAAAATGTGTCACTGTGGTGATCTTCTGTGTTCTCACACAAAGGACCTAATGACACATGAATGTCACTGTACTGGTCCCTGTGTCTAGACACATGATCCTAGCCAAAGGCCAGATATTTTTTTTTCCTCGTATGAGGTCGCATATTTTTTCCTCGCATGAGGTCGCATTGGCACCCGCCCCAAACCCGGCTCTGGTCAAGACCACATGTCCCAACACTAAAAGACCCAATGACAAACTGTGTCACTGTAGTGATCCTCTGTGTTCTCACACAAGGGACCTAATGACACATGAATGTCACTGTACCTTTTTTTTCCCTCGCATGAGGTCGCATTGGCACTGTTACGCACAGATTTTTCTAAGGCAATATTGATTTACCTGTCTTGTTGGTACAATTTAATTTTTGTACTCAAAGGTACATAACTCTTGGTTAGTTGATGTTACATTTTACAATAGTTGTTACCTTCTCTTGTGTCTTAACCTAGCGGTTTATTATTAGACCCATGTCTGGTTGTTTCCTTATATGGCTAGAATAGATCAGCTTTTCTTGTTATGTTTGCAACCTGAGTTGATGTTTATTCCCTGACCATATAAGGCTCGATTTGGTCAGTATCTTTGCTTGGTATGTGTCCAACATCGGCCCGTTTGAGTTTTACTCAGGGATCAAGCGCTTCTGCGCATGTGTCGAATTTTAGGGGGTTTGAAAAAGACTTCCGTACCAGGAGTGGAGGATGTGATCTGTGTCGGGGTAAGACGTGTTCTCGTCCACCCGAGTTTCTTTTTTCATCATGGGCAGGAAGCCTCTGTGAGTTCGATTGCAAGTCTACTGATATTAGTCCCATGTGTTTATTTCAAACGTCTGGAGACGGTTAGAATTGTGGTGTATTTCGAACGTAAAGGTAATTGCTCTTTCTACTTCGATCTGCAGCCAGTTAGGTTTTGACATTGTTGTTCCTACTCGCTCATTATCTACTGGCAGAGAAGAGTCTCTACTATTAGAAGTACCCCAGGTATCCTCATACCTTAGATTCATATGTATCGGGCTACTCTATGCCTAGAGAACAGTTGCTATGTTCCTTGAACTCCGCTATACTAGCGATAATACCTTAATCAAGGTTAGATCTAGAAATGTCCACAGAGGTCAACTTGAACTGTACACATAACCCCGCCATTTCCGTGCGGCCTGCGGTAGACTTGTCTACACATCTGATTTATTGGTATCAGAGAGGAGTTTGTTAAACTCATAAATTGATTATATTGGACTTAAGCTGTTGAAGCTGGAATTATACGAAATCAGCTAACTTGATATATGCATAATTTTCTGATGAACTTTTTTAATGCTCATTGCTATGTCCTGCATTGTCTGTGACTCATATATGTTGATGTCAGCGTACCTGTCGTTGTGGCGTCCCAAATAAATGATGGAAAACGTCACCTGCTGTTCCTATTTATTGGACTTCCTCGTCGTGAGTCAATGTGACGATCTCATGACCTATTTAATGTAATCTCCTGTGTGGAACTTCATCTACATATCTATCTGATATGTTCCATTTTCACATCATCAATAAACCAGACAAGAGACACCATCCTACACTGCCTCCAACATCCCTGGTGTCTACTGTGGTAGTAACATTACACGGCTACATCTCCAGCAGCAACATTAGACATCTATACATTTCTTGGTAGCCTTGTATAAAATAATACTGCTACATTTCTGGTGGCCAACAGTTGGTTTTGTCTGGTATCCAGCAATTACGGGGTCCATAACCCATTCGTCGTGCAACACATCAGAGGTCAAAATACAGTGAACTGTTGTCACTTCATGCCTGCAACATATCTGGGTTAGCTTACTACACAGTTTTCCCTGCACTCAACATTGTGACGAGCCAGCGTAATATGTCTGCTGTACCTGGGAGCTGAAAGTACCCGGTGCTGCTCGATAGATTGTCGACTTTACAGTTTCTACTGCATTTAGAAGGTCAAGTGCCGATTGAATCGAGTTACTGTATTTAGAAGGTCAAGTGCCGATTGAATCGAGCTACTGTATTTAGAAGGTCAAGTGCCGATTGAATCGAGTTCCTGTCATATATGAGAAGGCCAAGTTCCGTACCTTATTCAGTACTACGTCAGAAGCTTAATTTTGTAACCATCGTCTTGGCAGTTTTATTGATGCAAGTGCAGATGTTCAATCAGCGTTGGATCATCTGGTCTTTAGAACACTGATTACTACCTGCTCGTTGCCATTTTGACGTTAGGATACATAAGATAAGTGGCATTTTGTTTGTGAACTGTGCCCTTGTATTGTTTACTGAGCCTTCTGTATTTTCACATTCATTTGTTATATGTTATATGTTATACGTTGTGTGTATATTTATATTTCAGCGGGTCGGTTGGGCAGGTGACTGTTATAAGGATATACCACGTGACAGAGGTCTTATAACAGCGTTCTGTACAAACTTTGCAAATTTTCCATTGTGGAATTTGTTAGCGACATTTGTTGCTATTGTTGTTTAGGTGTGACGAACTGTACCTTCCGTTGTTATCGTCATATTTTTTCTGTTCTTTAGTTTTGTTTTGATTTGTTTGTATTTGAGGTCTCCCCTTCCTATTGTTTAGTTTTATACAACTTTATGTTTATACACTGTGACGTCATTTGTTTTGTTTGATTTTTTCGCAGTTATCATCATAGGCTCTGTGATATTTTTTTTTATAGTTTTTCTTGTTGATTTAGTTGATTTCTGCGAATGTTTTCGTATTGTTTTTTATAATTGTCCTTTGTCTATGTTGTTTGTTGACATACGCTATTAATAGATATATTTAGTCACGCACTATTGATAGACATATTTGGTCATGCACTATTAGCTGTGTAGTGCACTTATGATAAAAAATCGACTGGTGGTGTTATTATAATACAGTTGATTATACAAGTTCTTTTGCAAAAGACTTGTCTCCCACAGATATTGGGATAATATAATGTGATTATACAAGTGCTTTATTTAAGACTTGTTACCATTAAGGTTGGAATAAGATAATTTATTATTTCAGGTTTTGGTGTCATATTATTAGACATTATGTCTACACTTGAGTACTTTATTGAGCAAGGGAAATCCCTTGGCAAGACTGGTGATAAGTAGGAAGAATATGCGACTACTCAATATGACAAGGCATTAAAGTCGGAAAAAAAGAGAATGGAAATAGAAGCTGAACAAAAGAAAGCAGAAGCTGAGAATTTAAAATTGCAGATGCAGGTGGAGGAAAGGAGATTCCAGATGGAAATGGAAAAACAGAAAAGAGTAGCTGAGGCTGAAGAGAAAAAGTTACAAAGAGAAACTGATGAGAAGAAAATCCAGCAAAATAGAGGCTGAAAATAAAAAACTACAAATAGAATCTGAAAATAAAAGAATAGAAAAAGAGACTGAAGAGAGAAAGTTACAAAGAGAGGCTGAAGAGAGAAAAGAAAAAGCAAAAATGGAGCACGAAGAAAAACTCCTAGCTTTGGAGTTAGAGAAGTTAAAGTTGATGAACATGGATAATGCTAATGATCCAAATAAGGTGTCATCTTCTGATAAGTCTAATGCTAGTACTTTCAAGATTAAACTACCAGCTTTCAATGCTTCTAGTGACGATATAACGTTCTATCTGGACAGATTTGAACGGTCATGTAAAACACATAATATAGATAAATCACTATATGTTGATCAATTGTCGAATATACTTAAAGGTGAAGCTCTGAGTATGCTAAGCATGGTAGATGAGCCTGACAAGAACAATTATGAGGTTGTCAGGGCGGCTTTACTAAAGAAATACCAACTTAACGAAGACGGCTATCGTCTTCAATTTAAAAATATGTTGCCAGAAACTGGAGTAGAATTCTCTGAATTTATTGCAAAAATACGTCTCACGTTTACACGTTGGGTTGAGCTGTCTAAGACAGAACATACATTTGAAGCACTTATGGACTTACTACTTAGAGAAAAAGTTATGTCTTCTGTCAATGAGTCTTTTCTTGCTTTCCTTCATGAGCGTAAGCCTAAAAACATAAAAGAAATGGAAGAATATTGTTGCCAGTATGTCACTGCGCACCCTCATGTAACCATTAGCAACTCTAAAGTGAAAGAAGGTTTGCCAGTTGCTTCGGCAGCACCATATGGTCCAAACGTCTTCCGTAAATTTCAGGGTACTCAACAAAATTTTAACAGGAAAAGTAACCGTAATTATGCTCAGAATCAGGGCAATCAATTACATAGCGGTTCTTCTACGAAGAACTGGAGACGGGCTGACAGTCCTCGTTATTCTGTACCCAATAATTATAGACATTTTAGAAGAGGTTATAATAATAGAGGTTATCAAAACTATTCTTCACGGAGACCTCAAAACCAAACAAATAGATGTTCTCATCAATGTGGAAATGATAATGATAACTATGGAAACTGGGATTCAAACCAGGATAACAGTTACAATAGAGAATAAAATGATAATTTCAGAGGCAATAATAGTCGCGGTAGATCTCAACACAAAAAAGAGATATCAGCAAGCAAACGCTGAACAGCAAGAATCTCAGGGGGCCTGCAAACAGGTTGATGATAATAAAAACTCTAGCGCTGTCACATGTTCTGCCTTTGACTTTGGGAGAGCAAATGAATGCCCCCAATGCACTACTTTGTTCGAACCGACTACTGTAACTACCTTGAGCTGTGGTCACCCTCTTCCCGCTCTTCCTGCTGCAGTTGCGCATGACGGGAGAGGATCTCTTATCCTACATAAAGGTCTAGAAAATAATAATCCAGTCTCAGTCCTTTTTGATTCTGGATGCACTACTATTGGAGTTAAGCAATCTCTTGTAGATCCATCCTGTTCTACAGGAAAAGTGATCAAATGGGTCACATTTGGTGGCACTTTAGAGAAATATCCTACTGCCATAATTCACATTGCTACTCCCTTTTTTACGGGAGATGTGCACGCGTGTCTTCTACCAAACCCTATTGCACTTCTTATTATCGGTCGTATTCACGGAGTTAGGGAATGTACTCCGCAGCAAATTGCTGCTTGGGAAGAACAAAATATTTAAGCTACCAATGCTGTGGTCACAAGAGCACAGACTCATCAGCTACCTCAAACATCATTAACTGATAATAATGAAGTACATAGCCAAGATAGTCACTTGGTTATTTCACGTGACTCTTTAATAAAATTGCAAGAAGAAGATCCTCCTTTAAAAAAATTCTTCATTCTAGCAAAAAAGGTGATCCATATCAGAATACAAATCGAAAATCTTGGATTACTATGAAGAACGGCGTACTTGTGCGTATGGTACAAGACTCGACGGCGTCTGCACATTCACAAATTCTTGTGCCTAAGAGTATGAGATTACAGATATTGCAACATGCTCATGACTCGCAATGTGCTGGACATATGGGTTTTTCCCGTACAAAGTCGAGAGTTCTTGCGGCTTTCTTTTGGCCATTTGTGAGCAAGGACATACGTATTTACTGCCGATCTTGCAAAATATGTCAAGAGGTCAAATCTAGAGGACCATGACATGCAGCGCCTATCCAGGCTGCAGACATTCCTATTCGGCCGTTTCAGAAAAAAGCAATAGATATTATTGATCCTTTTAGGATCAAGTCGGCCAGAGGACATCAGTTTATCCTTACATGTGTCGACATGTGCACACGTTGGCCAGAGGCTATACCTCTTAAGAGCATCTCCACTGCCGATATCGCAGACGCTCTTTGGCTAATATTTTCTCGTTTGGGATTCCCCAGAGAAATATTGTCAGACCATGGTACCCAACTTATATCAGACACTATGTCGCAGGTAATGTCTACTCTGCACATTAAAAGGTCTCTCAGCAGTATTTATCACCCAATGTCGAATGGGTTAGTTGAGCGTTTGAATAGAACACTCAAGACTTTACTTGGGAAGATAACTGAGGATCATCCTCAGGATTGGGACAGGGTTTTACCCGCGGCACTCTTTGCTTATAGAGAGGTTCCCAATGAACACACAGGGTTTTCTCCTTTTGAACTTGTATTTGGCGCGCGACCGCGCGGCCCTATGTCTTTACTCCATGATCTTATCACTGCTGATAATATTAGCGATGACACCCAATCTTCATATGAATATGTCATTGCTCTGAGGCAAAAGATCATCGAGGCATGCAAACTAGCAACTTCTTCATCAGAATTTGCTAAAGAAAAGGCAAGGCAGTTTGCAAATAAGAATAGATGTCTACGACAACTTTGTCCAGGTGACAAAGCACTCGTTCTACTCCCTTCTAGGGAGAATAGACTTCTTATTGCATGGAAAGTTCCGTATACGATAGTCTCAAAAATTTCCGATGTCGACTATGTTGTCGATATTGATGGGAAGCATAAAACTTTCCATATAAATATGCTCACGGAATTTCTTGAACGACCGGACTATTTGAAGCCTATTTTCCAGGCGACGGACGATTCTCCGGTACCTCATGGTCATTACTCATCCCTGTCAGTTATACAGGATGAGGAAACCACTTTCTCAGATGTCAATCTTCCTCTTCCTGTGATCCCACTTCATTCTACGGAATCTTGGAAAAACGTTACTGTTTCTCCTAGTCTTTCCGTTGAGGAACACCGTCAAGTCTCTTCGATGTTACAAACTTTTCAGGATGTCCTTACCGACATTCCTGGACACACACATGTCATTGAACATGACATAATACTTACTGACCATAATCCTATCAGAGTCAGACCCTATCCTATACCTATCCATTTTCAATCACAAGTCGAAAAAGAATTGGATGAAATGATACAATTGAAAATAATTGAACCATCCACTTCAGCATACTCTTCGTCCATGGTTATTGTTCGAAAGAAAGACAATAACATACGTCTTTGCGTTGATTATCGCAAATTGAACCAAGTTACGAAGTTCGATGCTGAACCTATGCCTTCGTTAGAAGAGCTACTAAATAAACTTTCTAATTCTAGGTTCTTTACCAAACTTGACTTATCGAAAGGTTATTGGCAAGTTCCTTTAACTGAACGCACCAAACCTCTTACTGCTTTTTCTACACCCAGGGGTTTATTTCAATGGAATTTCATGCCTTTCGGCCTTATGAACGCCCCTGCTACGTTCGTTCGCATGATGCGTCGAATTCTCTCATATCGTACAGATGTCATAGCATACTTAGACGATATCTGTCTCTTCAGTGATTCCTGGGAAGATCACTATTTGGGTTTATACGAATTGCTGTCTACTCTTCGCGAGTATAATTTGACTGCAAAACCCTCTAAGCCTTTACAGGATTTAGTGAAATTTCTTTCCTGGGTCACCGTGTTGGTCATGGTCTTTTAAAGACAGAGGACCACAATATTTCCAAAATATTAAACATTTCTGTCCCTAAGACGAAAAAACAAGTACGTAGTCTCCTAGGTTTGATACAATTTGACGGACGATTCATTTAGAATCTGTCCTCCATTATGGCATCTCTTTCAACCTTGTTGAAAAAAGGATCGCCTAATCTGATCCGCTGGTCTCAAGAATGCCAATCCTCATTGGACCAGATTAAAACTTTATTTTCATCTCCACCTATCTTAAGGCTACCTACTATTGAGAACACTTTTGTTCTTCTAAGTGACGCCTCATCCACTGGGATTGGGGCAGCACTAATGCAGGAGTATTCAGATACTCTGCAACCGGTGATGTATATCTCTAGGAAACTAAATGCGGCAGAGAGGAATTACTCGGTTCTAGACCGCGAATTGTTGGCTATGGTTTGGTCAATTCTCAGGTTACAAAGATTCCTTCTGGGCGCGCATTTCATTGTGGAAACCGACCAGAAAGCTCTTACTGCTATTCAGAGTAAAAACTTGAAGAGCTCGAGGTCCACTCGATATGCCATTGCTCTTCAACCATTTCATTTCACGGTGCGAGCTATCCGAGGTTCGGATAATGTGATGGCAGACATTTTGTCCAGATGCCCACATGATTCCTCTTGACTTTTCTATCCTATATTTCCTGATAGACGTCGAGATTTATAACAGGTCTCTAATATAATTATATAGCAGCACATCTATTCTCACTTTATGAGAATTTATAACATTGAACTGTATGATTTCCTTTTTTCTGTTACCCATTTTGGTATAACGGAAGAAGGCTAAGTTGGCAATATAAGGGCCAAAAGTCCACATGGCCACAATTTTTAGTCAAGAATGTATTTTGATTACTGCATTAGAAAATCTAACATTTATCATATAGAATTGTGTTATTTATATTTTCGCAGCAAATCATTGATGTGTGCGAGATGCTGTAAATTGAGTCAACCACGAAGTATAGCGAAGTACTAACTTACCTTGGAACGACTCTGTAGATGTGCCCTCTTAATTTATGTCCACGTCTGCTGGGATCATCGACTTAGTTAATATTATGTATACAGCATTATGGTATAATATTAATACATGTGTACATAATGTAATGTTTGGCTGTTAAATGATTATATATCTATAATGCGGTATATTATGATATGACACCGCTGTTTTGATGACATTCCATTGTTTAATCCTAATAATATATTTAATGTCAGATAAATTTTTATGTGTATAATTTTGATTGCATTATAATGTTGCCAGCATTGTGGTGTATGTTGGTGGCACCTCCCTGGAATATATGTATACTTAGGGAAATACTTTCTCTAAGGATCTGAAATATAGTCTCACCTAACGCTCCATGCGTCGAGCTAGCCTTACATTAGGCATTATAAATTTTTTGGTGATACCTTTTGTCCGCGCATCATTCGTGCGTTTCGAGCTTGTTGGATCTTGCTCTTGGATTCAAAAAAAAAAGTTTCATTTTTATTCCCGGGGGGGTGCGGTAGTCTGTTACGCACAGATTTTTCTGAGGCAATATTGATTTACCTGTCTTGTTGGTACACTTTAATTTTTGTATTCAAAGGTACATAACTCTTGGTTAGTTGATGTTACATTTTACAATAGTTGTTACCTTCTCTTGTGTCTTAACCTAGCGGTTTATTATTAGACCCATGTCTGGTTGTTTCCTTATATGGCTAGAATAGATCAGCTTTTCTTGGTATGTTTGCAACCTGAGTTGATGTTTATTACCTGACAATATAAGGCTCGATTTGGTCAGTATCTTTGCTTGGTATGTGTCCAACATCGGCCCGTTTGAGTTTTACTCAGGGGCCAAGCGCTTCTGCGTATGTGTCGAATTTTAGGGGGTTTGAAAAAGACTTCCGTACCAGGAGTGGAGGATGTGATCTGTGTCGGGGTAAGACGTGTTCTCGTCCACCCGAGTTTCTTTTTTCATCATGGGCAGGAAGCCTCTGTGAGTTCGATTGCAAGTCTACTGATATTAGTCCCATGTGTTTATTTCAAACGTCTGGAGACGGTTAGAATTGTGGTGTATTTCGAACGTAAAGGTAATTGCTCTTTCTACTTCGATCTGCAGCCAGTTAGGTTTTGACATTGTTGTTCCTACTCGCTCATTATCTACTGGTCTCTACTATTAGAAGTACCCCAGGTATCCTCATACCTTAGATTCATATATATCAAGCTACTCTATGCCTAGAGAACAGTTGCTATGTTCCTTGAACTCCGCTATACTAGTGATAATACCTTAATCAAGGTTAGATCTAGAAATGTCCACAGAGGTCAACTTGAACTGTACACATAAGCCCGCCATTTCCGTGCGGCCTGTGGTAGACTTGTCTACACATTTGATTTATTGGTATCAGAGAGGAGTTTGTTAAACTCATAAATTGATTATATTGGACTGAAGCTGTTGAAGCTGGAATTATACGAAATCAGCTTACTTGATATATGCATAATTTTCTGATGAACTTTATTTATGCTCATTACTATGTCCTGCATTGTCTGTGACTCACATATGTTGATGTCAGCGTACCTGTCGTTGTGGCGTCCCAAATAAATGATGGAAAACGTCACCTGCTGTTCCTATTTATTGGACTTCCTCGTCGTAAGTCAATGTGACGTTTTCATGACCTATGTAATGTAATCCCCTGTGTGGAACTTCATCTACATATCTATCTGATATGTTCCATTAACACATCATCAATAAACCAGACAAGAGACACCATCCTACACTGCCTCCAACATCCCTGGTGTCTACTGTGGTAGTAACATTACACGGCTACATCTCCAGCAGCAACATTTGACATCTATACATTTCTTGGTAGCCTTGTATAAAATAATACTGCTACAGGCACCAACCCCAAACCCGGCTCTGGTCAAGACCACATGTCCCAACATAAGAAGACCCAATGACAAACTGTGTCACTGTAGTGATCCTCTGTGTTCTCACACAAGGGACCTAATGACACATGAATGTCACTGTACCGGTCCCTGTGTCTAGACACATGATCCTAGCCAAAGGCCAGATATTTATTTTTTTTATTTTCCCTCGCTTGAGGTCGCATATTTTTTCCTCGCATGAGGTCGCATTAGTACCCGCCCAAACCCGGCCCTGGTCAAGACCACATGTCCCAACACAAGAAGACCCAATGACAAACTGTGTTACTGTAGTGATCTTCTGTGTTCTCACACAAGAGACCTAATGACACATGAATGTCACTGTACCGGTCCCTGTGTCCAGACTTTTTTTTTTCTTGCATGAGGTCGCATTGTTCCCGCCCCAAACCCGGCTCTGGTAAAGACCACATGTCCCAACACAAGAAGACCCAATGACAAAATGAGTCACCTAGTGATCTTCTGTGTTCTCACAAAAAGAACCTAATGACACATGAATGTCACTGTACCGGTCCCTGCGTCTAGACACATGATCCTAGCCATTTTTTTTTTTCCTCGCTTGAGGTCGCATATTTTTTCCTCGCATGAGGTCGCATTTTCCCCGCCCAAACCCGGCCCTGGTCAAGACCACATGTCCTAACACAAGAAGACCCTTTTTTTTTTTTATTTTTTTTTATTTTTCCTCGCTTGAGGTCGCATATTTTTTTCCTCGCATGAGGTCGCATTAGTACCCGCCCAAACCCGGCCCCGGTCAAGACCACATGTCCCAACACAAGAAGACCCAATGACAAACTGTGTCACTGTAGTGATCTTCTGTGTTCTCACACAAGAGACCTAATGACACATGAATGTCACTGTACCGGTCCCTGTGTCTAGACACATGATCCTAGCCAAAGGCCAGATTTTAGGTCTTTGGGTTTCACAGCGTTATTTGCGCTGTACATAAGGTTCAGATGAACTGTAATTTGGTGTGGATGAAATAAAAGAGTAATGGAAAATGGGTTAGAAAATATAAATAATCTAGGAAACGGGCTATTTATCTTAAAGATGGGAGATAAAAGATTGTACACCCGTGCTTGGAGAGAAAGGGAGAGAACCCTTTAATTCCAAGCCTCTGAAAACAAGGCTGGTTTACACTTAGTTAGTTTTAGGAATATACAGTTGTGGTGTACGAAATTTGCATAATGAGTGTTCTAATAAGCCTTAAGTAAGGGAATGTAACATTAAAGCAAAAACCTCAAAGGGAGACTACAATTAATTAGGGCCCCTTGCAGATTAAGTGAGCAGAGAGAAAACCTAACGCACGAGAAAAATGAGCAAGGCGTAAACAGTACGGAACAAAAGCTCACTGAGTTGTTTACGTAGGAGAGGAGCGTGAGTTTTGTGATCGGTGAGTTGGAAGCGATGGACCAATCGTATTGACTGAAAAACAAAAACGGATGACGGGATGATGATTTGAAGGACAAAAGAAATTAGTATTGGCCGAGAAGTTAACGAGGCAAGTTGTGTGTTGCCAGGCTCTCAATAAGTGAAACAGTGAAACCTGTGGGTGACAGGAGTTTTCAAAGATGAAGTAGCTAGATTTAGCATGATTAGCGGTAGCAATTCTGGAGATTAGCATAAATTGTGTTCATTGAATTGTGTTAAACGTAGGATTAGCACATAGGGGTGATTTAGTAGGAAATGTGATAGGTACTTGGATTCATTTTGACACGGTAAGAAAGACTCTTGCTATTTTTATAGACTTTCAGTCAACTTATAACCAGAGGTTAATGATGCTCATATTTAAAGGGGCTACCACAAGATCTAACATTGAAACAAGTACGACTGAAGAAGGTATAAAGTGGATAACATAACTTTTTATTAGCTGATAGCCAGGATGGGCTGTTATATAAAAAAAATGAGTACGACAATATAAAGTGTGGATAACATTTAAATATTAGCTGATAGCCAAGATGGGCTGTTGTATAAAAAAGAAGATGTATTGTCATTAGACAAGAATAAATGAACAAGGGTTCTGCAACGCGGACATCCTTGAGATAAGACATGCTCTCTCTCATTGAACAGTAAATCAGAGGAAAGAAGAGATAATGGTGAATTTGATAACTATGAGACAACTGAGGTGCTCTCTCATTTGACAGTAAGTATGAGGACGCCACAACAGCTGTACCTGACATGATTTGATTTTATATATGAACCATGTATAGATATTGATGTAATTTTTTATGAGTTAGGCCTGACAGGGCAGATACAAGAGATAAGGTGGAGAAATAAAGAAAAGAGAATAAATTGTGGGTAGATCACCTACGCATAAGTAAGAGTCTGCAGGAGAGGCAATAAATATACCTTTTGGAACAAGTTGAATTAAGGGCTGGATAAATGAACATGAAATGGAGTTTTAAACCATACTCCTTATTGGAAAATGTCGGAACTTTAATTTTGTAAATAAATTTGTTATAAAGTTGAACCTACCACACAAGTTGACTTGATTTATAGAAGGTTATGGAGTGGGTGTGAGAAATAAGGAGTAATAGCACAACAAAAATTAATATCATGGTACGCCACAATACGATCTAGTCGCTACACAACAACAAGGAGGGAAGAACGTGACCTGGGTTGATAAAGGAACCAAACCATAACTCATCCAAGAATCATCACCTCTGGCGGTAAGGGCCATTAAAGAGATAACCTTACTTGGAAGATAAAGTCAAAGATAAAGTCAAAGACATAGTCTGCCAGTTCGAGTAGACTACGACTAGGCCTGCCTCTGTCACCTAGTTATTGAAAGGAAGTCCCAGCACTGTCACGGTTAGGACTAATTGGCGCCGTGACCACTCCTCCTACAGCGACATCATGGCTACACCATTTCCAGAGGAAACATACCAACAGCACCACCTCTAGACTAAGAATCATAGAGAACAGAAAGAAATTGTTTCAAGAGGGAATACATATGAAATAATTGTAAAAGAGACTTCTACACAATAGACATAGCAGCATAAATCTTAGAAGAAAAGCTTTTACTAAAGTTTGAAAATTGCAGGACAAACGTAGATACCCGTTTGATAACTGGAACAAATACTTAGTTATATTTATTTAATGTACTACATTTCCGTGGTCGCCGCATGTATGAATCGCTTGGGAGACAATATAAAACCTATCACCAGATGTCGCCCGTATGAAAAAACTGAAACCTTAAGTCGCGGGGATTCGAACACACGAACGAAGGAATGTTTCTTTTATAAATTTCTACTATTGATCGATTGTGTTTTGACCTTGTGACGTGAACAGAAATTTACGCGCGATGTTTTGCTCGGGTCATCGATCTGGTTCCAAAACAAGGGAGGGTAAAAGCTCGTGTTTGAACTTTATTAAAAATGAATGAAACTGGCCTCGAGATTGTTCGAGTTACAGACTGCAACACTAAGGAGGATCTAGTTGGTGTCATAAGCTAGTCTGCCTGTGACATGTATCTCTACGGTTGTGTTCAATAAAACTGTCTATTTGGCCTTGTCCAGCGTTTGACATTATTTTTTATGTTGGAGACTACGGCTGTGTGCGGGGTCACTTACATAGCACTAGATGGTCATTGGGGTGAATAGATTTAAATTACACTCACACGTAGTTATTTTATTCAAGAACGTGAGAATCCCTGCGAACAAAACACACAAGTCTGGTTGTAACATCACGAGAACCACCGCTACTCACTCAGTCACAAGACTTTTTTTTTTGGGATACACAATTAATTATTCATACCCACCTGCGAGTAATTAAACATCGTTTCTTTGTAACGAACATGGTAAATTACATATCGATAACGGCTTCCGACCATTGTGGAACAAAACCGCGCGCGCGAGCTCTGAAATTATCGATCACGCATGCGGACTGCGCATGTGAGAGACAATTCTGTTTTTGATATAATCTAAGACAGAAGTTTTTGGAACATATCGGTCGTTATATTCGTGTAAAAGGGTACAAGCACAACGCCTTCCAATAAAAATGTTAAAGCTACTTCTAAATCAGCTTGCTGTTTGTAACAAGACTACAACTCATCCACATAAATAACAATGTTCTGATGAGATCACTTTTGGACAGTGTCCCTATACCTAAACTTGCATGAAATACACAAAAAGAAAAACTATTTCTCATCGATAACGAGTCAAGTATCGATTAGTTTATCCAATAAGCATGCCCTGACTAGCGCGAAACAAATCTGAACACGTTTCAAAAACCAGATTAAACTGATATTCCTTCATATAACTAGACACTTGGAAGACCAAGGCCCAGACACTCACGTTCATACTTTACTGAAGAGGTGGTGTGATAACGACAGACGCTCGCAAGCACAACGCGTTGAAGCTGACTTCCCCTGTTCCTACCCACTGGGTGTACATCAAAAGAAGTGATGACATGTTATCTATGCTGTCTAAATATGATATGTATAAATATCGTGTGTATACATATTAATATCTGTTGTAAAATATATATTGTATAAGTATTGTATAAAAAGACAACACAATGCCGAGTCATACACAATACAACAACACACAAAAATATCTACACAAAAATGGTATAGCCAAGTCTCTAACACTTCACCCCCACCTCTCGATGCTAGACCTAGCCCCGCCAACTCACAATACACCCATGCGTCGCCACAATACACCCATGTGTCGTCGCCCTCGCCAGCACAAAAAGACTCCACTCGATTCAAATACCCCCTTAGTAACCTACTCGCCGTTATCGATTTTTTATATATTCCTCTTTAACTCAAGTATTCTTTTAAAAGAGATCATTAACTATATACTTCTATGGTGTAAAAAAAATATATAACTAAATAGTTGTAAAATAAATATATAACTAAATAGCCCTAGTAAAGGTTCTAACACTTCACTCCCATCTCTAGATGTTGTCTCTGGTATAGGCAAGTCTCTAACACTTCACCCCTGAGTCATACACACAACCACCTGCTACACCACAAATTGTACACACCCATGCGTCGTCCCCCTCGCCAGTACAAAAAAGACTCCACTCGCTTCAAACTCCCTTAGTAACCTCCTCGCCATTATCGATTTTTTATATTTTCCGTCATTATCGATTGTTTAAAAATATTATATATACATATATATATGTATATATGTATGTATATATGTCTAAATAACACACCCAACATCACACAAAAAATCCCCCCTAACCTACACCCGCCAGCTACATTACACCCATGCGTCGTCACTCTCGCCAGCACAAAAAAACCTCCACTCGCTTAAAAAAAACCTTAGTAACCTACTAAACCGCCATTATTGATTTTTTAAAATATATTCCGTCGTTATCGGTTTTTTATGTTTTTTATATATATTGTATGTATATATGTCTAAATAACACACCCAACATCACACACAAAAAATCCCCCTAACCCACCCCGCCAGCTACAACCATACATCGTCACCCACGCCAGCACAAAAAACCTCCACTCGCTTCAAAAACCCCCTTAGTAACCTAATCCAACATTATCGATTTTTTAAAATTTTCCGTCATTATCGATTTTTCATATTTTATATATATATATATTGTATGTATATATGTATAAACAAACACACCACAGGTGCATCCTGACAACGTCACCACATCTTCCCTCAACATCTAAAATATCTCTCTTCCACCACCAAAACCATACCACAACACACAAAAAATCCCCCTAACCTACACCCGCTATACATCGTCACCAACGCCAGCACAAAAAGACTCCGCTCGCTTCAAAAACCCCCAAAGTAACCTACTAATTATCGATTTTTTATATTTTCCGTCATTATCGATTTTTTATATGTTGCTTTTTATATATTGTATGTCTATATATGTCTAATTGTTGTATTATATGTAAATATATGTATAACAGTACAATACAACATCACACAAAAATCCCCCCTAACCTATACCCCACTATACATCGTCACCCTCGCCAAAATACCCCCCCTAACCTACACCCCACTATACATCGTAACCCTCGCCAGCACAAAAACAATACCCCGCTCCCTTAAACAACCCCCTTAGTAAACTAAGCCGCCGTTATCGATTTTTATATTTTCCTCTTTAACTCAACTATTCTTTTAAAAGAGCTCATTAACTATATACTTCTATTTATAAACCTTTGTATCTATGTTGTAAAATAAATACACGTCTAACTAAATATTTTGTATAAACAACAACACAATGCCATACTTGAACTATGATAGGACGCAAGCTGCTCGTCAGAGGAAGTCACCCCGGCTAAAATATATCGCTATATAAAAAGTCACGTGCCTCGTGCGCTCCTCCTGCGCTCCGCCTGAAATCGATCGAGTATGTTGCTATATAAAAGTCACGCCCCGCCTGCGCGCCGCCTGATTTTCCTTATATAAAAAGTCACGCGCTGCCTGCCGCGCCGCCTGAATTCGACCCGTAAACAACATTATATACTACTAACGTTACTAAAAAAAATGTTTTTCTATCTTTTTTTTTTTCTTTAACCAGCGGCACTCGAGCTTTCCGGCTCTTTCGGCCCAATGACATGTCATTGCGAGGCTGGGGGGTCAGTGGACTTTCCTTCCAACCCGGTCAGGAGCTTCGCTCCTTCCCATCCACACGGGATTTATGTGCAGGAGCCGTTCAGATTATTCAGTCAAATTTCCGGTCGTAAACATTTCTTCAAACGCCGACGGCCGGTTTTGAACCATGAACACCTGGTCGCCAGTACAACGTCGTAGCCATTACACCAGCGCGGCTCCCGGTTTTCTATCTTATATAGTTCACAAATAAAGTGAATTATAGTAAGCTAACTGGCGGGTTGTCGCTGGAAATGCGGTGAAAGTATCTTTAAACCTGGGGTCACTGCTCTATTAAGTGCCGGTGAGAGAGTGCTAGTGCGAAATTTACCTAGGTTAAAAATTCGTCTCCACCCCTCCCCCCCCCCCTCCCCCCCCGGTCACCTACAGATCTACCAAGTGATATCTTTGGGATCTACAGGTAGATCAAGACGATCGCTTACCGACCCGTGCTCTAAACGTTTATAGTTGGGGTTCCGACATTTTTTTTTTAATTCTGAGGCCTCCTTCACATAATTTGCAACACGCCACCATTTTGAGAACAAGCCTAGATATTCCTAACTGTCAGTGTGTCAATAACAAATAGATATAATATGTTCATAGGATACCATATGAGATATGAGCAACTGTCCTCGATATCAAATCTCTACATAAGACTTACTTACTTAGTCGTTCCCCTTCTACCGTGAGGTGTAGAGGTTTGGAAGAGAGAGCGCCAGACCATTCTATCAGCTGTCTTCTTCCTGGCCTGGTTCCATTCTAGTCCTCGGTCCTTCAAAGATTGTCTAATGTTGTCCTCCCAGCGGACTCTGGGTCGTCCTGGAGGTCTGGATCCCTGGCTCTTTGTTTCCCATGCTTGTCGTGGTAGCCGATCTTCTCCCATTCTGCAGACACGGCCAAACCATCTTAGTTGGGACGGTTCTATTTGGGTCTGCAGCGGATGGGATTTTAGGCTTTGACGGATCGTCTGGTTGCGGACCATGTCTCTTCTTGTTACTTCAACCACTTTCCTCAGATACTTCATTTCTGAGGTTTGGATCTGGCTTTTGTGGGTTGTAGTCATTGCCCACGACTCGCATCCATATGTCAAGACTGGGACATAGGTGGAGCGGTATACAGCCATCTTCGTTTTCTTACCAACCTCTTTCTTGCTGAGGAATCCACGATTTATGGCCTGAAAAGTCTCCCAGCCGCTGCTTTTCGAGTGGCCAACTCTTCTTTGATGCCTCCCTTTCGGTCTATAATAGCTCCGAGATATTTAAAGTGGTCGACCTGCTCCAGGACCTGTTCTCCCAACTTAATCTGATGTTTTCTTTCTTCTCGTGATATCACCATGGATTTTGTTTTAGAGCTGCTTATGACCATCCCTCTCTTCTCCAGCTCTTCCTTCAGACTTGCAGGTTGGATTGGAGATGTGCCTCTGATTTAGCAATCAGGGCAACATCATCAGCAAATGCCATCTCCGAAATATAGACCTGTCTCATCTTCCAGTACCCCACTGAATACTTTCGTGTTCTCTCCTTACATGCCTTGATGACATCGTCCATAAGGAGTATGAAGAGGTACGGTGATAGGATATCACCTTGTCTTACACCAGTGGTGGTCCTGAACTCTTCTGACTTATGGTTTGCTGTTCTCACATAATTTCTGCAAGACTTGTAGAAGCTCTGTATAGCATGAATCAGAGGTGCTGGAATATTCTTCCTTGCCAAACAGTCCCAAAGTTTGCTCCAGGGGACCCTGTCAAACGCCTTTTCCAGATCTATGAAACAAAGATGGATCTCACTCTTATACTCAAGGGCCTTTTCACTCAGCTGTCTGAGTGTGAAGATTAGGTCTTGAGTACTTCGGTTTGCTCGGAATCCGCACTGGACCTCATCCAATTGTGGCTCAGCTAGGCGTCGGAGTCTCTGCTCTAGGATTCTAGAGTAGATTTTACCAGGGACACTGAGAAGGGATATGCCTCTATGGTTTCCACATTGTCGATTATCACCCTTTTTGAAAATTTCTACATAAGACGTGTAAGCAAATCAAACGCTTACCGCTTCTGTTCATTAGAACTTCGAATGACAGAAATTTAACAAATCTTGTAGTTCATAATTTTTCTTTGCGCTCATTACGGAGCATGAAACAACCACTGCAGCTGGTCCCTTGTTGGAAGCCTGTACCGAGCATCCCCGTGCTCTTGCAGCTGCGGTTTTATGTGACAATTTGTTTCACATGGTGCGGTTGCCAGTCGTATGCACAACTTCATATTAGTCGCCGTGTACGATACATGACTCAGGGTGAAATAGTACCTTTTTTTTTGTTTCTTGAGAGACCCCCGGGACATACACAGGACAAATCATGTAGTTAAAGTCACGTTATCATAAGTATCTCAGGTTTCAAACACTTGGACATTGAATCGTAGCAAGAATATTCAACACTTCTGCTCACTGTCTTCTTTAATTGTCACGGATACTCTTTCTGTAAATCTAAAATGTCTTGTCAGATTTCTAGGGGAATTAACCTTCTGGTTTCTTAATCAAAACGAGGTCTGCAATTGTGATTTACACAAATGTGTGTCCGAGTTCACTAATCCCGGAGCGAGTCGCCCAATTGTCCCGGATTGCCTCTCCTTAGCTCTGCAGTAGTGGTCCACCAATGGCCAAAACTCAAGAGTGTCTAAAATGGGTCTTCAAAGGTGTCTACCTTCGCACAGGATTACTCTTGGCAGAGTTGTAGATAGAAGGATAATGATGCTTCTATCTCAAGGGAGTTTTCACAAGTTGTTTCCGAAGTCAAGAACAATGCTGCATAGGGCAGAGCACTATTAACTTATATCTGATCCGTCGCCTTTTGTGAATAATTACGGAATGGCTTTAGCCCGTTCAAGCACCCAGCTGGTGTAAATACAGCGAAATTATTTTATAAGTATTTGCTCTATAGATGTAAATATATGTCTTTGTTAAGTCATGATTTTGAGTGGGAGTTAAGTGTTTGGGATTTTTATGTACGGGTCTGATTTTTTATAGGCACGCTAGTAAGCACGTTTAAAGTTATGAGATGATTTTTTATTTGGGTGCTTGAACATAGCTCAACTGAGTATGTGTTAGTTTTTTTAAACATAAAGAAAGTGTTCATATGTTCTGAGTAGTTAGGGGAGAGATACGGGTGAGCTGAGCTCACATCTCAAGCTGTTAGTTCGCGCTTGAGTGAAGATGTACTGAGTTGTATTGAGAAACAATAATCTCGGTTATTAGATATCTGGCAGAGATTCGAGACGGTTTTTTATAGTCTCGCTAGTGTGTCCAGAGTGTTTTTTGAAGGCAAGAGATTCAATATATTATTAATGCCATGGATTATACCGGCTATTACCATTTATAATGAATTGCAGTTAATGCAACCAATTTCTGATGGATTATACGTACTTTCACAATTTATGATGACTTGCTGTTTTCTGCAACCTATTTGCCATGGATTATACCTGCTGTTCTAACTTGTGATTTGCTGTCCATGATGTCGATGTTGCTGTCGTATTAATAAACTGTGTAATAGTTGAAAACTTAATTCGCATTATCCGTTGGTCTATTTCCTGACCTAACGTTACTGTTGTGTGGGTGACATCAGAGACATACGAATTTAAAGAACTCACGACATTCGCCCATTATATTTACACACCTGTCGGCCACTAACAGTAAGCCGACATTGCTGACGTCAACCTTGTCAGCTGTGCCGAACAATAGCCCTATCTCTTTCATACAACCCCCACACATACACCAACAGAAGTGGCAGCCAAAAGAGTCATGCAACAGAAGTGATGGCCTGTGTGCCTGTAATAGAAGGGATGACCCAAAACAACAATAACAGTCTAGATGTATATATATTAAAGCTTTTTGCTCATACGTTTGCTTTCACGCCTATAATAACTGAATCAACTATGATTGTTTTGTTTTAAAATAACAAGTAACAAATTTAATAATCAATTAGTTTTAACAGGTTAAAGTAACGATGAAATGATGCTGAATTGTAGAGGTAAATAAAATTGTCTTCATTGAGACTTGGGTGAGGATTTTAAAAAAAGCAATTGTCCTTTTGCTCTTTCCTTAATAAACTTAGCTGGTCCAAGTGAGTCCTGCAGCCGTGGTTTCGTCAATTCTTTTGTGATGAGGGCACTTCTTCGCACAGCTTGTCCAATTTAAGCGGTTAGTGCTGATTCCCTCTTTTTAACTCACAACTTGTGGCGTCGAAACTTTTGTCTTGCAGCTTCGTCCCACAAACAGTCCGATAGCTTCGAATTAAAAGTAACTTTTGGGAACACGATCTCCTGGCACAGTTTAGAATGGACACAGCAACTTAGGTTAGATGCTTTCGAATCACTTGGTCTGGGAAATTTTAGTATTGCTCTTATAACGGGTGATCTGATTCATTAGGTCTCCAGTCTTTGTATTTAAAAATGCGGGTTTACTTTTAAGTTTCAAAGTTGCCCAAATACTCTTTCCTGGTCCATTAAGTTTCCAGTCTTTGTATTTAAAAATGAGGGTTTACTTTTACGTTTCAAAGTTGCCCAAATACTTCGACCTGTCATTTATAACTTTGGAGTTCTTAGTCCGATCCTTCTCTCTGTCTTTGGTGAAGTGCTAGCTTGACTTGGCGATGCAGTCTGATTTGTGACTCCGATTTCGCTAGATTATGTATCCATTTCTCAGTTCAAATCCCAGAGTGTACTTCCGACGAATTTGCCAATGAAAGTCCAAGTCTATTTCGGCCCTCACATTCAGCCAATGGTAAGTTCTTTAACACTATATGGGTCGGGGTGTTTAATTTTATTTCCCCGCGTGTTTCAGAATATAAAATTTTAAAATTCCAACGCGTGACCTCTTTCTAATAAGGCAATAATACTTCCGATTGCATCTTTATGCAAACTCACAAACAAATCTGTGAACTTATTTCCTGTCTAGATAGTTTCCCACCAATATTGTCTCCCCAAACAGATTATCGGTAATATTAATACAAAGATGGGCCAGCGGCCACGATTACATTTTATCATCTGTGTTTTCGTGCATCCGCCAGAAGGTTTTCTAAGACAGAAAATATGGCTTTCTTTTCATCGATCATTCGCTACCACCTTGTGTAAATAAGGATCGACTCTATCAAAGGTGGCTAGACGGCTTAGGTGATAAACATATTATCGGCTGACCTGTCTAATCAACTTGGTATTGTTACGATTCACCTGGTCAAACGTAAACAAGTCTGGGAGCGGCTCAGAACAAAAAAACGTAAGGACATAAAATATGTCAAATAATAGAATGATCGGTGAAGAACAAAATGAAGAAAAGAAGTAATACTACCGGAGAGGACGAAAGTTATAAACGTGCACAACTGATTCGTCAATATATATATATATATATATATATATATATATATATATATATATATATATATATATATATATATATATATATATATATATATATATATATATATATATATATATATATATATATATATATATATATATATATATATATATATATATATATATATATATATATATATATATATATATATATATTTGACCATTTAACGAATCCGTTTAGAAAAAAACGTTTTATTGGCATGTTTTGTTTTTAATAATTTCTCTATAAATTGCTATGACACAATTATGATGGCATGTCGATTGTAATCACGTGACCTTTTCCTACTGTAGTTCAATCAGCTGTGGCACTGGCTGACAGATATTTGCTAACACGTGAGAAGCGCATGTCAGTAGGTCATTACCAGCTTATTTCATTTGCTAGCCACTACTCTTAACAAATGATAAGAAGATGAATAATGCAGCTAGTTCTTCGGCGCGTGGTTGCATCGGGCGCCGACTTTCTACCCTGCTAGCAGCATGAAGTGTCACGAACTGATACATTATTCCCTCAAGAGCCGTTGCACTCCATCTTGATGCTTTGGTAAAAGCTATAAATTGATTAAGGCAGAAAGAGTTTTAAAAACTATAAAAATCGTACAATTCTACAAGAACCAGCAAATGAACCAGACATTTTTACAGTAAACAATTATTAACTTATATGAAAAAGATCATTTTCAAACAAGTCTATTTTATTCCTTTTTCAAAAACAACCCATTCAGCGCTCATCTGTAATTCACCGTGAACGAAGAAATTCCTTGTAAAACCCATAGTGCCCGCTATGACGAAGATGACAGCAGTACGACTACATTAAACCGTGAGGTGAACGAAAATAAACAGTATCTTAGTCAATACCAAAATGTTGGATAAAGAAATGGCCCACAAGATTTTAGTCAGTGACAAGACATACGAAAACAGCAGTGGAGAAAAGAAGGTGAAAATTATCTAAATATTTTGTTTTGTTTTTTTATAACAGGGTTATGACTTGCTGAAGATGGTCTATGTGGATAATGCGGGAAGTCTATGTCTGAAAGTCTGCAAAAGTGGAAACGAGAGCTAATGCTTTATTTGTCACTCATATATATATATATATATATACAGTAGAACTCCATTTATCCGAACCCCAATTATCCGAACATCCAATTATCCGAACACTTTTTCCAGAAAAAAAAAATCAGGCGCCACCAGTCACGTTAGACTACATTTCTGAATCTTTTGATGCGGCAAGCTTCAAATGTGTGCGAACAATTTGTAGAGGATGGGATGGGCTAATGGTCGGTCGCTTCGGTACAGGAAGTCAGTTAGATTATAAAGTCAGTTAATATCTGGTTTACCAATCCAGTGTACGTGTGCGTTCTAGGCAGAACACTGGCTAAACAGATAATTCAACTTAAAATAATTGTGTCTGCTACTACAGCAGAATAATTTTGGTGTACAAGTATTTCTCTGTGCGATATGGCATCTTCCAGTAGGCCTAAAGCATATAAAAGGAACCGCAATGGTTTGTCAATTGAAACGAAAACAGAAATTATCAAGAGACTAGGAAAAGGTGAAACTGTGTCTTCACTTGCGAGGATTTTCAATGTTGGGAAAGCTACCGTCTCTGACATCAAAAGTAACAAGGATAAAATTATGAGTTTTGCATCGAAATTGGATAGTGAAAATGGGTCGAAGAAACGTAAAACCATGAGAAATGCGAAAGATTTTAAATTGGAAGAGGCTTTGTATATATGGTTTGTGCAAAGAAGAAGCAAAGGGGAACCTATCTCTGGCTCTCTATTGTGTGAAAAGACACTTCAGTTCAACAATGAACTTGACGGTCCTCCTGACATTAAGGCTAGCCAGGGATGGTTAAGGAACTCTAAATCTCGTCATGGCATACGAGAATTGAAGATTTAAGGGGAATCTTTATCTAGCGATGCAACTGTCGCTGAAAATTTTAAAGAAACATTCTTGGCTTTTTTGGAAGGAGAAGGTTATTCACTCGATGATGTGTATAATGCCGATGAGACTGGCTTATACTGGAAATCATTGCCTCAAAAATCACTTGCATCTCAGCGCGAAGCAGCTGCACCTGGGTTTAAAAAGTGCAAAGAGAGAGTAACAGTTTTGGTAGCCACGAATGCCAGTGGAAGTCATCGTTTACCGGTGCTAATGATCGGCAAAGCCAAAAAACCACGTTGTTTAAAGAATGTGACATGTCTCCAATTGTGCTACAAAGCACAGAAGAGTGCTTGGATGAATAGTGAAATATTTCTTGATTGGTATACAAATCAGTTCATCTCAAATGTGAAGAGGTTGAGAGAACAAGAAAAGAAAACTGGAAAAGTAATTCTTCTACTGGTCAATGCACCATCCCATCCAGAGACGGATACATTGAATGCAGTTGATGCAAATTTTAAAGTAATTTTTCTGCCTCCCAATGTAACAGCACTGATTCAACCAATGGATCAGGGTGTTATAGCAAAGCTTAAACAGATGTACAAGAAGGAAGTCCTGTGTCGTTTATTGTTGGCTGAAGATGAAGAAAGTGTGGTGGCATTTTCCAAAAAGCTTAATCTCAAAGACTGCTGCTATATGTTAGCTGATGCTTGGACCACCCTGTCACAAGATAATCTCAACAAGGTTTGGAATAGATTGCTTGGGAAAAAAGGAGGAAATGAAACTACTGCAGTGGACACAAATGAGGATTGTATAAATGAAGTAGTGGAACTGTTTCAAGCAGTGCCCGGATTTTCGGACTGTGACAAAGATGATGCACACATGTGTCTAGAAGATGATAATGATTCTGGTTTTCAGTTTTTGAATGACGAAGAAATTTTGTCTTTTGTGCAAGAAGAAAACCAAATACATGTAGTGACCAATGATGAAGACTCCTCAGAAGTACATGATGTACTTGTAGATTATGAAGAAAACGCAAATCGTCGACCAAGTCCTGAAGAGGCCTTTATAGCACTAGAAACAGCGATGGCTTGGTACGAGCAAGAAGATGACAGCTGTCCTACACAGCTTCTGCTGTTGAAGAGAATGCGGGACTTAGCAGCCAAAAGGAGACTATCCAGTTTGGTGCAAAAGAGGATTCCTCATTATTTTAAATAGTGGGCTACATCTGTGCAAGTACATGTATACGTAAGTTGCGCCTGGTTTTGAATCGTTTGTAATGTTATTTTGAAAAGATTTCTCTTTCTTATAAAAAAATAATTAATACAAGTAGTACATGCATGGGAAACAAAGAGCCAAGAATCCAGACCCCGAGGACGACCCAGAGTCCGCTGGGAGGACAACATTAGACAATCTTTGAAGAACCGAGGACTAGAATGGAACCAGGCCAGGAGGAAGACAGCCGATAGGATAATCTGGCGCTCTCTCTTCCAAACCTCTACACCTCACGGTAGAAGGGGAACGACTAAGTAAGTAAGTAAGTACATGCACTGCAGTGTAATGAAAGATTTTGGGGATACAGTGATCTAATACAGTGTGGGTATTATTATTACAGTACAAGTAAATATGTTTTATAGTGTATTTTCCTTGTGATGGTTAATTATTTTTAGAAATATGTGTACATGTACTCGATACATTATGTAATCCAATTATCCGAACATTTGATTATCCGAACGAGGCTCGGTTCCATGGGGTTCGGATAAATGGAGTTCTATTGTATATATATATATATATATATATATATATATATATATATATATATATATATATATATATATATATATATATATATATATATATATATATATATATATATATATATATATGACAAGAAACTCTATACAGCGCGATACAATAGGAGATCATCAGTTAGTCAAGTGTTTCGGCCCATAATCTCCTTTACACTATAAGGGGAGTGTGCCCACTTGGGTCTAGACTCCCAAGTGGGCCCACTCTCCTTATCATCAGTCAGTCAAGTGTTTCGGCCCTTAATCTCCTTTACACTATAAGGGGAGTGGGACCACTTGGGTCATGACTCCCAAGTGTCAGCCTCCTGATGTCTTGTGCAGAAAATTGAACCCACTCCCCTTTGGTTGCAGCTTTCAACTTCACTCCTGTTTTCTACCAGCTGGAAGAAATCGTGAAAGCAACCCCTATGTTGAAAACAAATTACTGTCCCAAGTTCCACAGCCCGTTGCGATTGTTCCATGGCCAGCACGATGCCCTTTCCGCAGTTTCGCGGAGCCTCTTAATTGCCCTTGTTCTTGACTGTCCTTTTAAACCCATCAGTTTCAGTAGATCATACACTGAGGCAGCCACGAGACCTCTTGTCACTACCTCAACAGCCATGACCCTTGCAGTGAACCCATCATGTATCAAGTCCGTGACCAGATCATTATGCTCGGCCACTTTGAACGAGTGTTGTTCGTCCAATATGTATTCAAATGGCACGGTCAGCTCAATCATTATAATCTGATGCGATGATAAGGAATACAGCACTATATCTGCCGTCTTGGAGATCTTATGATACTCTCTGGATATGTCCCTATCCCAGGTAGGTCTACTGCCATCTCCCAGTCAATTGCACAATCAAGAAGAGATGGTAAAGTGCTACTTGATCTGTAATGTGCTGACTTTATTAAATGCCCTTGTTCTTGACTGTCCTTTCAAACTCAACAGTTTTAGTAGATCATACACTGAGGCAGCCACGAGACCTTTTGCACCCACCTTAACAGCCATGACCCTTGCAGTGAACCCATAGTGTCTCAAGTCCATGACCAGATCATTATACGTGGCCAATTTGAACGAGTGTTGCTCGTCCAATATGGATTCAAATGACACGGCCAGCTTAATCATTATAATCTGGTGCGATGATGAGGAATGCAGCAATATATCTGGTCGTCTTTGAGATCTTCTCATACTCTCTGGATGTGTCTCTAGCCCTGGTAGGCCTGCTACCATCTCCCAGTCATTTGCACAGTCAAGATGAGATGGTAAACTACTGCTTGATATGGGATGTGCCGACTTTCCTGCTCTCAGAAAGTATGTATTTGCGGTACTCAGTCTGACTGCTGTTCGCCTTCACCCTTGCTAGGTCTATTGTAGCAGCCAGCTCATTTAGTACTCTGTTCTGGCGCTATGTGTGTCGCCCTTGCCCCAATGACACCTTGCAAGTTGAGAGCACATGTTCAAGTCTGCTTCTCATGACTGTGATGGTATTGCCTCCCCTGCTTTGCGGTAGTAGTCCAACAGTGGCCAAAACTCAAGAGTATCTAATATGGGCTTCAAAGGAGTCTACCTTCGCACAAGATTACTCTTGGCAGAATTGTAAATAGAAGAATAAAGATGCTTCTATCTCGAGGAAGTTTTCACAAGATATTCAGAAAATCGAAAACAATGCTGCATTGGCTGAGCACGTTAACTCTATGATCTGCCGACAACTTTGGTGAAGGATTAAGCAATGGTTAGTTTCAGCTCGTTAAGCCCCCACCTCTGATCTACTCAGTGTAATTAGTATTATTCTGGTACATCTTTGGTTAGAGTGTGTTTAGTAAATTGACAGAGATAAACATGCAGAACATTTAAAATGATTGAATCGAAGTTAAATTTGTATAATTACAAATAACAGATTTAATAATCATTTCGTTTTAACTAGTGTTAAAATAACTGAATAGTTTTTTTTTAAATGTTCATCATTGAATGATAGTAGGTTTTATGAAACAAGTTCACTTTGGCAGCTTATATGTTTCACTTAGCTGCCAATAGTAGTTTCTGCTTCCGCTGATGGGTTCTGTGCAGATAGGTCACTGACGTTCTCACGTCTCTGGTTAAGCTTAAAGGTGCAGCACTTTTCAACTACAAATAAGAAGTAACTGCCAAGCTGGTCCCACGTTTCTACGTCAGTCCACTTCTACCCTCACTTTGTTCTGTGGCCGGGTAGGTAGTTGGGGGCTAGAGATTGAAATTTCTCTCCTACAGTCTTACAGGAATTTACCAGGTTCTGGGATGATCCTCTAAGGTGTATTATTTAGGAGCAGTTAATAAAGCATTATAGTTTTCTTAACAGACGTTCCTTCCTTCCTTTTCAACATATATCTGTAGCAAGGTATATAAATGGACGACCTCTCTTTGGTCTCAATGTGAATTTTATTCAACTCAACTTATATACATAATGGCGTGAAAGTTAACAGTATATTTCGTTCAAATATCATTGTACATCGCTTTCATTAACATAGCGTAGGAGACTGACATCATGTGAATCACTCAGATTCAACATTTGAGGAAAATTCTTCCCTGCTCAATACCATTTAACGAGTAAGTACATGTTTGCAGTTCATAACTCTGCTTGTTCATTTATTCAATAGCTCTGTTTCCTACCGCCATGATTTTTCCTTTAGTTTTGCAAAAAACCATCCTGTCTCGACCTGTCAAATATTATAGGGTAATTATGGCAACAACTTACTGTCTTCCAGTTCGGAATTTAAACACAGATAAGTGCACTTTGAAATTAAAGCACGAAAAACTTCAGATTTTCTAATCCCACAATTAGAAAAAATCTTGATTGCAGTAAACCACTGCGTTCTAGACACATCTGCTTGTCTCTCAAGTTAGGCACGCACACTGACTTTTGGGTTCTGGGCCGCTGGGGACATCGCGTCTGTTCTAAATTTTCTGAGCTCACGATTGGATAAAAACTAATCTACGCTATCCTTATTATGGTCTGTTTCTACTATAACTTTACGGTTTACTTTTATTTTTCTAACAAATTCTTATCAACCAAGCTATAGTCTATTTTTGGTTAGAAGTGATAATTCCTAAAAGTGACGCACTCACTGTCACAGTTCCAGAGATTAGTACCTTCACTGGTACCACCACCAACAACTATGGTTAAAGAATAAAAACGAAACGCTCTCCTGAGTACTGCGTTTCCTGACACATACTTATGTGTCCCTTTCTCTTATTCTACCATCCCATCTATCTCAAAATTTACCCTCGATGAGAGTTAAACTTAATCCTTCGAGAGAAACTGTCTTTACATTTAAATTAAATAGCTTTATCCTTATCGTAACACGGTCTATTCCTCTCTCCATCTTTGTCTCCATTCTCTTCCACTCTTCCTCTCTTCTTTATTCTCGGTATTTTATATGTTACACTACGGTCTTTTCGGCGCTGTAGTCGGCGTTTCTGTTTCTCAGACATCACGGGGCTTACTGATGGTTACTGAGCAAATATCGCAAATGCGTAAGCCCCAGGTAATAACACGTGGACAAAGAATATACCTTTGTTAAGAGTATCAAGGCGTCTTAAAGTTTGGAAGCCTCCATTGCTTTATTGTATCCCATTCGATAGATCTGACGCAGAACGCCAGCATCAAATTTGACTATAAAGGCAAGTGCCTGTGTCCTGAGTAACCATTATTTACAGCGCGGTGAAGCTGATTGCCGGTCAATATTGCGTCACTACAAGCTCAGAGGCCAGGGGAGTGAATTTACGTGTAATTACGTCGGAAACCCCCCCCCCCCCCTTACCCCACTCACTATTCAGTAACGTGAGCAACGGTGAAAGACCAACGAACGATCTAGGATATGTGAGGAGAGATCCATACAAGTTAGAGGCTTATACCTGAACGCCACTTACACGCACAACTTGTGGGCCGAGTGCATCTATATGGCGAGGAAGTCCAGATTACTGGCTCTTTGGTGTTAACCAAGCGGTATAATATGATTTCACTCTGTTCAGGTTGGTATAGACTTTGCAAAATACGTATGCAGAATATTCATTGGTGTAAATGTATGTTATTCTTGATATGATCTGCACAGCGGCTATGTGAGTGACTTCTGCTTGCATTAAAAACGTATCACAGCTACCCCACAGCCAATAGAAGATAACATCTATCATATTAATTGCTTTATCTATTACAAAGATAAAGGCAGGCCCATGGCAGAGATTGTCATAGGGAAATGAAGTGTTAGAAGCTTCACCATGAAATATCCAGCTTTTGCGAGGTTAGGTGACCAGTTCCCTTCCACGCTGCCTTTTCCTTCCCTACATCAGGAGCACAGCTGAGTGCCCATTTACAGCGGGTAAACTGGAGTGTGCCACGGCCAGGTTTCAGTTCCACAACTATATAGTTGTGCTACAGAGGAATGCGCTCTGATCGCTTGGCCAGTCGATCACTCACATTATCTATTTGTGTAATATAAATGTATTATATTTTATTGCTATTCATCATTGTGTGAAGGAACGGACTATCATTGTAGAGCACAGTTCTTGGGAAAAGAGATTGGCTAGATTAATTAACTCTTGAAGTTACATAGGTCTAAGTTTACCTATCATGTCTAGCATATGAGATGAAGTCAGAGGACATTACGTTGAAATGCCTGATGCATGACTGTGTGATAGTGAAGTATGCATATCATGTATAACAGGGAAGTTTGCCTGTAAACTCTAGACTCTGTAACACAATAGTCATCTCAAGAAAGGAAGTCAGATAAATATAACATTGCTATGCCTGATGTATTATTGTATGAAAGTGAAGTATAAATATCTTATATAACCTGGAATGTTTGCCTCTAATCTCTAGATTATATGACATAATAGTCCTCTTATTGAATGAAAGAGGATAATTCTGATATACCTGGTGTATGCGGTTTGAATGGGAATGATAGCTGTTCCCATATGACAGTAAAACTCATGAAGCCACATTTATGTCTTCAGACTTTTAGGTTTCTGAGCGGACAACATTTGCAGGTGCAGAATTCAGTATCCGGCGCCTGACGGTAACAGACAGTCAGTCTTTTGACCGAACACTCCTAAGCATCAAGGGAAACGAGGGGCATAGATCAACATCTCACCAACTCTCAACTCTCTCCCCTTAGATCACAACTCTACGCGATTGTAAAAACTACAACGTCAAACCAATGGAGAAAACCAATTGCTCGGAATGACAGCACTTATAACAATAACAACCGCCGCCAAGGCATGACCACACAGGGATTATACACAAACGAGCTAAGTCCAGTAAAAGTCCCTATGGATTAATTACTTTTTTTTTTTCCTCCAGGATATCTCTGAGAGTCTGGTTACCTCAACTACGCCCCTTACCTCAGAATTTTTGGAACAAAGGGAAGGGAACTTTCCAAAAACTTTCCCACCCACACCAAGGATCGAGAAAGGAGGGGGCAGTTGCGGAATGGAGGTGAGACTTTTTCACATTCTTTCTCCTAAAACTTTTCCACGTCTAGGAGCGCAACGTGGTGTTCTCTGTTATTATGTCGAACCTCTTGTATGTGTTTATACATGATAGGCCTACTTTCATCAAACTTTGCGGGAGGTTAGTATGGGGGATGGGTGGGGGCAAAAACTTTATCCAAATATAGGGTACCTGAGTCGGCAAGGTTGTGGTGCATTTACTATCCTTGGTGATACATGGAATGGTCACTCTTATACTAATAAGGGCAGTCACGTGCGTTAGGAGAGGGGGGTGGGGTGGATCTGTGGTTGGTGGGGTACACAAACAGAGTTAACACTATTCACACTAGAACGTACACTAAAAACCCTCGTCCCCTACTTCTCCTCTCTGTGGTGTTTTTTATATTTTTTTGTTTTTTATATATTAAAAATATTTTTTTGGGTGGAGATGTGGTGTAGGTGGAAAAGTATTGAATGTAATGTTGGGGTAGTGAGACTGTATTCCTGTGTGTTGTCAGACCAAGGAAAGGGGTGTGTTTTGGGGAGGGATGAATAATGGGGGGTAGTGAATATGGATTCCTATTAATCACCAAGAACTTTACAACGACGCGCTCAACGGACAAATCATTCTCGTGAGGCTCGCAGATTTGGCGCATCTCAGTGACAAGTCTCGACGATCGCATGCTAGCTATAGCGTGTCACTGTAGACGATTTAAGTTGCAAAAGACCTACCTGTGCACCGTTACCGTCGAGGCGTACCACGGACTACACTTAGAACATTTCGTCACTCGCAATACTTATAGTCCACGAGATGAATTCACGAATTGAGAAGACATAAAGGTGCTTCATGAAGTTTTACTGTCCATAACGGAACACGAGCTATCTAATACCTCATTCACACCGATACCACGAGAGTCTCATTACACCAGGTTTCTACATTTGTAGCAGTGATCAGACGTATATTATCCTCGTTTCATTCCAATAGAGGATGAGGTGATACACGTATTCGTATGAGTCTATCACAATAATCTAGAGATATTAAGAGCTATTATACTAATCCCAACTCATTAGATACCAAGATCGACCTAGCACAGAATTACCTCTTCACTGAATCACTCCTTGAGTACTAGCATCCAAATCAGGAGCGGTACCTATTTAGGATTTTCGTTGCATCTTATCATTCTGTATTATAGTAAGACACAAGACGGAGTGTGAACGACTGCAATTGCATCTGGATGAATTATGAGTCTCTAAATCTTGCTGTACAAGCACAAATACTTCTACACTGAGATATAGGAGACAGATTTGCATGGGGCGCACAGTGAGAACGGCCACATAGCTCCGCACTCAACTACACGAATATAAGGGCGTTCTTCTATTAACATTTCTGGTACCAACATTAGATCTTCTCTCTAGAATCTTGTGAGACTATTCGCCACACGCATAGCGTGATCATTTACGCGTTCTCCGACCTACTGGTACACTATCATTAGGGGTATTGATCACTTCTAAGCACCTATTGTCAACATGCCGAACGTTAGACCACAGTGGGATGAGAAACACTGTCTTAGATTATCATCGTACCTGATCATCTTCTACTTCTGAACTTTATGGAGCGAACTATGTGTCAATATCTTGTTGCAACACACTGTAGCATTTATTTTACACAAATAGATAATGATGAGGGGATTGTCGGTATAAGAGGGTCTCCGGACGATAGGAGCTAGGTAGTAGCAATTCAACACGCCGGCGTGATAAGATGCTATTAGAAAATTTATTATGTATGATCGATGTGGTTAAAGCGGTACGAGAAGGACAAAGTAGGCATCTACATCCAGTGACTTACACGCATCACAGTAGATAGGGCATTTCACTTGTCTCCCTATTGGTTGGTACATCGGCTACGCGACGTCATACACACTAGAGCGCAAGGTTGCGGAGGCGAGAGTAGACGAGGTATTGCTGTAGAAACTGTCTGTTTTCATTTACTTTTACACTAATTGAAAACATTCTCACTAGAACCCACTCACAATCCGCACATAGAAGACACTTTACATGGTAGAGGAGAAATTAGAGTCTTATCGTACACACACAACCTTCTGTTTCATTCCCTATGACAATATCTACTGGCCAGGGGCCCGGCATTATACAGGGGGGGGGGGTGGTTGTGACTGAGTGATTGTCTTTGGGCGAGATACTGGGGTGAGGAGGGTTATATAGGATGGGGTGGATGTTCTGTGAGAGATTCGATTAGTGGGCATTAAGGCGTGCTGGGGGGACAGAGGTGACGCTACTCCGATCTACGCGACATGACAGGTATGAATTGAAGAGTGTGACGAGGTTGCTGATTGTGGGGAGTCACTATAGCTGATATGTAGTACAGTTAATGAGTGGACGTTAAAGAGATTAGTATGTTTGATGCGAAGGGGAATTGTGGCGTAGGTATAATTAATGTGACAATGGTTGTATGCTTGTGGATGTGTAGAGGTTCATAGGGATATGTTATATGTCAAAATTGTCATTTCCTAGTGATATCATGGGGGGATCAGTGGCTCACACTCATTGACTTATGTCCTTATGTCACTTCAGGGGACATAGACATCTAGAGGATGAGACTGTCACAGTGTGTAATTGGCCAAATGTACCCAATGGCGATGTCTTAGAGTATGGGTGCTATGGGGCGGAGGTCTGATAATGTGGAGACAGAGGAGAGTGCATAATGATAAAAGCTACTGTGTATGAGGATAGAGTGTACGAAGAACGATACTATTGATACACGACGAGTCGTGAGCGAGGTAGGGGACCAGAGTTGTATAATGTAATGCGAACACTGTGGTATATGGAGTGTGTGAATTGATTAGGGGGGGGGGAGGGCTGGATTAGTAGGGTGTAGGTGAGCGGGCATGCGTAGCGAATAGACTTGTGATTCGGTAGTAGGGTACATATTATACACTTACTTTTATCAAATAGCACGAGTACAGTGCGGACGTATGACAGATTTAGCGTCAATGGTAATAGCTTGCATAGGATACGCGATACGGAGTACTTAGTATCCGGTATGGTGATAGATTGGACGGTGACATGGGTGACCTGGAGAATGTCAAGCAGTTAGGAAGTATCAATGTGGTGGGCTGATAGCAACACTAGTAGGATGATCCGGGGGAGTCTGACTTCTCAAGTAGGAAATTTCTCACTATAAGTGGTTGTACGGTGACATACATTATTAAGTAGAGGGCGAGGGGAGAGTAATGGTTATGAAGTGGGTTTCCAGCTGCGTGAGGTCGACTCAGAGCGAGAATCAACGGCGGACTTATTCTGCTTCAGTGTAACTTCGTGGAAGAGTGTGAACGCGGCACTGATATTACATGGGTGAGGGGATGCTAGTCGGGGAGAACGTTTCACTTAATCACTGGAGTTGATGTTTGACAATCACGATGTTGAGGATGTTGAACAAGCTAGGGTCATACAAGAATTCGAGGCGTTATCGAACAAGTACTCATCTCAGGTACGGACGTTGGGGGTTAATGGATATTTATGTTGACATAAGAATTACTGTCTGTGTGATAGGAATGAGATGAGGTGTGTTGAGGCGCATGGAGTTAGTATACGAGGGAATGAGCACGGGGGTCGTGGTAGCGGGACAATATACCGGGCGTATGGAGTACATATAGATATTACGATTACTTACTATTAACAGAGTGTACCTTTGTAACAAGTGGTGGGGATGCAAATATTTTCATATGGAAGATTTCAAGCTGAACTCATCGATGCAGAGAGCTCATCATTTACTAGACAATGAGGATTAGTGGAATGTGAATCTGTAGACTTTGGATTACTATGGGTTTACATCGAGAAAAGTAGATGCTGGGTCACCAGTGGTACATTGGCAGCAGTGCTGTTAGAAGGGGCTGAGCTGGTCGACAGGGTGTCTGAGATGTGATTTAACCGAGTGCATGAAAGTTGTGCTGATGGCCACGCGAGTGTAACTATGTCTAGACACGTTACATGCTGTATGTATGAAACGGTAAGTACAGAGTAGCTGGAAGGGACCATCAATGTGGAGACATGGATGCGTTGGTAATATACAAGGACAGTTCGGTAATTTTTGTGTAAGTGTAATGTGAGTATAGATATTGGTCTAGTGAAGTCGTTGTGGTGACTTTGTAGAGTGTGTTCGGAGGTACTACACTCTGAGTGTGATGTGTTGCTTAATATAATAGAGGTGTATGTGGTTTTATGAAAGAAGGTAGTAGGGGAGTGAATTCACATAGAAGTCTGAGAGGAAAGTCTTTTGGGTTTTAGTATTTTGCGACAGGGACTCACAACTCATGAGAGGTAACAATTAATCAAATTTTGTATGTGGGTGATAGATAGTGGGAGGATAAGATAGTGTTGCATTTCAATACTTGTGGTGACACAACTGAGAATACAAGCGTCGTGAGTGGATAGTGCTTTTCAAAGTGCGGGGATGAAGATATCTTAGGTCATATAGATTTTATCAGCGTCCTTGATGGAAAGTGAGTTGTTAGTGGCACGACACATTTGCTAGATGTAACTTCTATCGTAGTGGGCATGTGTTTGTGAGAACGGTAAGTATCGGGTGGTGAGGGGATTAACACACGTAGAGGGTGGGGGGTGGGGGGGGTGGGCCGGGGAAGTATTTTTTTCTCAAATTCATTGTTGAATTAGGAGTCGAAGAGTACACGACCACGAGGATGGGGCGATGCATGAGATGTGGGGGTCTTCTATATGTTCACAGACTTTTCTGATTCTTGAGACAGTCACAGAGGGTGTCGATTTTCAACTCTAGTGGGGATTGTGTCTCTTAGTGTAGTATAGGGGCTCTAGAGGGAGTTATGTATATCTTATCTGTCTTGGTATAAGCTATGATGCAGTATGCAAAGACATATAAAAGGAGACCTAGGACATAAACAACAAGGCACCTATGTCCTTGTGGGGGGCTGGGGGTCGTCCTTAGATGGATTAGGCAGGTTGTTGACAGCATGACACAGTCTTGGTTCTCAGAGTACGGATTGTGAGGGGTGGTGTGGGGTTGGGTTGGGGGTGGGGGGTTAGGATTCAAGGGGGGGGGAGTAGTCAGAGACGTGACAAACACTAGCAAAGTAGAAGGTCACAGGATATGGAGAGTTGCGATTACTGGTTTTGTTGGGTAGGGTAGTGTGTTTAGGGTGGTAATGAGGGATGGGGTTGGTAGGGGGGGTTGGTTTTGGGGAGGTGTATACGAAAAGATAAGGAAGGGTATGTAGCGAGTTAGGATTGACGGTGGTATTAGGGTGGTCATGTAAATATGAGGGCTATATAGTTCATCTACAACATTTCATTTTGAGCTATAGTATTTATGAGACGATCTGAGCGATGAGTACGAGTTGTTAGATGTGTGCGACAGAATTTGGGTTAGGTGAGGCAAGGACATGTGATAATCGACATATCGATAGAACTGGCAATGTGGTGTATTCATGTTATAATGAGAGGGTACTTTTATTTCTTAGTCAATTCGCATGGTGGAGATGTGACAATACATTAGTATGGTATACTGTATCTGACGTTTGTGATGGTTGGGTTCGTGATGGGCGTGAGCGGACCAGTACTATATATGTGAGGTTTAAACATTCTTATATGGTTATAGGATGGATTGATGTGGGGTTTGTGGGCAGGCTTGTGGTACTCTCTAGAGATACAAGTGGGACACAGTCAATTACAAAAACGACAAGCAGTTCTCAGTTTGTTTGTGGTGTAATTTGTGTAGTCGCGTGTACATAGACTTGTTTTGTAGCAGGAAATGCATGGTGCCAGGAGCTGGATTGATAAAAGTGATTGGATCATGTGAAACACTTTTGATTGATATGATCCGCACACTCCCTAGTACGGGGACATGGGGGGAGGGCTATTCATTCGAAGTAGATATGGTGCACATGTACAGGAAGTATCTATGCACATAAATTTGGTTGTACTTGATGCTGTGCCGGGTATACACGACAGTCGCGATATCTCAGAGTCTCTCAAGTATAACTACACAAGCACGAGGCCATCGACGACTTATGCACGGTGAAGTCGAGGTGTGTTATATGAGGGCGTAATACTATATTGGATCTATCCGAAACAAATCACAGACTATGTCCTCAAGTTATCTCGGTGGCGACTGAGAGGTACCCGACACAGTCGGGCATCACATCGGAACACATCGCTCTGGCTCTTGGGCTTCAGCGGTACTAGGCGCGAGTGCGGGGGGGGGACAATGATGTCGCGGTGGTCAGTATTAGAGCGACTGCAGACAATATGCAAGGGGCAAGTCTTTTATCCATCGCCCCTCTAAGCTGCTCTCTGCGACTGAAGATTCTGTAAGCGGTATATGAGAACGGCAAAGAGTGTCACACACTGAATTCATTCAGCGGGACTTGTGGGCGACGAGTAGATAGTTCTGAGGGTGCAGAAGTTGTTCATTACAGCATCATATATTAGAGCAAGCGCTCAGGTAGCTAGCTCAGAGAGGCTGAGATTTCAATGTGGTCTTCAGAGACTTAATGTATTATTTCATTACACACCTAATAGTGACAGATACACATTAGCATTAATGTAAGTAGTTGCGATCCACACCTTATTGTGTTATGTTATTTTGTTACGCACGACTAGAACACAGATCTTCGTAATTGTTGCCGATAAACATATGGCACACTCACAAGTTGACAGATGTACAGTCTCTAGATGAGTAGGATGCTCTAGTTGACTGTAGAGGTCTATAGATAAGCAGAATTCATTGGACTCTCATCTAGTCTAACAGAATCGAGTAGTATATTTAGATTTGGTAGTAATTGTTGGGGGGAGGATTGAAGATGATAGTCGCACTGAGTGTGCTCTTATTTGAACCGGCGGAACATGGGGGAAAGTGCCGACAGAAATTATATTGGATATCCTCCACTTTCAGAGGGGGGGATAAGTAGCTACAAGTCGTTCAATACTAGAAAAACACATAGTCTCATTTGGCTAGAACATAAGAAGGCAAAACGACAGGTGATGATATTTGCTTTCATAGTCACTAGGGGCAGCCAGGGGAACTCGCAAAATTTGAGCGCCGTATCACTCGCAAATAAGGCGAGTGTGTCCAAGGCGAGTTGTTCACAATGTGGTTGCCTGGCGACACAGACGGGAGTGAAAAGGAAGCGAAAGTCTTAAATTAGTATACGGCGGTAGAGGCCGTTGTGGACGCTATTATGTTACATGCATAAATCTTCTCGTAGTCGGAAGCACTACTAGTAGTAGGAGTAGCAATGAGCGAGTCGTTTACTGATCGACTTTCGTCAAATCAGAGCGCGATTATAGGGCTAATGATCAGACATGTGCGGGAAGAAACGGCTTGTGACATTTCAAGTCATATCGGAAATTAAGAGCTGGTTCCAATCCCCACGAGAGGGTATGTGGGATGATACTTATTAAGTAATGTTGTGGTTATGAAATGTAGAACTATAAGAAACATCAAACAATCGGTGGAATCCGTTTGGGAATGGTGCCTGGAAGGAGTTGATTTAACAACATATGTCCGTTTCGGAGGGGGAAGGCAGATAAAAGGCGAAACAGCGCGGAGCATGTATTCTCCTTATTAAACCTATAGAGATTATGAGGAAGGCTTTGACTGATATTCTCAGGGTCTATATTTACGGGAGTGATCTGCTCAGAGGAGCTTCAAAGCTCTAGGGCCTCAGAAGCGGGGTCGACGATATAAGGGGAGTACTTTAGATGGCGATGATAGCAGTGAACACTATACACAGGAGGTGTTCATGGAGTCAACGACACATGAGATTCTAAGAGAGAGGGAATTCATGGATAGTAATTGTACATTGAAAATAGTTATTCGCGGATTGCTCACAACTTGAGGAGAGACAACCAGGTCTTCTCAAGTACGGGAGGATGGATGTTTGGAAGGATTTACACAGGCGACGGAATTAATCGCGAGAGACATACTCTATTTGTGAATGTCAAACAGGGTCAAAACAAAACAGTTAGTTTTTAGGGGTGACGGCAACATTGGAAGTAGGGATATAGTGTCAGCAAGAATCAGACATGACAGGGTTGATTCTATTACATCTATATAGTGTTTGTTAGAATCAGACACTTTAATTTGCGTCGTGCGTAGAGGGAGAGTCACTTGGCGTGAAGGGGGACACATGAGACTATGATGCAGAGATCGTACATTACGGGTGATGGTAACATTGTGCGTGACAATAGTACACAAGGTGTTATGTCTGCGGACTCGTCTCTGGGTATGGGCAAATGTCTAAACGCTATATACTTAACGTCGGCTGCGGGTCTCGATTTATGGTGTGAGTCATCCAAAGGCAGGAGTAGATCAACTATGTGTAGCGGCTGCATTTCTATCGCTAGATAGTGTTCGGGGGTATCATGGTTCCGTCGGTGTTTCACATTAGACACTCCAATACAATGTTGCTATGAGGCATTGTATCGCGGTATGTTTCATGAATCGCTGTAGTGGCGCGCCTATGAGTAGAGAGACGAGTCGTGGATCTGTACACACTCGGCGGACTGTATTGCGTGATGGAGTGGGTCTGGTGCGAGGTCTAAACAAGACGAAAGATACTGAAAGGGAGATTGTACTTGGACATATGGATAAAGATGTATCTTAATTGTTATCTTCTGGCACGGTGGGGGGGGGTTTAGCAAAGAAGAGCACAAAGATACATAAGAGGATGTGGTCGATGCGAGGAATATGTATATAGACTCTAGTTGGCTGCACGGTCACACATTAAGTCAAAATATATCATGACACAATCGGACATGCAAAAGTAGCGTAAAACAGGAATGAACACAAACCTAGGCACAGAGAAGGGTATACAGGATGAACATAGAGTACCGGTTGTATAGTTTAGGGGGTTAGAGACGTTGGCCCCGTCTTTCTGTTACAGCAGTATATCTCGCTCGAGAGGTGGCGTCGGTGAGCGACTAGGGATATCTTATTGCACTGTACAGAGTTACTACATGCACCCTTCTCTGACAAATTATGCTTACACTAGACGAAGAGACATAGTGCATGTGGTACACCTGAGGTAAGCATAGCGAGTATTGTCTATGCTATAGGTCTTTACAATCTACAGTCACATTATCCAGAAAACAATTCACATGGTGATCTCTCTTGTGTATCTACAATAGTGTCACAGACAGACACGGTATGGACCGAGACACGTGCTACTCGAAGTATTGCGTCAGAGATGTGCGTCATGTGGAGACTATGTTCAGAGAGACCGTGTGCGGTACATTCTGTGGGGCGAGTCCTACGTAGGATGAGTGCAGTTCTGCGCGCGATGTGTTGCGGGTCGAGTTGAAGTGAGTCGATTAGTACTTAGCTATTTGCAGTAATGTATACTTAGAGTAAGTAGGACAGTGAGTCTGTTTTAGATATTGACAGGGAGAGATCTAGGTAGGATGTGTGCAGTTGAGGATGAGTAGTATGCTATTGTAGATAGCGATATTTAGGGGAAGGTAGGGCGTCGGCATTTTTTACTGATTGTATGAACTGTGGTGGTTGTCCCCACGTGGTCTGCGCTAGCAGACACAGCTGGCGGGACACAAATGCGGACATCTAATTTCATATCACAGTCGACGACGATGTGTAGTGCTCACTGGTGATATTAGGCTTGGGGTGACATGCCGGTGTGATGGTATATTGCGGTGGGTAGTAGGGTGGGGATTGGTAAGTTTATGGGATGTTTCGGGTCACGGCGATATTCTGTATGGTACTAGAACGCTCTAAAGTTGTAGATTTTGTCTATCGCAGTCATCTGCAACGTTTGCACCAAAGCGAGCGACTGTAGTCAGGCCGAGTTGTTAAGAGCTGCTGATTCCCGTCTATTCTCTTCATAAGATTTAGGGCAGCGATAGTTGACGGGAAAGAAAAAGCGACATTTTGAGATTATAGTACAATCTAGGGAACGGAGGAGGACAAGTATCTGATCGTTTTGACACGAGAGATGGTATACAGAGCGGACTGCAGGGGGATAAGTATCTTTGTGACAACGGTGCGATGTCCAGCGGAAATGTTATGTAGATGTCTAGATGGGGTGGAGGCAGTTGAGAAAGCACAGCTCGTGGAGATATAGGTGAGCGCAGGGCCCAAGAGGTGCGTGGTAGGCATAGTGGATGGTGTATAGGCACGCGACGAACATAGATATTAAGATTGGGTTTATGTTCTCAGTGGAAGTAGTGTGGCATTGCTTAGGCTCGACATATACGCATGTATGATGGATTGCGACATTATATACTATGTGTGGGATGATATCATGTAGTAGGCGGTGTGCTAATGCAAGACACAGTTACACCGGGAGAAATGAGTGTTACCTCTCTTATGCGCGAACACTTAACGCGCGACTAGCTCTGGCGCTAGCTGCAATGCGTATTGAGAACGAACGAGCTGAATGTCAGAGGAGTCAGAGGAGTATCCAACACAGAGGGAGAGCGCCTCAATTTCATCCGACGTATAGCGGTGACGCATACAGAGAAGGGGTGTTGAGAGTCCATCCGTAGAGTGTGAAGACCTATCTTACATGTGGGAGGGGGCTCTCTCTTCTTTGATGAGTTTTGGTCAGTCTTTATCATGCGTTTGTTAGGGGGGGTTTGACACATTACATACACTTGATCAATGTGGGGACATTGAGAGAGTGGACTTTTAAGAGAGCGAGTCGCCCACTAGCAGAATACTGTTGTATCAAGAGTAATTCTGGGTTATTGAGGTGCTATTTACACTGTGCGACATGATTATCACTAAAACAGTTTACAAATATACGAGAGTATGTATAGAGTGGCAAGTGAGCCCACAGGCGGCGTCATGAGGATGGTTCATCGGTGGGAGTAGGAGTACCGGTGAGCTGTGTTTGATATTTGTGGATGGATTGGGGTAAGTAGAGTTGGTGAGTGGGGGTATGGTGTAGGGATTGTTTCGGGTGGGCTGGTATGACAGAGGTGGCTCATATCTGTGGGTCTAAGCTCGTGAGGAAAGCCCGGACGTCAAGGTAATACACAGTCTTGATTTCGGGTGGTCCTATGCTGGAAGGGTAGGCGCTGCGACAGAGTCATATAGCCATCGTGAGGTGTTGGGACATACACAGTATGTGAAGCTAAGTTATCTGCAAAGGGACAGTGAGGTGTCAGAGAGAGAGATTTCATTACTGGAGGCTTCATCAATTGATCAATGTCTATACGTTCACCACTTTCCTTCATAGTGCGTGGCACAGTGTTGTCAAACATGTGACTCTAGTGACTCTAGTGAGATCGATTCATAGCATACACAGATGAGTTGGGAAAACAAGATGTGAGAGTGAAACTGATAGGCGCATAATCAGCTTCTAAAGTACGACTCACGAGCGTCTAGCACTGAAGCTGTGTCTAACTCTACAACAGAGGGATGATGAGAAAGAATGTTATTAACGTTGAAGTATCCTTGTCATAGATTAGTGTATCCGACTCGATGGACCATGGATAGTGAGAGACTACACAGTTGAGATTGTCAGCGCTGGAACATCTCTGCGATCTATAACGATCGTCAATGTCGAGTCAGTTAGTATTATCAGAGTGCACAGATCACAAAACGGAACTGTAGGAGTTATTAATTTTTGCGCGGGGCTCATCTGGAGGCGCGATCTTATGAATTCCTACGTGTACAGGTAGGATATACGACATCGCAACGGGGTAGTTTGAATAGTCTCAAGTGATCAGATGAGCGCGGTCCTTCACTGGACACACTAAGTTCTGCACAAGCACATTGGAGCAAGCTGCGCATAACACGCTATCTAGTTGTGCATGTGATGGGGTACACCGCATTCACAAACATCTTTCTAGAGACATGAATGAGTCAGACAGGCCGATTCAAGGGACTCGAGCTGTTGACACTAATCTATCAACTGACACACCATCTGATTACACACAATGACCACACGTTCGCCAACCAGGGCCTATTACTTTAACTACGACATTTACAGTGGCCAACTGAGCCGAGTCCACATTCCATGCCACGGACACCTACTACGCTTACAACGAACTCTGATCATTTCTGACTGTTACATGTTAAAAACAGGCCCTTTACAATTTATAATGTCCAAAATGCTTTTTACATTTCAGCTTTCTTCTGCATTCATGGATTACCATGACCTCCTCGTTCATATTTTTATGCCCTTGAACCACCAGCGGATGTCACCAAAGGGGCCAATACCCGTCTATTTGCGGATGTCCACCAAGGCCAAATCCCCGTCTATTCGTCTGATGTGTTTATCCGTTAACCTCCCTCAGACTTGAGCTTTCTTGGGTAGCCACCACAGCTTCATTCCATTTTCCCCACTTCCTTCCCATTATTTTTGGTTTTGGTTTGTTGTTTGTTTTTTCAGTGTGGGCTGAATGTACTTAACTACTCATCTGCTAACTCGCACATCATCATTGCGAGCTTTGCCTTTCCGCGTTATGTGTATTCTTCAACAACTACATAAAGGAAACCAACATGACCTTCTTGCAGTACATGCTAACGTCTGACAGACTTGTGCTACTCCGTAGCCTTTTCTCATGAACCTGGTACCTTTTGCTCTAGTAGTTTCCCCCCCACTGCATGTGATTATTTCATATATAAGCTGTGGTCAAGCAATTTAGATCAACAGTAACCAGGATGGCACTACAAGTATGAAACTTTACAAGGAGTATCTATTTTGGTCTATGCATCTGTAGTCCTCTGTCTTGCCATTTCTATTGTCTGTTGAACAGCCTTAAGAATCTTTTAATGAGGCATCATAACACCCGCCAAGACTTAACAGGTTCCTCAAATGACATAGGGATTCTTTGTTTATATATATAATCCGCCAGAAGCAAGTTACGATATTTTCAATTCACTATCATCATTACAACGTATGAACACCAAGGTAATACAGTCCGGCCAAGACATCAAGGAAGAAATATTCAATTAATACATCAGTAGGAACAGAGGCTGCGCAGTGGTGAGCTAGTGCGGGTTCCATCACAACATTAGGTATAGCTGTAACGAGTTAGCCAGCCCTCAAACTGCCAAATTTGGAAAGAATAATTTACAAAACAAAAACGTTACTTTTTTGGTGTACTAGTGAAAGGGCGTGAATGAGGGGACAACAGCAGGCCGTATATATTATAAAAGGTTTAGGCACAGAATTTATGTCTTAGCGCTCATGCTGGCCATCGTCGCCTTCCCAGTGTCTCAATAGGTGGTGTCCTTAGAGTGTGATTGCAACGAAACGAACGGAATAAATTTGTCCTTCATCTGTGTTACTTCCACAATTGCCTCCACGCTGGCGGAGTGTGGATTTTAAGCTTCGTATCAGGAGTGAAATGGGCTCTCATTTTCGAGATACAAGACAACAGTAGGCTGGAACGCTTGGATCGCATGGACACCAATGTGCCCCCCCTTTAAGTTAAAAGAGTATACTGACCGAACACTTGTCGAATGGGACTACTTCTGATGGATCAGACTGCCTCCAATGATCGAGCACTGTAAAGAATTGTCCAATCATAACGAGGTAACTAGTTAGCAACCAAACTGCCAAATATGGAAGAATAATAAAAAGAAATGTAAATGCAGGGCCTTGAAAATAGTCTGAGATTAAGATTCAAGTGAAAGCTAACATATATTAACAGAATGTGAGAGAATGACAGAAGAAGGGAAAGTAGTAAATGCAGACACTCGTTCAAACGTCTTAAAGAACCATCCAGTGGCGTGGCCAGATGAAAGAAGAACTTAAGGAGACCAGCTGAGAGCAAAACGTTTGTCGCGTCTCCATCTATGTGCAGCATACTTTAATATGAAACCCCCACTAGCCAAGCATGCCAGGAAGAAAAATAATATAGACCACTACCTGATACACTGTAACAAATACGAGCAACATGACAGAATTAAAAAAGTACTTTATAGAAATCACAATAAAGACATTACATGGTAAAAGTGCTTAGTAACAGATGACCCCGAGGAACCCCAATAATACTAAAACGGTAATATACACAAAAACAGAGCAAAATATAGAAGGTTTAATAACATGACAATATTATAAATAAAATATTTAAACAATAATAATACTAACTTCAGGAAAACAAGTCAGACAAACAATATATAATCAACTTGTGAGTAACAAACCGTGATTTAATAATCTATTGACTATTGGGGGGAATGTATTAGGACAGGACATGTAAGTAACACTTTATAAGAACACGCAATATTAGAACTAATGTCTATATGAGAGTGTTTATTAAAGACATTGGTGTGTGACAGTGGATCGGTACATGAGGAAAGTGGCGCGTGGGCCGCTGAACGCAAAGAATAATGCCAGGACTACGACACGTGATACACAAAAAGACTGCGCTATACAGATTCTCTAATCATAGTCGATTGTGGTGGCTTAAGCAGTGGGATGGGGGGGGGGGGGGTGTGTTGGGGACCAGTTTTGGAGGATCCAATGATCAGCTTATCCTAGACGACTATCCCACCCATCACCATACAAACAGACAACGGTGAAAGTATGTCCGACCAATGCGATCAGAAATAGTATCGAGTGTCCGAATAAAATGATGTAGTTGAGCAAGAACATGTGAGCTCACTATCCTGGTACGGGGGTGCGGACTTACCGAAACATGGTGACAATCAACGATTTAGATAGCGGTGACTAAATATGATGCTGGGACATGTCTGTGTATACAATGTGAGGATATAGTGGGGGGGGGGGTGAGGCGGGGTATTATAAGGTTCATGGTGAAATGGTAAGGAGGAAGATCCCTGAAGCATCTAGTTTAGCAGACGGCTGGAAACAACAGTTTTCGTAAGAAAAGGGTATTCAGGCAAGGGGGGGGTATACGTAGAAGGGACGTTGGGGGTATAGAATGGAGGTAACTATAATCTATTTGTTTGGAATTGGGACGGCAGATGTGTGAGCCTCCCTGTCAGAAAGTTTCTACATGCAAACTATACTACATACATAGGCCTAGTCTGGGTACTGCCATCTAATGTAAGGTTTAACAGGGCTAATTAGATTGAAACTTTTCCTGCATACTTACTATATGTCACAAATATTTTCTGTATCAGCACCTCAGTCATATACTGTGGCAGAATGCTACGATTTGGCATCCAGTAACTAGTCATATAATACAAGAAAGCAGTAATATTAGGCTGTCTTATAGATATTTTGGGCACCTACAAAGGCAAAATAGTGAGTCATGGATGACGTCATGATTAATCCTTTTTGGGTTTCACCAACCCTATTGGACGCCATAGAGTCACCACATGTACAGATGGTCCCTGTATTGAAGCCTGTGTCAATTTCAATGTTCCAAACTTTACTGTTTGTCTAGCTGAGTTCATACTTTCAGACGCTCATATTTTAATGTTGTCACAGAAAGCAGTGGTCAACTTAGAGGTTATGGATTATCTCCCAATAGGGAGTCCATCTAACCCATTTTAACAGTATGGATGGTCATTAAACTTTCTCATGTACCTCATATGTTAGAGCACCTTGCATGTA